>JARHVA010004058.1:605000-982500 GCA_037957365.1 Torreya grandis | reverse complement strand
CAATGTTTTTATTGATTTTACATGGATGTGATTTTAACACGTATTTTTTAGCCCATTATTGGGTTTTTAAGTTGAATTACTTTTCTATTGGTCATAATGTTTAACCCTAACTTTTCATTGAGATATCACACCTTATTTTCATGAATGAAAAGTATGTGTTTATAGATTGTTATGAATTAGATTGTTTATGCCCTCACATAACCATTAGATAAGCACACAAAATACCTTCCCAAGAGGTCTTTGAGTTACTAGGTATGATTTTGTGTCTCTTATTTTAATTACCATTTTAGGGTCAAATTCTCCTCCAAATATTATTTTTTAAATTCAATAAAGGTGACTTGCTCTCACACGTATTTGAATTGGTGAATTTTATCTCAAAGGTATTCTAGGGGAGCTAAAAATTGAGTCAAACCCATATTAGACAATTTAATCATGTAAATTAATAGATAAAAATTAAAAAAATTAGTAAGATTAATTATAATAAATGATAAAAAAAATTAAATATTTTTATATTTAAAAACTATGTTTATTATTTATTTTTATTTATGTTTAAATGTATAAATATTATTTTAAAATATTTTTATATCTAACTTTAGATAAAGTATTAAATTATTATATAATTAAGAATTCTTGTGCGCTTCAAAATTAGGGTTAAATTTATATTTTTTCTCATGCCATTATTTTCTCTTTTAGTTATTTTATCTTCCATTAGAAGGCCAAAAACAATTCTTTTACGAATTGTCATGTTTACTGTGACATTAGTGGTGGAAGAGTTGACCCCATTTTTTACTGTCATTTTTGTAGATTCTTCTTATCAAGTATTTAACCTATTTAATGTATTTTTTTACTATATCTAAAATGTGTGATTTTTTTGTCTTGGCATGGCCCTTTTATTCATTATTTACTAATTTATGCTATGAATTCATTAAGATTTGGATAGACCCAAATTTTTGTTATGAAATGGCTAAGATGATGAAATGGTGAAGATTAGGATTGTTTAGTGATTACAGCTATTGGTTATTGTTTTTTCCTTATGCATGGAAAAATAATATGGACCCAAATGGTGAATGTGAGTGTAAACTACACATTTTTAAATAATTTTAAGTAAATAGTCTTAGTAAACAAGTGTCATGATGCAAGAGGGTTTAAATAGTGCCCTATTGACCAGACCATACGATGTCATGCCACACCATCAATCTATCTTTTATCAGATGGGAAAATAATTTCTAATCAACCCACAACCCCATTGGATAAAATAATAACCATTCCCTTCATTACTAGTTATATAATGTCCATGGGCTAGGTTTCCTTTGTAGGGTTTGTTGTATGGAAAGAGGTTGAAATAAGGTTATTTTACTAGTTTTGTGATGAAGGAACATCACTATAAATATGTTAATTTAGTTGTGTAAGAGTATTATAGTCTTAGTATGTCATTTAAAATAATAAATTCCTTTATGGAGTCATTAGATATCAATGTATAGGTTAGTTAGTTAGTGTAGAGTAGATATTGATGACTATGTATGAACCAGTCTATCAGTGTTAACAGAGAGGGTCAAATAGAAGAGAATTGATTGTATTTTCTTGTTATTTTGGACCTTAAAACTTGTATAAATATTGAAAACCCATTTTCACCTTTGATACATATTTGAAGAGCAGTCAAAAATCTTTTAGGAGCTCAAAACCAAATTTGTGTCATCGTGAGGGTAGAGTTAGGCATATACAGACATATAAGAGTTTAAAAGAGCCTGAACCCAATTTTCCTATAAACTAATAAAAAATATTGGTGTTTATTTATTATATATTAAAATAATGGTAATTTATAGTGTTTAATTCCTTATGTGAAGTAAGTTTAGAAGTAATAACCCATCTCAAGACTAATAGACCTAAGTGTAGTCTTATGATAGAATATAGGGTTATGTGAGTTGTATAAGGGATTTAATGAGTAAATAGGTGTTTCAATAAAATAAAGTAGTTATAAATGCATTTATTTTTGTGTATAAGGTCTCTTTTAGATCTTATCAAGGTGTCAAGGTGTCTTAATTCCAAGATTAAATGTGAAACCATCAAAATTGCACACCTTATAAGATCATCAACAAAGAGTTGAATAGTATAGATCCTTCATTGCATCATTTTTTATGGAATGAGGTTATTTTAATATTTTCAAATCTGAATATTTATAGGTAATCACCCATATCAACCAAAAGGACCAAATGAAAACCTCACAAGGAATCAAATTATAATAAAAACATAGCTAAATTATTATGATTTTTTATAGATATGTTGAAATTGAAACATCCAAGTTGCCTTTCTACAATTGACCATGTATGCACAGACTCCATATTAGGTTTAATCAATAATAAAATAGTGATCTATTAGAACTTCTTAATAATTTCAATTTATTAGAGATCATTAGATTGACCTTAAGAGATATTTGTCTGAGAATTTTAATAAAGAAGGAAGTCTAATAAGGTCTTGAGGTTGATCAAAGTTTGGGATCCTTGAAGCAAATTTATTCATTTATCATTATTTGATAATGGTCTATTTATAATAATGTGTTCACCAAACCTCAATGATACCTTTACATTAATCCCCCACACCAACCAATTCCTATGAGTGAAGTCTTACTTTAATAACTATAATTTCAGAATTTATGTATCCATTTGATCTATGGTTTAAATGAAATGAAATGATTTATTTATAAATAGATGTTTTAGGATGGTAAAGTAGTATATATTAAACTATATCGATAATGTTTTATATTTAATGTTGTTAAGGTTAGATTTGTCTAAAATTATTATTTTATTTTTTGGCATGTCCATAGTCCAGCTAACTAACTAATTTGAAATCATGCTCACCATGTTAAATGAATAAAAATTTACCTTAGATATTAACTAGGTTGAGTACATAAAGTCCCTTAATCATAATTATTGATCGAACCATTAATGGGATCAGTTGATGTGACTCAACCAGTCACATTCATCCATTTCAAATAATAAATGCCTTTTGATGCCAAACCTTACATCATATTGATAATATTCCCACATTTATTAAAGTTTAATATATGAAAATATTTAGCTTCTAAAAATATCCATTTCTCCTTTCCTTCCATCTCTATCTCATTACCATTTCTTATCATCAATAACTCAGTTTCAACATTAAATAAAATGATATAGTATTATAATTAAAGCCTTGTGAATTTTTTTAAGGATATCAAAAATTAATATGGTGTTACTCTAACAAAAATAATCAATGGGGTGAGATTATGTATCATGATTCTATAAAAATAATAATATCAGGAGTTACCACTCTCTAAATTATCACACAATACAATAGTGTTGATGATAACTTTATAAATATCTCAAGATTGATCCATAATTTATAAGTATGGAATCCTACCTAATTTATGTCAACACAGTGATAAGGGGGTAATTAAAGGTTTTTAAATTATCATAACTATAACACTAAGTATTTTCAATCTCTCTCAATGTTTGACAAAAACTTATTTATATCGTTTACCTACATGCTCAAGTCACAAACACTCAAATTCATCATCGGTATGGTTAGTCCAATCAATGACGCACAAAGTAAAAATGTATAAGGCCACTAAAGGTATCTCCTAGGAGATACCTTAAAGTTACTTTTTAAGTTATTATAATTCCTTTCAAGGTATCACCCATTAGTGCCTTCAAAGTGAAGTAAAATTCCACTCATGTGCATGTTGAAAGTATCTCCTAAGAGATACCTTCAATGTCCCATTGAATATATGACAATGACCTTCAATGTATCTCCTAGTATATGCCTTCAAAGGCCTTTGAATACCTTTTTGGGTAACTTAAAGGTATCTCTTATGAGATACCTTGAAGGATAAATCTAGTCTTTTACATGTTTGAAAGGTATCTCCTAGGAGATACATTGAAGGTATTATAAGGCCCTTCGAGTTATCACCTAGTAGTGCCTTCAAAGTGAAGGAAAATTCCACTCATGTGCATGTTGAAGGTATATTCTGGGAGATACCTTCAATGTCCCATTAAATTTATTACAATACCATTTGAGGTATCTACTAGGAAATTCCTTTAATGACATTGTAATATGATTAATAGTCTTGTAGACATGGACAACTCACTCAAGACAATAAGACTGTGGATAACTCTTTGACACAAGAGCACAATATGATCATGTTTAGTTACTTAAATAGGGCATAGATAAATTGAGCCTTGCATATCATGTCTAAAGGCCAATGGTGACCAAAATGGTAAACATATACCTTGAAGGAAAAATCAACTCTTGTGAATTTTTGAAATGTATCTCTTAGGAGATACCTTGAAGGTATTACAAGGCCCTTCAAAGAATCACCCTGTAGTGCCTTCAAGGTGAAATAAAATTCCACTCATGTGTATGTTGAAGGTATCTCCTAGGAGAAATCTTAAGCATCCCCTTGAATGTATGACAATACCCTTCGAGGTATATCCCAGGAGATGCCTTCAAGAGCCTTGTATACCTTCATGGGTAACTTGAAGGTATCTCTTAGGAGATACCTTTAATAAAAAAAATACTATTATACATATTTGAAAGGTATATCCTAGGAGATACCTTGAATTTATTACAAGGCCCTTCAAGGTATCACCTAGTAGTGCTTTTAAGGTGAAGGAAAATTTCACTCCTATACAAGTTAAAGGTATCTCTTAGGAGATAATTTTAACATCCCCTTAAATGTATGATAATGACCTCTAAGGTATCTCTTAGGAGATACCTACAAGGGCCTTATAATACCTTCATGGGTAACTTGAATGTATCTCCTAGGAGATACCTTTAAGTAACCCTTGAAGGTATTACAAGGCCATTAAATTTATTACCTAATAGTACCTTGAAGGTGAAGGAAAATTACAATCATGTACATATTGAAGTTATCTACTTGGAGATACTTTCAACATCCCCTTAAATGTATGAAAACACCCTTTGAGGTATCTCTTAGGATATTAACTTAAGGGACTTGAAATACCCTTGTAATACCTTCATGGGTATCTTGAAGGTATCTCTTAGGAGATCCTTGAAGGAAAAATTCACTTATGCATGTTTGAAATGTATCTCCTAGGATATACCTTAAAGGTACCTATTAAATGACACTTTGACACAAAAATTAATTGTAGGCTAGGTCTAAAGTTTTAGTCCATTACAAGCCTCTTCTAAAATGAATATTTCCCACCCACTCCTACAAAGAATGGGTGAGGGCACTCCCCCAAGGTTTATTTCACCTAGTCTAGGTACACTAAACTTCACTTAGTGGTTCATTATGACCATTACATACAAGAGGCCTTTGTTGGTTTGAATTGAAGGTACTTTAGTAGTTTTTCCAAGTTTTTGAAATACTTCCACTTATTCACCTAATCTGATTAGAGCACTTAGATTAGTTAATTAATTCATAGCTGATCATGTCTTATCATTATTCATGGTTTCAATAATGCTTTAGTGAGAATGACAAAAAAGGAGAGCATGAAATCAAGATAAAGATTATAACATGTTTCCCCATAATAATCCATAACAATTTCTTAAGTTAAATATTTGAAACATATTTACCCTCTTCTTTCTCATTTGAAACAAATGTTTGTAGATTCCTTTGCCTATCAATGTATATTGGTTGGTGTTTTTATTTACTTATAATGCTTGACACATTTTATACATGTATTTAAAATTTCCTCCACTTTCCTATGGTTAGTCCTAATTTGGCTAAGATATGCCTTCATGGGCCTTGTCATAAATTCAATGGGATGTTGAAGGTATCTCCTAGGATATACCTTCAACATGTTTATTAATGAAATGGATAGCTCAATAGTGACTATTTTTTTTAAGTACATATAGGCCACTAAGATAGAACCATAAGTATGATAGTATACTTTTATGATATGCTTAGTAAATTCCTGATATATTAGAAATGAATAGTTAGCTTTTAGGAAATACTTTTTAAATGAGTTTTACATCTCTCTATATATATAATTTATTTTTGGTTTGGTCATACATATTTAGTTTATGTTTGAGTTAGTGTATATGTTACAAATCTTTAATATGTTTTTTGTATTATAGTTTATAATTCACATTTGTTTATATACAATTAATCATTAGTTAATCACAAATAATTTTGTAAGTGATACAATATGCAACATAGATTTTATAAAAGATAAATATTTTAATTATTTTAATTGCTTTGTAGAATGTTTTTAGGTGAGAAAGAAATTCCCACACTTAAAAGTTAGAAGAAAGCCTCAATCCAAGAAAATTTGTATATAGTACTGTTGAAACTACCAAGACTAAAATTAAATCCATATTTCCATCTTCTATTTTATGGTGGTGACAAAATTCCTCATGGTAATTGGTATTTTGAGTTGTTTAGTCTAAAAAATATATATGCATATATTTATTCATTTATCACTATATCTGAAAAAAAATCTTTTCAAATTAAAATATTCCTTATCACTGATAAGGATGAACTTGAAGTTTCCATTCAACTCTAAATAAAATTATATAACAAATAAGAGGTAATTATCCATCATGATACAACTAATTTTAAAAAAAATACACCTAGTAAAATGAAATTGGCAATAATGAATGTTTCTCCTTTTTGTAAAACATTTGGGTTTCATTTGAATGGTTATGGCAACCTTAAAATGTTTGGGCTGATAGATAAAGATTATTTGGTCCTTATAATACAAAATATGTTGAAAGAAAAATATGAACAATGGGAAAAAACTTCTACTTGCCACCATATAAATATGTATTTAAGATACCCTGAAATCATGACAAAAAAATAGTGAATAAACCAAGACAAGCAATGAAAACATATTTGTATATAGATTTTAAAAATCATATACAATTACTCACACTAGAGAAAAAATATAAGATAAGAAAAAAGGTTGATGCACTTTTTTTAGCACAAAATTATGATCAGACACATAATGAATTCTCTACATGATACATTTTCTCTGTAAATTACACCTTGAACATTCCTATAGAACTCTATGAATTGGGGGATGCTAATATCAAAATAAAACATCTAAATGAAATAGGGGTGAATTTTATAATTCATAGAACATAATGACGTTCTAATGAAGGATGCTTTATTAATTGATTTTGATCCAAATAACCCTCAATGTATTATCGAATCAAAATAAATCCTTGAAGATAAGATGGAGAAAAAAACCATAATGTTCAAAATTGTAGATGGACAACACACAATTATAGCACAACAAATAATTCTTTTAGATGAGGAATATAATTCACTATCATTGCTAAAAATGTTATGTTATAAGGGCAACATTTCTAAAAATATTTAATCCATTTCATATTGTTCACAAAATATGTAATCAATATAATGAAGATAATGAATCAATTTATAAGGCTTCATTTGTAGAAAGAGTTAGATATGAAGGTGACCTTATCTAACTAAGAGGTTGGAAGGATCATGAAATAGGGAAAAAAAGACAAAATAAATACATAAACAAGATAGACATTTTTTTACACAAAGTAACTATTCAACATAATAATTTTAGGAGAGAAAATGCCTTCTTTTCATTGAAAAACCTATTTGGAATTATTTTGATAAGGTGTTTGATTTTTTTGAAAGTGGTATTTTACCTAGTTTAGATAAACAAGATTTAAACATGATTGGTACGATAGTAATTAGAAATATTCAAGGGATTTTAGACAAACAAAAAATAGAACTATCAAATTTATTGGAAAAGGGTCTATTTCTTTCTTGAAAAACCTTGAGTGCAACAACATGGACACTTGGTGAAAAAACTAAAGCTGAAAAGTAACATATTACCAAAAAAATTAGATTATTTAACAAATCATGATTTAACATTTCCAGCAAAAAAAATCACACCTAAATAATTAATGGAGCATTATACAATTTTTGTGAAAAGGTTTGATGATTTGTGTGTCATGAATGAAACTATTTCAAAACATTAAAAAATTTGGGAAGCATTATCTCTAGATTCAATAAGCATATTGATAAAATATATAGATAGTGATGGAGGTGAGCTTCCTAGGAAAAACATAAAAAAATTGGCTACCATTATGACCCCCTATGTCTTTGGACATCCATTTGATAAGATTTTAGTGAAATATTCATTGTTGGTTTGAGTGTTGATTTGATAATTATTGATCTTTTGAATGTCATTAAAGATTTTAAGGAAGGAAATCTTCACCTATTTCTTTAGGCATTGATTGATAAATTTATTGTTTGGGCTTTTAATGTATTCACTATTCACAAACTTGACCATTTTTTTGGCATTCAAAGCTCTTTTGAAAATCTATGTGTTGGTCATTTTCATTATATGCAAAATATGAGTGTCATACTTTGGGGTCTAGATAGTGATGGATTCAATTGGACTCATATTACAGGTATCATTTTTTCTCAAGATTCCACTAAGTTGTAGCTTGAATATTTCATCCTTCATTCAGAACAAAGTAAATTAGAGGAAGGTGTTGACATCAGTAAAGATATACCAACATTTCAAATGATTGGTTCACACAAAATAGGAAAGACATTCAAAAATTAAATACATAACATATTTTGTGAGAGACTTATCTCTAATTTCAATAATTCAGATACATGTGATGTAATAGGGGTATATACAAGGGCTATATTGGTGCATGTTTGTACATAATTACAAATAAATTTATCTTGCATTAGAAAAATTGAAGAGCAGATAATATTTAATGTTCAATTTCAAAATTGTTTGACAAATTTAGAGCCACCAATACTAGAACAACCACTTTAATCAGTACCAAGTGCATAACATTTTTAATGTATTTTATAATAATGTTTTATTTTACAAATATAACATATTAATAATTTTTTGGTGTGTATGATTTATTTTTAGAACTTAACATCTTATCAATCTTTTGGTGTGTAGCATGAATGGCATTGAATGCAAGTGAAGAAACAATAATAATGGAAAATCAAATCAATGAACATGACACATTACAATTTGAATAAGGTAAGATAATATCATGCATATTTTTACAAGTACAAAATTATTTTTTTATAATACTAATAAAATATTTCATTGTCTATTTATGTCTCAGTTAAAACAATTCACAACATAGCTTTACAACTTTGTGTCTCTAACAAAACAACCCAATACACAAATTTATAGCTTGATGCATCCATGAAAATAACACAAGGTAAAACTCTAAAACAAGATAATTTTTTTAAATACAAATATCAAATCAATTGATGATGAGAATTTTTAGTTACTACTTTATATAATACCTTGCATGGAATAAATACCAAAAGGTTCAATGAAAGAGTGCAATTGTACAAACTACAAACAGGGGGGGGGGGGAGGGGAGGAGGATGTGAAAAATCCCTTCCAATGAATGTGTAATTATAAAATTTTATATACTATAATATATAAATTATATTTATTTATTTATTTAAACACATTATAATTGAATTTTTATTTATGGATAGGAGAGTGTAAAAGACAATAAAATATAGTGCATCAACTTGGGATTTGGAAGTGTGGGTTCATTTTATTGTTATGTCAACTTTAATGTGGTTGTATTTACCCATTTAAATATTGTTTAAATGTTAACTCAATATGTTTTATATTGTGTCTTGAAGACAATAAATTTTGATGTTGAACATACATGATCTTTATCAATATAAAAATGATTTGTTTGAATGGACATAAATATTGTGATGGTGAGAAACTTGATGAAGAATAGATTTATTATTAAGAATATTTTAATTAAAAAGGGCATAATATCTATATCTCTTTCTATATATATATATATATATATATGTACGTATGCTACATATAATAATTCTTTGATTTAAAAAAATAAATGAATAAAGTAGGTTGTGCTAGAAACAATTATATTACTATTGATTTTAACATTTTTTAATTTGATGTATTATTGGAAGTATATGAAGGGGGTTCAACTATAGGCATATATTAATTTTAAATTAATGATAGTGAACTTTGGATTAAAATGAGTAAATCTTATTTTTTCTATTGTGATGGGATGTATAAACATATAAATATGTATTGGTATGCATAAGAACAACTGATACTTTCATTAATGTAATAATATAGATGTTGGTTGTTTAATGTTAAATTTGTATCAACGTCTATGAGAAACAAGTTATGTAAAAACTAGATTGTTTAAGAATATGATGAGTTATATCTATTTTAACAAATGTATAAGAAGTGTTCATTATGGTCAATTTATAAGGATTCATTATAAACATGTATATGCATAATTATCTTACAAAATTAGCGATATCAATGGTACATCCATGTATAATGAGTATAGTTACATGTGCTTAAGCATGTATATATTTTTGTATATGAGTATATGAATATTTATAAGATTTAATGAAATGGAAATAAAAAATGCATCAAATGAAATGCAATATGTTTATATGTTACAATATGAAATGAAAATCAAAAGTGCATCAATGATCAATATAACATGTAAAAAAAATTATTAAAAAATTTCAATGTTATATTTATTATAATATAATATTATTAATAAATGATTGCTTTATTTTTTTAAAAATTATAAACATTTCAAAGGAGGATCTAAAACCGACTTCTAAACAACTATTGATTTTGGGGTTGGATGACTTATTATTTATTGTGCACAAAAGAAAATATATGTAAAATAAATTTATGAGAAAAAAAGAAGATTATATAATATAAAATATGTCATACTACATTTGAGATCATTTCAAATAAATTTTGAAGGTAGCAGTGGAGTCTTTTTCTCATATTGGCCTTTGGTCAATGATAGAGGACAATTATTTGAGTCTACTCCTTCAAGCCATGGATTACACAAGTTCAAATTTCATGTTTTTTTGGGGGAAAAAAATATTCTAATCCCTTTAATATAAATATAAATAAATTGGATGAAGTTATTTTTAAAGGGGCCTTTAGAGATGATTTTTCAATTACCAACATGGTGTTCATTGATTGTAGTTTATGAAATTATGTTACAAAAGAAAATTTTCAAATGAGTTATGTTACTTCAGGTAGATATAATGGAAATGGAAGTCATAAAGATGAAAAGATTTAGAGATTCAAAATGATGTCTATCATCACATTATTGGAAGAAAACATAAAATCTAGGATAACAGCTATGAAACATTGTTTAGAAGGATGTAACTTCACCATATGATTATTTCAAGTGTATTTATTGATTATAAACTATAATTTTAGTAACATTATCATCAATTTCATACAAATAAATTCTAAACTTATTCCAATGTATTCCAATTAATTTCAAAGTTAAGGATTTTAATTTAGTAATAATTTGGTCTCATTTTATGCAATTTGATTTATAGTTAGAGATATCTTGAAAGCATTGAATTAGGTCTAAGTTTGAAAGCTAACACCCTTGGAAGTGGATACTCCATAAATTTATCTTGAAATTACCCAACTTGATCCATTATTATATTGACACTTGCTCATGACAATGAACAACATACAATTCTCAAGTCTCTCTCTCATTAATTTTTTTTGTTGATTCCCCATTAATGTGTCAAGGGTATATAATGGTTTATCTCAGCCATGTGTTAGGTCTTCTTAGACTCTCCCTACTAGTTTCTTTAAATTAAATTTTGAAGGAGCATTACAGGGAACCAAAAAGAGAATCTAAGAGCCTCAGGAGTGAGATAAAGTATTTAGGATTTCTCTAGTTATCTCATTTGTATTATCTTAACAAAGCTCCAAGATGGAACCAAAAATGAAGTTAAATCCCAAGCATCTATCTAGGGCATACAACTTACAAGATAATGCAAAATAAAACACTTAATAGTTAAAGTAGATTCTAATATCTTAGTGGAGGCAATTAATAATCAACATGTTAAAGCTTGGAAACTCAATGAAATCCTCTACCTAATTCGTCATCTCTTAGATGAAATAGAATCTTGGTTAGCATCACATTGATTCAAGGAAGCCAATAAAAAAGAAGATTTCCTTACGAATTGCGGGGTGGATCAAGTGACTAATGTAGTGATGGTCAAGACTTGATATGGTGGACCTATGATGTCACCTATGATTCATGGGACTTTCTAAAAAAAAATTACTCTTGCTACATTCAATTTCTAGCATACTAAATATTTAACATGTGTAAATAGGTTTCACTTCATGATTGCACATTAATCCCTCAAGTGTGAAGTTATTTGTCATGATACATTACATCTCACTCAAAGTGATTAACTACCAGAATTTGTCTCTCCTTGTCACATTCATTCTTAATTTTCTCCCATGTTTGGATTACCTCTACTATAAAGATGCATTTTGTCATGTCAATCTTGGTCCTTATCACCCCTGTCTTGTCAATCTATGCAAAGCACTATTAAATGGATATTTAAGATGGTGTCTCAGATCATAAAATTTATATGATTTTTTGACTTCCAAATTTTGAGGTTTTAGAGTTAATTTAAACTATTAATAGTGAGGATTACCTTCATGTTGTTTGGCTTAAAAAACCCAATGTAGATGTGGCATCATGTTTTACTAGTAACCTACTTTAGGTGGTCCAAAATAGGGAGGAATCTTATCGAGTGGTAGAGGCCTTAGTATGAAAGGAGTTTTTGGGTGGCCTCATTGGCTAGTTGACTCACTTTGAAGTGGTAACTAGGCATGCTATACCTTTTTTTAGTTCATATTATCTTGGTTTAGTTATTATAAGTGTCTTTTGGGAGATGAAATCTTATTATATTTAGTTTCATGATCATTACATGGATATGGTGGTGGGCATGTAGAATTATACCCATTATGTGCATTCTTATATTGAGTTAATACCATCTCTTCTCCCCTTCATCAAAACTTTTGACTCAGATTCCCTTGTATCAATATCCCATTATTTGGTCAACTTTTGTTCAAGTCGGGGTGTGGTGGTCACTTTGGATGAGGAAAATGCTAAAGCATAATGTGGTGGTCATTTTAGGGATTCTCGAGTAATTAAAAATCATCTTTGATCTATGGTAGACTTTATTGGGCTGGGTGGTGTATATGGACTCGATAAATTCAATGGATGAGTGGCTGGCAATCCTAGACCTACATGCAAAGCAACATGGTTCAAATTCATCCCTGATATGTTAATTTTTGCTAGATTACTCTTTGTTATGTATGTTTATTATTTCTATTTTATCTTTGAGGTTATCCCTTAGTTTTTTTTGTTCTCCCTTTAAGGACTTGAATTTTGGATGTCAGTGCCCACTTAGTTTGGATTGCATTCCATTTTGTATTTTGGAACATCTTTTTATATGGAATATGGCCCTTACCCTCAATATCAATCAAAAAAAATTGTTTTTTAATGCCAAGTCAGTAACCTTGGACTCATGCAAACCTTAACAACCTGATGAGAATGTAATTTTAGCCCTTATGTTACCTTGGTTCCAAAATTGAATGGTTATCCATTAAACCTAGCATATTTTTGATGACTAATCAATCCTAGGAAACATCACATGGGATTAAAATTAGATGAACTAATTGTTCATTATATTTTCATCCATTTTTATTTTAGGATTATTTCTTATTATTTTTCATTCTAGGATTCTGAGAAGAAAACCCTTTTAACCATCTTGTCTTTGACTTTTGATATCGTCATCTCGAAGGGTTTGGGTGTTTGACTATTTGAGTCAATGAATTTGAGATTAGACTCTATTGATGCTTAAGTTAGGATAAAATCACTTATGAGGCTAAGTTTAATTAGTATTTTTCTTCTTAAATATTGTATACAATTAGAAAGTCCAACTAACTCTTGATAAAGTCTCCTAAAAGATACCTTCAAATAAAAATTCCAATCATGTGAATGTTCAAGGTATATAGGAGATACCTTGAAGGGCCTCAAGATACCTTCAAGGTACCATTTTTAGGAGTGTTCAAAGCCAAGGCTAATTCTAGTGGTGAGGGCCAAATATGAAAGGTTGGTTAAATACTTCATGCATCAATCCACTTAAGTAGGCTTCAAGACTTTGAGTCTATAGGACTATCTCACTGAGGCATGGGTGGAGGGCCAGTCAAACAGTGTCACGTGTCCTAGTAAGAAAGCTATGTCAAAGGAACAACCACCTAAAGTCTTAAAAGGGTACCATATGTCCCAATAATGTGCCAAGTGTCCGTACGAAACTCCTCAGCCTAGAAGAGTCCAAATTATTTGAAATATAACTTATTCTTGGAGAAAATTATCTATAGCCCACTTAAGTAGGTATAAGTCTAAATTATTCATAATAGTTGAAATTATTTGAAATGATCTATGCATAAATGGTTTGAAATAGTCCAATTTATTTGGAATATAGAAAAAAATTCTTGGAAATTTTTTTTTCCAGTCCACTTAATTGTGTATAAATCAAAATTATTTGAAATAGTCTAACTTATTCAAAATGGTCTATGCCCAAATGGTTTGAAATAGTCCAATTTTTTGGATTATAGAAAAAAATTATAGAAAATTTTCTCCACTCCAATTTAGTGGGTATAAGTCCAAATTATTCAAAATACTCTAATTCATTCAAAATGATTTGTGCCCAAATGGTTCCAAATAGTCCAATTTATTTAGAACATATAAAAATTATGTTTGTTGAAATTTGTATCTGCTCCACTTTAGTGGGTATAAGTTAAAATAATTTAAAATAGTCCTTAATAAATATGAGTTTAAACACTAGTTGCCTTAGGATCTAATATACCTAATAATAATTGTTTCATGTGCTTAATATGAATCGCCACTTTTTATCAATATGAATTTTTGTCCTCTAGAGGATATTATAATAGCATATATAATATCAATATGAATCAATGATTATGTCTATCAAACTATAGACTAATTACTATATAGTATATCAATTTATGACTATCGTTGTATAAAAGTAAAACATTCATTTAAGTCAAATATTTATATATAAGTTGTTTTATGAAGTCTTTGCAGAGATTCTCATATTTGGGAATAATTTTGGGCCTTATTTCACTGCAAATAATCTTACATGCTTTAGAATCTAGATACAAATATGTAGCCTAGAGTGTAGGATCTTGGATATGAGAAGGATCAAATCTGTCTAAATCTATATCTTTTAATGAATATATTTTCATGGGATGATGACTAACTAAATAAAAACCAGATTCCATGATCTTTTTTTTGCTATAGAATCTAATAATTTTGGGCCTTATTGGGTCTTATACACTAAGAGTGTAGGATCAGATTTCTACTTATATACATCAGTTATAGCTTAATGTGGAATCTCTTTGAGATGTATATAAAAATCATTAAAATTATAAAATATAATAAATATACAAGACTCATATATAACACTAGGTTTCTATAATAAAAATATCCAGATTGCTAACATAAAATACATAGAATTGACTTGCATTGCCTACCTAACAATATGCTCCCCTTTTACTTCCTTGTCTTCTCTTCTTTTCCAATCTCTCTCTATTTTATGTGATGCATTATCACTTTTATAATTGCACCCCCTTCCTAATATTTCTTCCTTTTTCATGAATATTTTTCTACTTTCTCTTTTAAATATTTTTTCTTTTTCTTTTGTTTTTCTATTTTTTTATTTCTAATTCACTTTTTGGTATATTTAAAATATAATTGTTTATTTTAATTATAATCAAATTATTTTATGTATTTATGTCTCTTATGGGGATTTATTTCCAATTATAAAAATCAAAACAATTAGTTTATCTATTTTAATCCCTTTTTATGTTTTTTCCTTATTTATACATTTATTAGAATATATTTACTAATTAATCATATTATGAATTAATAAAATACTACACAAAACATAATATTAATTCCACATCACACCTGATCTAATCCACATAATCGTTACACTAAGCTAACCATGTGTAAATATTTCCAAATGCAACCAATAATCAAAAATATACTAACATTTACAATTCTACTATGTATTTAGTATGTACTAATGAATGTGGTGTGTGTAGAGTTCTAGATGTTCCTCTATCATCCCCAAACATCTCCATATATGTCACCCTCTCTAATGATTCTTTCCCTCCATCATGCTCTAAGGGATGATATTTTCCTATGTCAAACTCACAACAAGCAGGTAGTTAGACCATAACATTGTTACATAAATATCATAAAATATTGATAAAAAACAAGCCAACATGATTACAATGTAATATATATATAATACAAATAACTCATAGTAATAAAATCATGTAATCTAAGCATTATTCAACTATCCCATAATAACATATAATGCATTTTTTTGGAAAATAATAAACAAATCAAATTATCAACTATAAATATCCATGGATAATCAGGTAAATTTTTCTAATAAGGAATCAAGATGTAACATAGACCTCACTTTATTTCTATTTTAGACCTTTGTTTTTCATGAGACCTAGTCATATATCTGAACATGTCTTATTATACACATAGTGGTACTATGTATAATCCATACTATGAGAACTTTGTTACTAGTGACCCTTTTTTTCAAGAGTCATATGGTGATGGCATAACTTATTAGATATATCCCTATCCATCTTATAATATTCCATACATTGAATAAAGTTCAGGCCCACTAGCATAGTATTTGGTGAGTGCACCTTCCTATCTAGGCCAAGAACAAGAGCAAATGACACAATAGCTTGCTCAAGTGACACCTTTTGTAGAACAAAGCCAACATTAAGAGCCCTACTATGTTACAACACCCATGTAGACAAGTTATGATATATACTTGTTTGATCACCATTTATTTGAGAATAAAGATGAAATTATAGTCAAGGCTATTTAACTAGGAGGCAAATTCCCACCAAACTTCCCACATGAAAGTCTAACTAGTTTGATTAGAATCCCTTGTAATGTGCCTCAAAACCAATAGTTCAAACATTTATCAACTAGTTACAATCAATATTTAGTCCAAATGCCTCAATAGAGCCAAAGTCCACTTATAAAAGGTAAATGTCTTATGGACAATCAATTGGACTAAGTACAACAAGTGTACCAAAATTATCTTAACTTAGCTCATAATTTTAATGCAATGGATATTTCAAACACTCTCCTTATACAGCTAGATCCATCAATAGGGCCATAAATAGATGTTTCAAGCTATGTGAATCAAAACATAGACCCCTTTAGCCAAAGTACATTGGTTGATGACATTTTTAATGTCCCAATTTTGATAGAATAAATTACTACTCAAATGAAATACCTCACTCAAAACATTGTGGATATCATGCAAGTGCATTCTAATTTGAACCAAAGTGGGTCTAATTTACCACCAAGGAACACATAATAGATTCCTCCAAATAATGTGATGAGTGATTTACAACAATAGGGGATAGGCATGCCTATTTCTCAAACACAAAAAGAAAACTCCAATCCTCAACCAGCTACTTCCTTGAGTGTGCAATAGTGGGTAACGAGCCAACAATAGACCAACTTACCACCTCAATAAGTGCATGATACTACACCACCTCCACAGGTGGAAATAAATGTTCTACCAAAATAATTACATACTAATATACCTTAATAATCACAAACCTTTCCTAATGCACAATGTATTTTGATAGGTCAAAAAGTGTCAATTGGTCAACAACAACAAATGCCAAACCCTAACAAGTGCCAAATCAGTAATAGGTGTTTAATCAATAGCAAGGTTCCAATGTACAATAGTTATTAGGTGATAGGAAATAGTTTCCTTTCACCCAATGGGTATCACATGCACAACAAGCATCCAAATTTCAACACCTTCAACAACATGGATCTAGTCAACAACGTGTTCCCTTTATACAATAAGGTTTGATTAGTAGACAATAATTTCCTCTCCAAACCTAACAATACCAAAATATTCCACCCAACTAAATGCCATTACCATAGCTATGATTTTTTAGCCAAGTCTATGTATCCAACCCTAGGTATAGTGTTTACCAACATCAACATATTTTGTATAAATAATACAATCATAATGCATGGATATGTATACCTGGTCATCCAACCAATTTGACAAACATTCTATAATTTCCATTCCTACATACCTCAGTCAAGGTAATTTGACTTTGACTACATAACCCTAACAATAAAAATCCACTCCATCTAGCTTCCTTTCCCAAGAGTTGTATCAAATGAATGATGTAATTCAAGCCATTCAAACTAGAAAGCAAACAAAGAAATTTAAACTAGATCAAATATTATTGTATCCATTCAACATAGATTATCTTCAAATACCATTTCCACTGGGTTATGATCCACCCAAATTTAAAAAACATAAGGGAAAATGAAACCCTAAATAACATCTAAAGGAATAATATATTGCTTTCCAACTAGTGGCATACAATGACATCTATTTCCTTCTTCTCATTTTATGAAGTCTAGTCAGACAAACCTTGGAATGGCTTTTAAAATCATCTAAGAATTATGTACCTAACTTTGGTGATATTTATAAGAAGTTCATATATCATTTCTCATATAATATTGATCATATAATTGTATTTATGGACTTGGGCTAAGAAAATCATAATAATGGTGAAAGCTTTGTTGCTTATTTACAATATAGAGGACTGGCAAGTTGGTTCACTCATAACTTGCCAAATAATCAATTAGTCACAATATTTACTAGGAGCTTACATAGTGAGATATCTTACCATATCAAAATATAATGTGCTCATAAATTTTAAGAGGTTATCTACAAATTGATAAAGCCCTTGTCAATGAAGGGATCATCAAGTTATCTTCTTTCAACCAGATCCAAAACCAGCTTCAAGGCTAACAAAACTAAAACCAAAGCCATAACCAAATTTATAACCCTATTCAAATACAAACTTCAATGCTACCATAGGCCAATAATAATTAAATACCAAAGGCCTACAACCCACAACAATATTTTTTTTGGAAATGGGGTCACTAAATCATGCTATGGACAAATGGTGCAAACACTAGTTATCCATTTACCTCTACCCATTGAGCAACCACCACCTCCATATATTTATCCAAACCCTCCACAAAAGCAATATACATATAATTAAAACCAATTGTAATCCCCTCCTCCAAGGATAACATCACTCTTGACCAGACAATTCAATGACCTTGGTGATTCTATTGAGTTTATGTTCCAAAAATTGGTTCATGTAGAGATGATCAATTTACTAGTGCTAAAACTATTTACTAAATGAATTCCTTTTACTGATTGGTAAAAATATCATGAATTTTATGAGTACCATTGAATCAAAGGACATTCTATATGTCAGTTAATTCAACTCAATCATTTGATTGAGAATATACTATAAAATGAAGAGATATAATTAGACACCCATGCTCCTATGACCAATCATAACTTAGGCATCTATCATAATCCATTTCACTAATATAATAATAACAACTAGTATAATTACCAACAATAGTAGTAGATAACTCCACTAGAAAATCAATAGCAACAATGCCAACCACAGTAGTAATAACATAATGGTTGGAACGAAGGGCAAACTGACCAAACCAACCAAGGAGACCATCATGCCCTTATTTTTACTTACAATAATGTTGTGTGGCATGTCTTAGGTGGTCATGTTTCCACTATCACTATTAATCCCTAACCAACTACCAACAAACCAAGACCTTCACCCAACAATTCCTATCAACCAAGCAATGCCTACCAAGCTCCTTTTACTGGTAATCTCTCTTCAGATCATGTTAGTAGCCAAGCTCAAAATTTCCATATAATTACCATTCTAGGCCATATTACTTCCCCAACCAATTATCAAAGTCCTTTACTAGATTGATATAACACAATCACAACTTGATAAGGTAAGATCAGTATTAAAGGACTATAACCAAATACCATAAATAAGCCCATTCAAACCTTCATGCCTATCAAAAACAAGCCAAATACCAAAATTTAAGGGAAGACCTATGATATTATGTATTATCTAATGAATACTCTTGGAAAGATATCCATCATGGATTTTTTATGTATATCGAATGTCCATAAAGACATCCTATATTAATATTTGAGCTAATCCCTCATACCATATGACATCATGATAGACAAATTTTAAGCCATGGTAGGACACTTAGCCCCTATCCAACATCTTACCTTTGACCAAAGTGACATGTCATCCTTTGGCCCATTATAGATTGAGGTCAGTATAATAAACCATAAAGTTAAATTTGTCATTATAAACAATGATTTAGGCCTCAACATTATGTCTCTAAAGTTGATCAAGCATCTCAAATACACAACAGCTTACTTGTAGCCATATACCATTTTTATCAAGTCACATGACAATGAAAAACAAGAATCCCAAGGTACTATTAGCTTGGCTATGGTCATTGGGCCTTTGACCTATGACACTCTATGCCATATTTTAGACCTATAATTATCTTATAATCTACTATTAGGCTAACCCCAGATCCATGAAATTAGGGCCATACCTTACATTGTAACAATCCCACTAGGTTTTACTAGAATATTACAATTTTTTTTTTAAATTAAATACACATATTCAAAATATATATTTCACCATGAGAAACCTAACTAGTGATCTTTAACTAACTATATTAATTTAGTTAACCAAAAATGTCATAGTTAATCCACTTATCTAAGGATCACCATGAATAATTATATAAATCATGAATAATATTGAATAACCATAAATATACATCTAATAATAAATGAAATGATACATATTTAGTAATGGTTAATACAACATTATAGCCACTGTTGTAAAATTATAGTGTATAAATGTTACAGTTTTCAAAAATACATAATAATATCTCAAAATATAAAACATGATACAAAGCTCCATAGAGCAGAGTATCCATGACTCAAGAGTCTCTAGGACTCAATTATCAATCTATAATCTCAAGTTTAGTCTCAAGTATAGTACTCTGTCTAAGAGGGATAACATCATCTAAGCACTTTTCTACACCAACAATGGACCATATATCTCCCACACTATCTCCCAAACAAGGGTATGGCCCTCCTTTCATGAATGGGTAGATAATGATGGTGTGAGAATTTAGATGAACAAACCATCATGTGTTGAAGATATCTAATACACAATTTGTATCATAAATAAATACATTCTAACATGATATCGAACAAATATGAAAACTATATCAATAAATGAAATGATAATTTTTAAACAAAACATTACTTTGGATAAAGCTTTCCATAATAAATGATCTCTAGAATTAGTCAAATTCATACACACCACTTGATCATATTACACCTCATCTTACATTGATGGCATTAATTAAGTGAATATAATTCATCCACTACTTATTTAGTGTCATGAATGCAAGATTTGGTTAATATATAATAATATGAAAACCAATAAATACAAATAAAATATTCCCTATTAGCGAATAAAATATGCAAAATATAGAAATATCGTTTTCATTCATTTAGTCTATCAAATGAAATGCAATGAATCTATGATTCTCTAATTTATTATATAATAATAAATATAATCAAAATACAATCCTCAATAGAATATTTCCATCTAGGTAAGAATCATATTTAGACTACCAGTTTACTTAATATCAATATGTAACTAAAAAAATTATTCTCTCAACTTTTATTCATTTAAATATAGTTTAAATCTTGTTAATATTTCTTAATTATAAAAAAAAATCCAATATTTTATCATTTTTAAAAGATATATAATTTATCAATTAAATTCCATAACTTATAATTTCAACTAAACATTTAACATGTAGCAGAATTCCCTAAATCTTTATTATGTTAATACTACACACAATATACATAGAAACAAACATCTTGGTATGGAGTAATGTTTCAGGTTTCTATAAGAAATTCCCTAAAAACCTATACATTCCATACATTATAATTTAAAAACATACAATATAATATTTAATAACTCATTCATTATAAACTCCAAGCATACATAAGTTATATAACACTTATTCTTTTTATCTAACAGAACACACATAACATGTATTGTTTCAAACTTAAACATAATAACCAAATAATCCATGCTTTAGGAATTATGCTAAAACATAATGCATAGACTATTACTTATACAAGATTATCAAACTGAATGCAATCCTAATCTATTTTTTATTCATTATTTTAAAATTGAATGACATAACCGATTTATAATTTCATCTACTCAATCTATAATTTATCCAAGATTGGAGACTTCTACATTAACCTCAATGATAACTTAGTTTACAAAGACAATGCAAAATCACAACCAAACAAACATTCAACACAGTCAAAAGTTTATCAATGTAACCAAACATATTGACATTTTACATAGTCGAATAAAGTAAGTATTAATTCCCAAATAAAAATCATTCAACACAGTCAAATTTATACCAATATAAAATCATTCCATAGTATATAAATATCTGTCATTTTAGAAAATTCCTACTCATTCTATAGTTTGACTAAGTTGATTATGGTATATATTTCAAACTCATTTCATAGTTTGATATAGTCATTTAATATGAAATCAAACACTATTGTTTTTAAGTCTTTTCAATATAAACGAAAATCATAACCCAATGAATACAGCCACTGTATTTATTTATAATCACATAATTGTACTCATATGTCCATTTACCTTATTGAGTGCATATAATAATTCTTATAATGACTAGTCGATATCATAACAAAAAAAACCCTAAAATGACTCAGTTATTATAAATGTTATTACTAGTTGTATTATATACATTTTGTCATATATAGTTATATGTGTGTATACTATTATATACACTGATGTGTGTGTATACCCCAAGCTATCAAGGTCATATAAGGAGTATATACACACCTCTACCTATAATATATATACACTTCCATGCAAATAATAAAAATAACCCTATTTCCATTTTTACACAATCAAATAAAGTTATATATATAGTATACCCATTTATAAAAATTGACTATATATATATATATATATATATATATATATATATATCCTAATCAAAATGTTGTAACAACTTAAATAGCAATTGAATGAAACTTGTAATCATTTTCAAATTGATAAAGGGTTAAAGTCAGAGTCTTCATAGTTATGAATTTAAACAAGCCTAACACCTATGGCCTTACCCTTTATTCTTTAGGATTAAGGGGTTGGATGTAGGGTTCTATGGAGGCTAAACTTTCCACAATCCCTTGTTACAACCCCCTATTTATTTTTTTCTAATTAATTTCAAATGAATGAAAACCCATTATTATTATCAATTTATATCCAACACTAACAAACAATAATTCAAGTACAAAACTAACCTGAATATTCTATCGAGTAAGCCAAACTTTCCAAGCTCCAAATCCTTTTACTTTTTTCTCTGTCTTCAAATTTCCACATGTCTTTGTGTCATCCTACACTTTCTTTTCCTTTCTTTTCATTTCTCTCCATCACCTTCCTTTCCTCTAATTTATCCTCCATTCCCTTCAGGCAAAATTTACTAATAAAATGCATGCTGAATTTTCTCAATAAAACTCTATAGTCTACCATCATGAAGTCATAGCCAACTCCCATGCTTCTTTCCAAATGATGGCTATCTTAGAGTCAATAGATGATTATAAACCCTAATTATCCCAAGACTTATAAATAATTCCATGTAATCATTATATAATCCTTATAAAATTTACATGTCATTGACTTAGAAAACAATCATTGACTTCCCAAAATTGATAAACTAAACCAAGTCACATAGTCCCCAAGTTTATTCCATGTAACGACTATCTTAGTTGATAACCATTGTATTTCCATACAATGTCTATCAATTAAATAATGATTATTACATGACTTATGTATTATAAGACTATAGTTCTATGTTACTATGACATCCACTAAAATACATAGCAAATACAATGATTTCCTAAAATAATTTAATAATTAAAATAATTTATTCATATATTATGAAAATCAAACCTTGGGTCAAACAGTTAATCGAATACAAAGATATTTAAAAACAATGTTTTTTATATCTTTAGACATATATTTAGCATATATAAAAATAATAATATTTAATTATTATTATTTAAATATTATAAATAAAATAAAAATAATGAAACCCGTTTAAAACATCATATAGTTATACTATGAATCCATACCTAAAAAGGCATTAAAGTAAGTAAAACATAATTGAATTCACTCATTCAATCAAACAATTATATTATATAAGATTATCTAGTGTGATCACAAAACTAGTGAAATCATTTGAAAAATCAACATAATCATCATCATTAATCAAGATTATACTATAAAGCATAATAACATTCACCTAAAAGAAAGTAAACAAAACAGGTTACGCTATCTATATCAAAAAATTAATTATGAAACATGATATATTAAGTGGTGTGTAAGGTCTTCCAGATTCATTCTCTGTCATCCCCAAAAATATCAATCTAAACCACCCTCTCTGATGATATTCTCCCTCCATCACACTTTGATGGAAGAAACTATCCTGCATCCACCTCATGACAATGAAGGTAGTTATTTTGTAACATCATTATATCCATAAAATAATGTTGCATAACTTATCAAACATGATCACAATGTAGAGAATATAAAAGTAATGCTAACTCATAGTAGACTGATCATGTAAATTAAGCAACACAACTATCCCATACTTGGCATATGTCATTAAGCTTAATCAAATATTAGTTAAATCAATTATTCAACAATAATAATCCACATATCTAATAGGTTATTCAACTTAGAGAGAAATCAAGATGTGACATCCTTCCCCCTAAAGTTGGTAATTATCTTGATGACATTTATTCAAACACAAATCATGAATCTAAAACATTATTAAATAGAAAATAATATAATATGTAGTAACAAATCAAGCAAAAAAATGTGAAAATAGTCTGTAAATCTCATCATAATCCTCCTAAGTAACACTATCATCAGAATATCAATCCCACTAGACATTTTACTTTGACACTTATCTATTACACAAATAGAGTTTGAAAGTGTCAATTATTCTGATCAATTCTACCATGGCCACCCCAGAGTCCAAAACTTGTAAAGCATTCCAATCCAACACATGTAAAGGATCAGCAATGTACTTTTTAAGCTAAGACATATGGAAGACATTATGCAAAAGAGATAGAGTTGGTGGCAATGCAATCATATATGTTAAATGGTTGACCACTTCTAAAACCTTGAAGGGTCCCACATATCTCAATGAAAGTTTCACTAATTTCCCAGATTTAATCAAGATTTTCTATGACTTAACCTGTAGAAACACTTTATCACCAATAGAAAGTTGCCTAATTGTTCTCTTCATATCCGTATAACTTTTTTGTCTATCATTGGCCTCAACCAACCTATACATAATTATTCTACCTTACTCTTCCATTTTTGAAAGCATTTTAGGTCCAAATACTACCCTATCTTCTAGCCTATCCCAACTAATTGGTGTTCTACACCTCTTTTCATACAATGCCTCAAATAGATCCATCTTCAATGTTGATTGGTATGAGTTGTTGTAAGAAATATTAACCAATGTAAGTTACTCCTCCCACTTGTATTTATAATCTATGTAATACATATGAAGGATATTTTCTAAAATTTGGTTAACTCACTCTATTTATCCATCAGTTTGTGGGTGATATGTAGTTTTAAAGTTTAGCTACATACCCAAAGCTGAATTTAGAGTCAACCAGCACTAGAAGTCATCCTTGGATCTTGATAAAAAATGATATTTTTTGTAAAACCATGAAACCTATACACTTCATTCATAAATCTCTTCACAAGCATAGGTACATCATCTATCAAGTTGCCTAGTATGAAGTGAGCTACTTGGGTTAGTTTATTAACTACTACCAAGATCATATCACGCATGTTCCATGATAATGAAAAATATTTGATGAATTCCATACTAATCACTTGCCACTTCCAATTCATCATGTCAAGTGGATATAAAAATCTAGTCAGATGCACATGTTCAAATTTCAAATGATAACATTTTAGATAATGAGACACAAAATCCCTTGCATCCCTCTTGATTTCTTTCCATAAATAGAGTAGTCTAATCTCAACCATGATCTTTGTTACTCCTATATGTCTATAATATGGGGCACTGTGCAATTTATTTAGCATTTTACTCCTTAAATTCTCTTTATCAGGCACATACATCTTACCCTTATACCATAAAATACCATCATTCTATATTTTAAATCCCTTATACTTAGGATTTTGACCATTTTCAGATAATGGTTTCTTGACCTAATCATAGAATTCATCTTTTGGATAAAATTTGATCACTTGATCTATAAATGTATTCCTAATAGTAGACACAACTGCTATATACCTTCTATAGTTTAGAGCACTCCCTAATTTTTTCTCTTGCCTTTGATATAGTTAATATCAAAATCCTAATCAAACAACAACTCTAACCATCATCTTTGAGGAACATTAAAATTTTGTTGGGTGAAGATGTAATGGAGTTACATGTTATTAGTCTTGAGCTCAAATGGTTTTACCAATAGATAATGCCTCCAAACTTGTAAAGCATGAATAATTATCACAAGTCCTAAGTCATGAGGAGAATAATTTACCTCATATGGATTCATTTTCCTAAACTCATAGGCTACCATTAAACCATCATGCATAAGATCTCCTCTAAGTCCATTCCCAAATGCATTAGTGATCATTGATAATTAACCATTAATATTGGGAACTCTTAGCATTGATACTAAAGTAAGCCTCATTTTTTATTCCTAAAATTCTAACTCACACTTATCTAACTAGATGAAAATCTGATTCTTGTACTGAAGAGAGGTAATTGGATTAGCTATCTTAGAGAAATTTGTTATGAATTTCCTATAATATCCCACTAATCCCATGAAAATTCTTACCTCATGCACATTCTTTGGTGTCAGATACTCCATTATGGATATTATCTTTGATTGATCTACTGACATACCATCCATAGTGATAATATGTCCTAGAAACTACACTTTATTTTGGAAAAATTCACACTTAGATAGCTCACCATATAATCTATGATTCTACAGATGTTGTAAAACCAATTCTAGATGATGTAAGTGATCTTACCCATCTTTGGAATAAATGAGGATGACATTAAGAAATACTAATACAAAATTATCTAAGTAATCTTTGAACACATTATTCATAAGATTCATAAATGTCACTAGAGCATTTATCAATCCAAATGGTAACACTTTGAACTCGTAGTGTCCATATTGAGTCTTGAATGTTATTTTAAGAATATCCTCTTCACATATCCTCAATTGGTGATACCCTACTCTAAAGATCAATCTTATAAAATATTGTGGCCCCTCACATTTGACCAAATGTATCATCAATGTGTGGTAATAGATATGTGTTCTTGATTGTTACTTTATTCAACATCATGTAGTTTATACACAGGCATAGAGTTCCATCCTTATTCTTAATAAAGATAATGGTCAAATTAGACCTTTTGACAATGACTCCTAGATTTATACCTTTAACTCAACTAATGTAGTGGCTGTCATTCTATACAATGCCTTATATTATGGTTTCGATATAGGCATGATATCAATTGAGAAATCAAACTCTTGTTTAGGTAGAAATCATGGTAATTATTTTGGAAACATGTCATAGAATTTTATCAAAAAAGGATAATCTTTGATAGATGGTTATTTAGATTATTCCTTCTCAATTATCTTAAAAATAAGTTCTTAACATCCCTTTCTTTGAGATTTCTTGAGTTGAATTGCATAAATTTTCCTTAGCTTCAACTCCCTTCTCTCACCCTGAAGTTGTCTCTGATTTTCAAAATCATCTTGACACTCAACCTTATTTATAAAATAGCCAACCTTGGATTTATGCTTCTACATCCAATTGACTCTTAGGATCACATCACATGATCCCAACGGTTTTGTATAAAGATATACTACTCAAGAAAACTAATCTTTGCTTTAACTAAACACTTGTCAACTTTGATGTTAGACTCATTCCCATATAGTACCGACTATGCATTTTTATAACTCCATATTTTCTAGACAATTTACTAAGAATTATAGAAGCAATGAAACATTGTGTATTTCCTATCACTCAAAATATAAATTGGATGATTGAATAAAATACCTAATAGTTATATGGGTAAGCCTTGATACTCAGCCTATCGATTATCAATAGTTGCATAAATCGATTACTAAAACATACTAATGTCACTAAATATTGCACCGTAGAATAAATTTTTCAATCCTCTTCTATACTTTGGTAACATGGTAACACTTCTAAGTATTTGGGTGTACCTATGGTGGAAGTGAGCCTCTAGATTTAAGGGTTAGCTCCATGAATGTGTCTTGAAATACTCACAACTATGCTAACTAATTACTTATGGGGAAAAGAGTTAGAAGATACATTAAATGAACCTATTTTATGGGTAATACACCATGATTTTTTCCATATGACCATCATAATTTATTTCACTAAGAAACAAGACATACAAACTAACTTCCAGTTCCTGTGAATCCTAACATGAGTATTTCAATGTAGAGGTGTGATGTGTGAATAAACATAAGAAAAATTAACCAAAGGGTATATTGGACACTCCAAAAATAGTCATACACTTGAAATAGTCCTAACACACTTGATTACACTCTACATGACCTGTTAGAATAAGAACTCTTGCACAAACATAGAAGGATAAGGGAAGAGATGATAGATAGTTATCACTTTCCATCACCATACATCACTTACACACTTATAAAATTATTCATAAAATTGGAATAAGATTTACATTAATGTTCAAAGAAAAAATATGACATCATTCTAGCAGGGATTTGCCATACATGGAGTGGAATTAAAATTACAAAGGCCAAAATGGCAACTACTTATAGCATTTGAGAGATAAGTGTGAAAAGATAAGTCCAAAGGTCACTTGAACACTTTTAATTATGATATAAGGAGTTACATGTATAGAATAATGAATTAGGAGATAGACCATACAAGGTATGATAAGACAAATTTCTCTCCAAACTATGCAACTCATGAAAAGTGGCATAGGAGTTCTCATTCTGCACAAGAAAATTGTCTTCATCATCCACCTATTTTTCAACATCACAAAATTTACTAGGGATAGGTCTAATGATTAAAAAAATAGTTAGGTTTTGTGTCCATTCTCTTCCATGCATTATATGCATTCTTAATCATCTAGATTCCTCTAAAAGTGAGTCATCACTACCTACAATAAAAGAAGCCCCTTTTTTAGTTGCCCTTCATACTTGGCCTAAAAATTAGATTTGATTTTACATGTAAATATATGAAATAGAGTGTATGAAACTTTTAAATACCCTCCATGGCCTTATATTTCTCAGTTACACCTTAAATAGGCTCCCACTTGAAGATTTCACACTTCACACTATCTAGCTCATTTTTCTAGTTTTGACTAGCTAAGATGAAGCTACTAGTAGACATAATTATGATTTTTTATGAATAATTAAATTTTCATAATAATTTATAAAAATTCCTAATCTTATTCCCAAAGTTGAGTGCTCCTCTTGAAAGTCCCTATAACTTACACAATATATAAAATAGTCAAAGCAACTAATTACATACTCTATCCATACAGATAAGGTTCAACTAAAGTGGATGGAAAGAATCTTTGGAGAGTCCCCTATAAGGTTCAAACACTTAAATTACCATTATATTCCATTAGGATAGCTCTCCATCCTGGTTTTCCCAGTTGGTTCCTTATTTAAGGTTTAGTAGGGTTTTAGACTCATTTCACCCTTAACCTTTGTTCATAGAGATGAAACATTTTATTTTTAGAAAAATTGCATAATATTGATTTATATGACCCCTATCAACCTCCCCAAAATACTTGTGCCTCCATGCATAACCTACAAGAAGATATGAGTCTTCAAAGTTACCCTATCAAGCTTGATTTCCTATTTTGCACAGGCCTAAGTTGTCTCTGAGCCTAAAAATGGATACCTTAGAGGTTTATTTGCTTTCCAAAATATTATACACATCTATTATGCCCCCATATACCTATATAAATATATTATAATTCTCTACTAAACTTGGAAGTGAGACTGACTTCCTATTTGGGCTTTAGGCCAAAACCAATGCCTAATAGGCTTGACTCTAACCCTAAAGGTATAGACCACCTTGTTGATATTCCTCCTTATTTGAAAGGTTTCTCACATTTTCCTATGTGTAATTCACTCTCCCACATCACCTTTCAAAGTTAAATCAGCTCTTGGTTCACCCTTTTCCCCTACTTTCCAAGTCTGTAGGGTTTACACTTCTAGTGAAGTACCTTCTATCTAAGATAAAATAGAGGGTGATTCCCATATTTCCTTAGATAAAATTAAGGTTGGAAGAGTATATATAAGTTAAAAAAATACTATATACAAGTTTTTGACCCTTGATCAATTCATTATACCTTCTAAAATCACTAAAACCCAAGACAGACTTTTAGGGAAAAGATTGTGCAGGATTTGGGATGTGGACTATGTATTGCTTGTTTAGAGCCCCTTCTCAATTTTATGTCCAGAATGAGAGTGTCATGAGATTATAAATATCTTTATTAATATATTATAATTTCCATTCATCACTCTAAACTTCCATGTACCCATTTATACACCTTGAACTTTCAAGACTGTGTGTATTCCCTGACTATGTTTTGCTACAAGGCATCATACTTGTAGGTATTTTATCATGTTTAAGTCTTAATTATAGTGCTTGAAGACCTTATCAAGGTGTTACTAATCACAAAAATTCATATCCATACCAATCCAATTCATTTTCATACATTTATATGACTCCAACCATTTTATTATAGCTTATTATCACCTCTCAGTTAGCTACAGTTAGTTGTGCAAGGCCTTATAGGTGACCTTCATCCTTGATACCTATGATTAAATATACATGGGAAAAATTTGAGGTCTTTAGGAATAAATTTTGGCTGATATGTGTCTCATATTCATATGTTTCCATGTTCAATCTCTTAATATCCACTTGTGTAGAGGCTAATAGTCAGCTATAGGTGGATAGTCTTGGAGTTAGGCACACTTGTAGGTGTAGATATGGTCAAAACTCAGTATATCATACTCTCTTGATGACCTTTATTCTCCTTGATATGAATTTACACTTAATAAGGTAATTAAATCATGGATATACTTTTCACTTCCAACCTTGGGTGTAGGGACCTTCTTTAGAGCTCAAAACTTGCAGATGATATTGTCTAAATTCAGTGGCCAAAGGGGCAACTTTGAGCCTTCCTAGCCTAAAAACCATAGGACTAAATTACATTTTTTTTTTTTTTTGAAATTTAGACCCATATGATAGGGATATATGATTATTTCACTTTTAGTGATCAAAAATCAAAATGGCATTGTCATAAGACATCTCCAAAAAGGTTAGGTGCTCTATTTCGTATGTTTAAAGGATTTGATTCCTAAATCTGTAGTCATTACCTTTGAAAGGTTCCTCATAATTTTTATACAAACCTATAATTTCACATATTTTTTCATGACATTTTAAAAATTATAGGATCCCAATAATAGTTTCATCACTTATTTCAACACTTCTATATGACACCCTAACTCTCTGTAATACCATTTGTAGATGAACATTTTCATGTATGCAGGGAGTGGGTACAAGTATGGATAGTATGGAAGATATACATGAATGTAATCAACTCTAGTCCCTAAAAAAGTATTAAAAGGAATTTTAATCACTTCAAAGTATTTTAAATAGCTATTAGGGCTTCCATTCCAACCTAATGTCATCTTGAGATACCTATAGGTGCATTATGAGTTGCATATCGGTAATAAGCAAGAAATGGTCCATATATTCAAGGAATCTACCTTCATATTCAATAAATACCCCTTAAATGTATTAAAATGAAACATTATGATGTTTTAAATCTTTAGATAATATCTCACACCTCATTTTAATTCCTTCACTTCTTGTAGGCATCTGCAGGTGCATCTCTATAGTGCAAGCTAAGCAATGGTGATTGAGTGATTAGTTGTCATAGTCTTCATTATGTCAATTAAAAGGGATTAAATTTATTTATTATACTATTATAATGTATTCAACTTATAAATACCATAATTATATCCCTATAGACGTTTTAAAGTCCTTAACCTAGCTCAGTCAGTTGACTGTGCATGATAGTCATGGAGTAAACTGACTACATCTCACTTGTGACTGTAGCTCTATGGAAGATTTATTTGGAAGATGAGATTTAAATTAAATTATACAAATATTAAATTTAAAACATGTAAATAAACCTATATTTACCCTCTTAAAACACTACCAAAGCATGAAGATTATGAAAATGATGGAAACCTACCTACAACATAGAATGATGCCTTCTCTTGCAAATTTGAAATACTTGGATTATAAAAAACTTTAAAATATTAAAATAAGAATATAAAACATGAGGTAAATATTTCCATGTCCTATATATTAAATTATAATAGCTAGATTGTACAAACCTATAATCAAGAGTAAAATGTATAGGGCATGGGAAATAGTGAGCAGAAAAACATAGTCAACTTGTTAGAGATTATTCATATATAAAAATTAACCAATCCTTGAAATATTTTTATGAAAATTGATCTCTCTAAATTTAATATCACCCCCTAATTTCTTTTGATCTGAAACTTCTCTAATTAGCCTTACCAAGCATAGACCTGTTGACTAGTTCTATGTGTCTAGAAAAGAGATGAAGGAGCAAAATGATTTTAGCTAAAATTTGGCACTTCAAAAGTATTTAAAGCATGTAAATGGTATAATTAATATTAATAGTCATATAAAAACCTTATCCCATGTGTCACACTCTCTCATGGGTTGTATAAGTTCCAAAATCTTTTTTTAATTGATTTCTTGATTTTTAGTTAGATAACCTGCAAGTTTTAGATGAACTAACATTCCTAATATGTAATCTAACCTATTAGACATTTTTTTAAAAATTATGACAGTTTGAAACCTTTAAAACCATGCCACTTGTATTTATGACCCCTAAATGGATCCTAAGTGACTCAAAATGACATATAAACCAATTAGACCATGACCAAGGATAAAATGGCATTAGATTACATCAAATAGACTATAACATTCCCTATGATAAAATCTTAGACCCCTATATAAGTTTTTACTATAGGAAGTTTGATCCATTTTGACTTGTGGTCAAAATGGTCATCTTTGGCAATTTCTCAAGGGTCACATGCTTGCTATGCCAAGACCAGTTACCTAATACTATCCATTGGGATATGGAGTCACTTTCACACATATTTTACACACACTTTTCCTTTGAAAACAAACTAAATAAAATAAAACCAACAATAAGAAACACATAATATAATAACTTAAGCAAAAACACTCTTTCGCTTCATGAGCACTTATGGAACACACCCACCAAACTAAACAAACTAACTGAAACACAAACTAACCTAAAAGAAACACTCCTTCATAGATAAAATGGGAAGCTCAAAAAATTTATTTCTTCATGACACAAAGGATTAAATGATACATGTAGCCTTTTGACCCTTGGCATTGATGTGTCCACCTTCTTCATGGTGTTTGTTAACTTTATTGGTATGATATTCAATAATAATCAAGCATATTCAACCAAGTTATCTATGGAATTTTATTCTTATTATATCCAAATAGCCTCAACTTTCTCATATGGATCCTCAACTATGATCTCTAATGGTGGTTCAACAAGACATACCTTTTAGATCTCCATAGTGTTCTCAATAAGATTGTGTTTCTCTTCAGCTGCAAGATATTCAAGCTCATCAAGGAGATTTTCATATTCTACCCAATATTGGTCATTATCCTCCATGTAATACTCTTTTTCCACCTTGTCATATACTTGACCCTCAACTTGGAAAAGATCTTCAAGCTCTTGAAAGAGCTTCATTTGTAGTTTTCAATCATCTTTGTCCTCTTTGTCATCTAGAACCACTACTTCAATCTTATCTTATTAATGTAGGAGGCCATCAATATGGTGTTCTTAATGTTCCAATTCATCTGAGGGTGATTCAAAATCATATATAGGTGTTGAGTCATCTCCAAGAACTATGTCTTATACCTTGATCCCATGAGATTCTCTTAGAACTACCACTTCTTGAGGAGTGACTTGACCTTCATCCTTGATAGGACACTCCACTTCATGTTTGAGATGATCATCAACAACTTCATGATCAAACATGGAGTCTTCTTCAAATACCTCTTTCTTCAAGTCTTGGCCACATTCTTCATGTACAATTTCAAAATAGTCTTCAATGTGTTTATCCCCATTCAAAAAGGTAGGATTGCCCTTGTGATCACCAAAGGGAGTCCCTATAGTGATTTATTATTCATAATCACTCATGAGATCTTATTGGTCATATATGAATTGATTTTAATCCTATTCACTTGCTTCTCTCAAGATGGGCTCTTCTTCAAGAAAGGGGGAGGTGGGAGATTAATGGATAGGTTCTTGGTTTTGAGGTGAAGGAGCTAGACTATGAGATGTAGTGGAAGGTTGATGAGCTAGAGATGGAGTGTGGGATGAATGAGAAGGATTATGAGTGGATTTAGGAAAGAGTAATTCACTAGTAAGCTCATTAGGAAGTGAATTTTTGGGTTGATTAGAAGGAGAAACACATTCATAAGCTAGAGTTACATCTTATCAATAACTTTCTTGAAACTCTTCAATAGTACCATGTTCATTTTTTAGCTCTTTATCATCCCACATACTTAGCCTATCAATTGAGAATTGAAGGCACTTATTTGCCTATTCCATTTACACTTTTATCTCCCATTGATTTCCTTCTAACTCTTTAAACATCTCCAAATTTTACATATGACCTTGGGCAACACCTCTCAACCATTCCATGAGATGATTAGGGATCACATCATGCTCATCATCCCATGTTCTCATATTCTCTTTATTAACTAGTAATTATGCTATGGATGGAAACAAGAACTTGATATAGGATGGAAAAAGTGAAGAGGAGCATAATGATGGGGATCAAGACCAACTTCATTTTGTTGTATTCTAGTCTACAAGAATATACATATTAGTTTTTAATAATTTTGTGTACCATCCATGGAATCATTTGATTAGTCATGAAAAGACTCATAAGGCTCCTCTTTAGATTCATAGGCATTGTATGGTTGGTAGGACTCACATTAGGACTGATAGGGAGGCATTTCTTGATAGGTATCTTAGTAGCCTTCCTTATATAACTATCTAATAACATGGTGTTGGGGGTGGGGGGTGGGGGGGTGGATGGGGAAGGATGAAGGACTATAGGGATTCCATGGCCCATAGGATTTATATCCATTTTGATAAGAATGTTGAGGAGTTAAAGGTGATTCATAGCAAGGCTGATAGGGATATTAATGACACTGGTATTTGCCATAGTTGTTCATGTCAACTTCATGTATCAAATGAGATGTAAAAACTAATCAAAACTTTCAATTATATATACCTAGGTTGATTACAACCATAAGTTATCATTCAAATTCAACATTGGTATTAACTTACTTGCTTCCAAAAGCTAATAAAGGAGAGACACACCAACAATCTTCCCACTTTCTTGGACCTTGGTCCCACTGGGCATGCCAAAACTATTTTCACCAAATATTTCCCCCTTGAAAATGGTGTTCAATCCTCTTCTATACTTGGGAAACATGGTAACACTTCCAGGTATGTGGGTGTACCTATGGTGGAAGTGAGCCTCTAAATTTAAGGGCTAACTCCTTGAATGTGTCTAGAAATGCTCACACCTATGCTAACTATTTGTTTATGGGGAAAAGAGTTAAAATTTACATTAAATGAAACTATTATATGGGGTGATACACCAATTGTTTTCTATATGACCACCATACTTTCTTGTGCTAATAAATAAGGTATACAAACTAACTTCCAAGTCCTATAGATTCTAACATGAGTATTTCAATGTACAGGGGTGATGTGTGAAGAAACACAAGTAAAATGAACTAGAGGGAAGATTTCACACTCCAAGGATAATTATACACTTGAAAGATGCCTAAAACACTTGAATACACTCTACATGATATATTAGAATAGGAACTCTTACACCAACATGAAAGGATAAGGGAAGAAAGGATAGATAGTTAACACTTTGCATCACCATACATCACTTTCACACTTACATAATTATTCATCAAATTGAAATTATATTTTCATTAATGTTCAAAGGTAAAATTTGACATAATTCTAGTAGGGATTCACCATACATAGAGTGGAATTATAATTACAAAGGCCAAAATGGCAGCTACTTATAGCATTTGAGAAATAAGTGGGAAAAGATAAGTCCAAAGGTCACTTGAAAACTTTTCATGATAGTATAAGGAGTTAAATTTATATTATAATGAATTATGAGATAAAACATACAAGGTTTAATATGATAAATGACTCTCCAAACTATGTAACTCATGAAAAGTGGCATAAGAGTTCTCATTCTACAATTGAATAGGTATGGGTCTAATGATTTAAATAATAGGTAGGGGTTGTTTTCATTCTCTTCCATACATTGGTTGTATTCCTAATTATCTGTATTGCTTTAAAAGTGAGCCATCACTACCTATAGTCAAATAAACTCCTTTTTTAGTCACCCCTCACACTTAGCCTCAAAATTAGATTCAATATTCCATTAACATCCATTAAGTGGAGTGGATGACACTTTTAAATACCTTCCATGGCCTTATATTTCTCAAGTACACTTATAGGCTCCCACTTGAAGCTTTCACACTTCTCACTATCTTGCTCACTTTGTCTATTTTGACTAGCTAAGATGAAGTTGTTGGTAGACACACTTAATATTTTTTAAAAATAATTAAATGTTCATATTGAGTTATAATAAGTCCTAATCTTATTCCCAAAGTTTATTACTCCTCTTAAAAGTCCTTATAACCTACATAATGCACAAAATAGTCAAAAAAACCAATTTTATACCCTATCCATATAGATAGGGTTTAACTCAAGTGGATGGAAAGAGTCTCTAGATAGTACCCTACAATTTTTAAACACTTTCATGCCCATTTTGGTCCATTAGGATATCTCTCCATCCTTATTTTCCCAGTTAGGTCCTTATCCAGGGTTTAGTAGAGTTTTAGACTCATTTCACCCTTAACCTTTGTTCATATATATGAGACATTAGATTTTTATAAAAATTGCACAAGAGTTATTTTCAAGACCCCTTTTATCCTCCCTAAAATCCTTGGATCTCCATGCACAACCTTGATGAAGATATGAGTCTTCAAAATTACCCTATTGAGTTAGGTTTCCCATTTTTCATAGGCTTGAGTTGTCTCTAAGCCCAAAAAATGGATTTATTAGAGGTTTCCTTTTATTCAAAAATATTTTAAACATATTTTATTCCCCTATATACATGTAAAAATATATCATAATTCTCTCCTAAATTTGGAAGTGAGACTAACTTTCCATTTGGGCTCTAGGCCAAAACTATGACTAATAGGCCTGACTATAACCTTGAAGTCTAGACCACCTTGTTGAGATTAATAATTTTTTTAAAGATTTATCACATTTTCCTAGGTATCACTAAACCTCTCAAATATCCTTTAAAATTATATTCATCTCTCATTTCACCCTATTTCCCTACTTTCAAAGTCTGGAGGGTTTAAATTTTATGGAAGTACCCTCTGTTTGAGATTCAAAAAATGGTACTTCCCATATTTACTTAGAAAAAATTAATGTTTTAAGATAATTTAAAAGTTAAAAATACACTTTATACAAGTTTTTTTCCCTTGGTCATTCATTATACCTTCTAAAATCACTAAACCCCAAGATAGACTTTTAGGGAAAAAACTATGTGCAGGATTTGGGATGTGGACTCTGTATTACTTGTTTAGAGCCCCTTATCTATTTTATATCCACCATGAGAGTTCCATGAGACTATAAATATCCTTATTAATATATTATAATCTGTTTTCATCACTCTAACCTTATATTTACCCCTTTATACACCTTGAACTCTCAAGACTGTGTCCATCCCCTGACTATGTTTTGCTCCAAGGCATCATATCTGTAGGTATTTTAGCATGTTTAAGTCTTGATTATAGTGATTTAAAAAATTATTGAGGTTTTCATAAAAACACCAAGTCATTTCCATACCAATATAATCCATTTTCATACCTTGATATGACTCCAACCATTTTGTTCTAGCTTATTGTCACCTCTCAGTCAGCTATAGTTGGTTGTGTAAGGCCCTATAGGTGACCTTCATCCTTGATACATGTGTTTAAATATCCATGAGAAATATTTGAGGTATTTATGAATAAATTATGTTTGATATGTGTCTCATATTCATAGGTTTCTATGTTCAATCTCATACTATGTACTTGTGTTGAGGCTAATAGTCAGTTGTAGGTGGATAGTCTTGGAGTTAGGCACACCTGTAGGTGTAAATATTGTCAAAAATTAGTATATCATACTCTCTTGATGAAATTTATTCTCATTTATATTCATTTTCACTTAATAAGTTCATTAAATCATGTATATATTTTTCACTTACAACCTTGTTTATAGGGACCTTCTTTAGAGCTCAAAACCTGTAGATGATATTATCTAAATTTAGTGACCAAATGGGTGGCTTTGATCCTTCCTAGTAAGAAAACCATAGGACTAAATTACCTTATTTATTTTAAAATTTGGACCCCTTTGATATGGATATAGTATTATTTCACTTTGAGTGGTCAAAAATCAACATGGCATTATCATAAGACATCTCCAAAAGGGCTAGGTGCTCTATTTTGCATGTTTTAAGGATTTAATCCCTAAATCCATAGTCATTACCTTTGAAAGGTTCCTCATAGTTTTTATACCAACCTAACATTTCACATAGTTTTTCCATGATCTTTTCAACATTATAAGATCCCAATAAGAGTTTCATCACTTATTTCAACACTTCTATATGACACCCTAACTCTCTGTAATGCCACCTATAGATGAACATTTTCATGTATGTAGGTAATGGGTAAAAGTATGGATAGTATGTAATGTGTGTGTGTGTGTGTGTGTGTGTGTGTGTGTGTGTGTGTGTGTGTGTGTGTGTGTGTGTGTGTGTGTGTGTGTGTGTGTGTGTGTGTGTGTGATATTAATAAACTATAGGCCCTCACATAGTCTTAAAATTAATTTTAAGCACTCTAAATTATTTTATATATCCACTAGGGCTTCGAGTCCAACCTGGCGTCATCTTGAGATACTTGTAGGTGTACTATGAGTTGCATATATGTAGTAAGCATGAAATGGTCCATGTATTAAAGGAATCTACCTTCATATTCAATTTATCTCCCCTCAATGTATTCAAATGAAACATTATTATGTTTAAAATCTTGATACAAGCTCTCACACCTAATTTTAATACCTTCACTTCTTGTAGGCATCTACATATGTGGCTCTATAGTGTAGGCCAAGTAATGGTGGTTGAGTGATTAGTTATCATAGTCTTCATTATGATAATTAAAATGGCTTAAATTTATTTCGTATACTATTATTATGTATTCAAATTATCAAGACCATAATTATATCCCCATGGATGTGTTAAATGCCTTGACCTAACTCACTTAGTTGATTGTGCATGAGAGTCATGGAGCAAACTAACTGCATCTCACTTGTGACTACAACTCTATGGAAGATTGATTTAGAAGATGATATTGAAAATAAATTCAACCAAGATAACATTGAAAAATTTTAAATCAACCTATCTTCACCCTCTAAAACTACTACCAAAGCATGAAGATTCTAAAAATGATGGAAACTTGCTTACAACATAGAATGGTACCTTCTCTTGCAACTTTGAGATACTTGGATTATCAAAACACTTTAAAACATTAAAACAATAATATAAAACATGATTTGAAAATTTACATGTCATTTTGAGTAAATTACAACATCTAGATTGTACAAACCTGGCCAATCAAGAGTAAAACCTATAGGGCATGGGAAATAGTGAGAAAAAAACATAGTCAACTTGTTAGAGATTATTCATAAAGCACAATTGATCAATCCTTGAAATATTTTTATGAAAATATATCTCTCTAATTTTAGTATCTCCTTCCAAAGGAATTTGGTCTAAAACTTCTCCAACTATTTATATCAAGCATAAACCCACTGATTGGTTTTGTGTGTCTAGAAAAAAGATGAAGGAAAAGAATGGTTTTATCTAAAATTTATCACTTATATAGTATTCAAATCATGTAAATGGGTCTAAATAATCTTAAGATTCATCTCACAAACTTCTCCCACATGTCACACTCTCTCATGGGCTATACAAGTGCCAAACTCTCCTTTTTTTAGTTGATTTCCTAATTTTTAGTTAGATAACCTACAAGTTTCAGATGAACTAAAATTATTGATAGGTAATATGACCTATTGGATGTTTTAAGGAAAAATATGACACTTTGACACTTTTAAAATTATTTCACTTGCATTTATGACCCCTAAATGGCTCCTAAGTGACTCAAAATGACATATAAACTAATTAGACCATGACCAAGGCTAAAATGGCATTACATTACATCAAATAGACTAAAAAAACACCCTATGAAAAAATATTAGACTCCTATATAAGTTTATACTATAGGGGGTTGACCCATTTTGACTTGTGGTCAAAATGGTCAACACATACCTTATTGAGTAGATGAACCCTTGTTCTTTGATTTGTCTCAAAGACATTCTTAAGCAAAATAGTCACCTCCAAAAATGAAGTAACCTATAATTGGTCATTTATTCTCAGTTTATTGGTTTCACTTGAAACCGTTACCAAGTTTCCAGTTCCCTAAACCACTATTGAACTTGGTATTTTGATTCTTAAATAGACCTTTAAAATCTCCACTCTTCTACTTACAGTTCTTCTTCTTGAAAGTTGGTTTAGATCTTCCAAATTTATTTTTGAACTTATATATGAATTGGGTAAGAGATTTTAGTTTATATTCTTGCTTGAACACTTTATTGAACACTTGATTCATGGTAGATGTATCGAGCACATCTACTTAACAACCTATTTGGGGTTTCAATCCCATGATGAATTTCTTGATTCTAAACCTCTCATTCACCTAATACTGAGCTACATTCTTAAGAATCTTGATGAATTTCTCCTAGTATTCATTCATAAACAAATCTAATTGCTTAATATTTTGAAATTTTATAATATTTTGGTCAAAGTAAAATTATGGAATCCATTATGACCTAAAAAATGTCACAAACTATTCCCAAGTGGTAGTGGTTGAGTCGAGGTTCACCTCAAGCTTCTTGTTTTCCCACCAAGTTGTTGCTTTACCAATAAGCTGATAGCATCCCAAACTAATTTCATGACTTAAAAATAATTTTGAATCTCAAAACACTTATCTATTTCTATCATCCATGCTTTAGCTCCATCACCTAATATAGTTCCATTAAATTTGGGTGGATTCACCTTTTTTATGTCATGTGTCAACTTTGTATCTACTCAATCTCTCACATACTATGGCAACTCCTCATGCCTCTACTCTTGAATATGTTCCTAGTCATCAAGATTCTCTTCATTTTCCTCTTTATATTTATCCTATTCATTGCCATGCACTCCATATTCTATGGTTGCAATTCAGTCCCTATTCTTTTGCATAGTTATGAGGATTTGGTCCAACTTTGAAGTCTACTCAATAGCAAACTAATTTGTATTAATAGGGGGTTTGATATTCGAGCTACCCTCACCTCCTAATCTATCATGCATAATTTTTATTCTTTATTATCAATATAATAAGTTTGCATTAGTGGACACATTAAATCCTAGAGTTTGAGCCTTAGTTGTGATACCACAATGTAGCAATCCCACTAGATTTTATCAAAATATTGCAATATTTTTTTTAAATTAAATACACATATTCAACATATATATTTCACCATGAGAAACCTAACTAGTGATATTTAAATAACTATATTAATTTAGTTAACCAAAAAGGTCATAGTTAATCCACTTAGCTAAGGATCACCATGAATAAATATGTTAATCATAAACAATATTGAATAACCATAAATATTGCATCTAATCATAAATGAAATAGTAAAAATTTATTCATGAATGATACAACATTACAGCCACTACTATATAAGTATAATGTATAAATGTTATAGTCTTCATCAATACTTAATAATATCTCAAAAGATAAAACATGATACATAACTCCACCAAGTAGAGACTCCATAACTCAAGCATCAATTTGTAATCTCAAGTATGGTCTCAATTATAGTACTCTAGCAAGGAGGGAGATCATCATCTGAGCAATTTTCCACACCAACCATGGACCATATATCCCCCACACTATCTCCCAAATAAGGGGATGGCCCTCCCTTCATGGATGGATAGATAATGATGATGTAGGAATCCAGCGTAATAAACTAGTACCTGTGTGTTGAAGATATAATTATATAATAAAGAAATTTGTTCTAACATGATATCTCAAAAATATGAAAACTATATCAAAAAAAGAAATGAAAATGTTTAAAAAAAACATTACTTTGGCCAAAATTTTCAAAAATAAATGATCTCTAAGATTAGTCAAATTCATACACACCACTTGATTGGATTACACCTCATCTTACATTAATGGCACTAATTAAGCCAGTGGAATATGTCCACTACTTATTTAGTGTCATGAATGCAAGATTTGGTTAATATATAATAATATAAAACCCAATAGATTCAAATATAATATTCCTTATTAGCATATAAAATATGCTTAAGTACAAAAATATCATTTTCATTCAGTTAATCAATCAAATGAAATGCAATGAATCTACAATTCTCCAATTTATTATAGAATAATAAATAGAATCAAAATACAGTCCTCAATAGAATCTTTCCATCCAAGTAAGAATCATATTTAGACTAAGAGTTACTTAATATCAATATGTAACTATAAAAGTTATTCTCTCAAATTTTATTCATTTAAATCTAGTTTAAATCTTGTTCATATTTCCCAAATACAACAAAAAGCCAATATTTTATCATTTATAAAATATATATAATTTAGAAACTAAATTTCATAACTTCTAATTTCAACTAAACATCCAACATGTAATAGATATCCCTAAATCTTTATTATGTTAAATAATGCACACAATAAACATAGTAACAAACATCTTGGTATGGAGTAATGTTTAAGGTTTCTATAATAAATTCCCTAAACACCTATACATTCCATACATTATACTTTAAAAACATATAGCATAAGATTTAATAACTCATTCATTAAAAACTCCAAGCGTACATAAGTTATATAACACTTATTCTTTTTATCTAATAGAACACACATAACATCTATTTTTTCAAATTTAAACATAATGACCATTCAATTCATGCTTTAGGAGTTATACTAAAACATAATGCATAGTCTATTACTTATATAAGATTATCAAACCAAATGCAATCCTAATCTAGTTTTTATTTTTATTTTTAAATTGAATGACATAACCAATTTATAATTTCATCTACTCAGTTCATGTTCAGTCTATAATCTATCTAAGATTTAAGACTTATATGATAACCTCAATGATAACTTACTTTCAAATCCAATGCAAAATCTCAACCAAACAAACATTCAACACAATCAAAATTTTATCAACGTAACCTAAACATATTGACATTGGACATAGTCAAATAAAGTAAGTATTAATTCCCAAATAACAATCATTTAACACAGTTGAATTTATACCAATATAAAATCATTCCATAGTATATCATTTTCTATGTCATTTTGGAAAAACATACTCATTTTATAGATTGACTAAGTCAATTATGGTATATATTTCAAACTCATTTCATAGTTTGACACAATAATTTAATATGAAATCAAACCTAATTATTTTTAAATCTTTTCAATATAAACAAAAATCATAACCCAATGACTATAGTCACTATATTTATTTATAATCACACAACTATACTCATAGGTCCATTTACCCTATTGATTGCATATAATAATTCTTATAATAACCAATTGATTTCATAACAAAACAACTCAATTATCATAAATGTTATTACCACACACACACACACACACACACATATATATATATATTGATGTATATATATACCCTAAGCCATCAAGGTCATATAGGGTGTATATACACACTTTTGTATATATTAATATATGTATATATACTTCCAATTGAATAATAAAAATAACCCCAATCTATTTTTACATAGTCAAATAAAGTTATATATACAGTATACCCATTTATAAAAATTGAATGTATATATCCTAATCAAAATGTCATAACAACTTAAATACAAATTGGTAAAGCTAGTATGAATGTCAGTCTATAGAAATCTATGTATTCTGAGCTTGGGATGGCTACAGATGAATGTATGTAGAAGCAGGGTAGAATAGGGATTAATAACCTTGATTGTGCACAACTTGTTCTGAGCTAGTTTGTGTTATTTGCATCTGATTTATATCTGATGATTAAAGGGCTAAAATTCATGTATATATATTGTTATAATGCTTTTTTAGGTCTTTAAATAGGTCTAGGCCCGGTGGTTTTTTATTTGAAAATATATCTATCAATGATAAAAGGCAGGAAAAGGATAATAATTTCCAAACTAAGACACTAGTGCCATTGGTGATACTATCCAATTTATGATGCTAGTGTAAAGGTGGTAGAACCTAAGGTACTAGGGTTTAGGATGCTAAAGTAAGGGTTTAAGACTATTTTAAGGATTTTTAAGTACTAGTGTGACCCACATGAAGGTTGGATAAGTGTCTAAATAGGCCTTAAGAAAGGTTTAGGGTTAAGTTATGGATAGGTGGTCTCAAATAACACTCTTGGAATTCAAATGTCATTTTTAGATGATTACATGGGACTAGACTCATATATATGTGTTGTCAGATGACTATGGAGAAGGTTAGGAAATCCTTCTACTATCAGTTGAGGTAATGGTTAAACACATCATCTATCAATTAATTGGCTATCTCCTACTCGGTTAGTTGGTCTAAGCCCTGATAGGGAAAGTGGAGGGGGACCTATAAATGCCTACAAATTGGGTGATGGTGTCATCCCTATAGTACCAATAATCACTTATGGGGGTGAGGGAATATCTAATTTTTTTAGAGATTTAAGGCATGGCTACCTCATTGATATTCATGTAGACTATTAGGTAGGACTCATAAATTTCTCAGATATGATTCTATAGTGGTGGACATATAGTTTGTATAAAACTATGTGTACCACAATGCCCTTGAGATTCCATGGTGGAAACATAGACATTTTGAACATAATGGTGATATATACATCATCTACCATGTAACTCTATGGATATCTTCTACATTACTGTCCTTTGGCAGCTCACCCATTATGAGTTCAAATTCAAGCTAGTAGTTGAATCCACTCATTCATTTCCAAATCTAGCATTAACTTGGGAATTTCAAATATACACTCCCTACCTATATTTGGCAACTCTTATGAGACATTTTAAATTATCATATCAGTGCCTAGTTCACCATTTATTTATTTTGAGATGCGTGGTAGGCTCATGATTAATTTGCCTCTGTAGAATCTTGGGTGGCTCTAGGTCACACCATGTGTCTATCACTAATTAGTCCTACCTATAATGGATACCACCAAAGTGTAGCTAGGTGTTACACTCTTACTATTTCAAGCATCGGGTTTGGCCATCTAGAGTAGTGAGGTAACATATGGAATCTTCTAATTGGATTTTAAATCTGATTATATCTCATTCTAATCATCTCAAGGCATCTTGGGCCTTTTTGCCAATTTTCATAAAAGTACCACATGGTGTTTCCCCATTCAGTTGGGCTCTTCCAAGATCTAATATATCTAATAGGTCTAAGAGATTAACACACCTAATAGGATCCATGTTTCATTTCCTCATTCAGTCAAGCCCTCCCAAGCTTTAACATATTTGACAAGTCCAAGAGACTAACACACCTAAAAAAATCTATGTGAAACTTCCTCATTCAATTAGGCTCGCTCAAGATTTGACAAGTCTAAGAGACTGACACACCTAACATGATCCACATGGTGCTTCTTCATTTGATCAAGTTATCCCAAGATCAGACATCTTTGATAGGTCTAAGAGATTGACACACTTGATAGGATCCACATGGTTCTTCCTTAATTGGTTGTACTCTCCTAGGATCTGATATCTCTGATAGGTCTAAGAGATTGATACACTTAATAGGATCAACATGGAACTTACTCATTATATTTGTATCTCTTAATATATAACATCATTGACATGTTTGGGAGAATAAAACACCTAACAAGATCCATGTGGCATTTCCTCATTCGATCAAGTTTTCCTGGGATATTTCATGAAAAAGTGACTAAGTCAAAAGAAAGCCACATAATCAATTAAAATTTGACATATCTACTACCAAATCTTTATTAAACATTGAGAAACACTCTAGGTAATTGATACTCTAGAAAATCCTAACATGATTTCAAATCTATGAATAACATAGTTAGCATAATAAAATATTCAAGTATGAAAATTGTGAATAACATAGTTAGTGTAATAAAATATTTTAAGTATGAAAACCATTTATTATTTTAGAATGCATCAAATACTAGACTATGTTTAAAATTAGTAGACTACAGGTATCTTTAACAAATACCAATTCATCATTACAAACATTTTTAAACATTTGGCAAACCAGGGTGGACTAGAGGTTCAAGGGTTTTCAAAGAAGATATCGACTGGAAAGGGATTGAAATTTTGGGAGCTTCGAGTTGAGAATTTTTAAATGGGTCACCCACTTCTCCAAAGAAGGGGGTTGTGTTAGCCACAATAACTAGTGACTTTGTATCAAAAAAATTATCCCAAAATTTAGAACCTAGACTATGATCATCTAATATAAAACATAGAGATAGGAAATCCAAACTATAATTGATATGCTTTGAGTATGATAAGTGCTCAAGTCTATTTTAAAAATTAACATACTAGGCTATAACTCCTTCTAAGGATACTTTATGTATTAGTGTAGACACCATAAATCTACACACCTACATTTTCAAATGTTAAAAACCCCCTTGAGACCAACCTACACCATTCGAGCCTCACTAAGATCATTCGTAGTCAGTTTCACAACCTATCTCAACATGACCTTCAGTATTTTTTTCCTCTAGAACCCTACCATCGATGGTCAAGGTGACAATCAACAGTCAAACCTAGGAACCCCTAACCATCGATGGTTAGGATCCACCTCAACCAAAAGTATGCAATCTTTATACCGACCTCTTCTAAATATAACTTGTATAAATCTAGTTGGAAGCCTTTATATGGATGAGTTATATTTATATGGCCTATTTTTACCTTGACTTCCACCTCTTTCTTGTGAATATAAGAGAGAGAGAGAGAGAGAGAGAGACCTAGGAAGTCAAATGGATCTATAATAATCATCAAAAGCTCAAGTGTTTAGGAGTTTTATTTTATAGGTCAATCAGCATCATCAACATTATCAAGCACATCAGCCATCTTATTGAGAGCCAACTTACTGTTACCTCTCAACCAAGCTCTCATGTACCGTTACTCTATCAAAATTAAACCAGATTCCACCAACAAGATAACTACATCAACCACCCACCCAGTCAAATTTTGGTATGACAAGTACTTATTTGTCAATATTCATGTACTTTATTTCCATTTTGCAACCAATCCAGCCCTTGTCCAACTCTTAGAATCCATCTTTTAGATCTCGTCATTTAGTTATTTATCAAACCTAAAACTTAAATAGTAACCATCAATTATTGACTTAACTACTGATAGTTTGCCCACTGATGGTCACCTTAACTACTGACTATCACCCCAACCACTGATGGTCACCTATGGAATTGAAAACAAACAATCTATTTTCACCCATGTACCCTCAACCAAACTTGATTTTCTATGTTTCTGACTAATCATAGACCCCTTTCATATTTTTTGAGGCATACTACAACCCACTAGTATTAATTATTTTGTCACTAATTTGATCATTTCTAATCTATTTTATTAGTAAGCATTCTTGTGTTTAATTTTAGTAACCTTATTTAATTGATTCAAATCTATTCTTTCCAATTTTGTGAACTTAATTATTTAAAATGTGTGTATTGGTAGCCCCTAAGGAAGCTCTCACTTATAGAATCTATCTATCACTAGGCAATCCACCCAACTATCTATCTAACAAAGAAATTTGCTTTAGTGCTTTCTTATCTACAGGTCTTCCTCCCAAGCCAAAGAGGAGCTCTCAAAATTATTTGGATTAAACATGCACACAACTAAATAGGTTTTCCATCCACAACCATATTGAGTTTATTTTCTCTCTTCCCTAAAACATAAAGTGAAAATTTACATTAAACTTTTTGGCACACTTGGTGGGATCTAGTATCTTTACTCATGTTTTCTTTACATTTGTATGTTCTTCTCTTTATTTATGATCATAATTGAAACTAAAATTTATTTTGGGTTTAAAATCAACTACATCCACTGCTTGATTTTAATATTAGTTACCTTTGTATTAAGGCACATTAATCTTATCGTAGCACCAATTTTTTTGCACACACTATCCAAACCACTTTCATCAATCAAACATCAAAATAATTTGAGACAAGGCTTGACTAGGATTTCATCACTTAGAGATAACCTTACCCTTTCTTGATGATCCTACTTGGAGGTTATTACTAAGGGGAAAACTAACTCAGCTCTATGGTTGAGTATAAACTTTAGATATCAATATATATATTGGCTAAACACCCAACACTCTTATCATTGTAAGACCATGAAGTGAGGGGGTAGGCCCCAATAACAAGCCATGTAGTGATTCTAATACAAATTATTTTAATCACTAAACAACTCAAAACCAATCATAGACTACTTCTATAGTACCTAATCTACAAGCCAACTTCTATCACACATTCTCATAAACTAAGGCATAAGCCAAAAGTGAGATTAAAACTAACCTCTAGGTTTAACATACTTTTTAGTGTGTCTAGATTGCCTTGATCATTTTTTTGTCTTCTTCTTGTTTGAGTGGTGGATTTTTTCTTATCTTCTCTCCCCCTTTCTTGTATGTTTCTCACTCGCCAATAGCAAAGAGACCTAATATAAAAGAGCCCATCTCTCAAACTAACCTCTTCTACCTCCTCATCCATGGAGTATGTCTCTGAGGCCAAAAAATCACCTCATCCATTAGGAATCCCTACTTTTATTTAGGTATTTTCCCAAGGAGACATGGAATTTACCACTTTTTTGGACAATAATCTAATTTCCCTCTAGCAGTACCTTAACACATCCCCTTACCATATCCCAGTTTCAACTCCACCTCAAGATCCTCCTTATGGCATGTCATCCCACCTTATGAAGGGTATCCCTATTAACATGATCACCACCCAACCTTTAACTACCTAAGCATATTCATCTACTAACCCCTTTGACACCATGATTGAAAACCAACTTATCAAACCAACCACTACCCTTACACCTTCTGCCCCTACCAATGACTCCACCTTGGGGACAACCTAACCATTAACCCATCACACTCCACTTGTTTCTGGAATACCCATCATTAGCACTACCAACCTTCCTTATGTCAAACCCAACCCATTGTTCAAAACCCCTTTATCAAGCTAAGGGGTATCTATCCATTCTACTCCACCACCCATTAGCACAAAGGTCACTACCTCTCCTTTCATTACCAACCCAACTATTATTCATGCCCAATCCATAGGGACTCCTCAGTAGGTACCCATTGCACCCAACCTAGGATACATCCCTAACACATAAGGGTATGTACCCATTACTCTACCACTATCATACACCTATCCTTACATACCACCTACCCAATATTTATCATTCATATTCCAAAATGTGACAACCTCTTAACCACCAAACAATTACCAATATGTTACCCAACCTCTAAAACAATATCAAACTCACAATCTTTTTGGTCCACCACCTCAAACCAAATTAATGAATATGCTCATGGACAAGATGACAAGCCTTGATTCATCCATTTTGGGGGCTCATAACATCCTATCCTATGATCAAATTTTTAATTAACCTATTCATCCTTTTATCCCCATCAGACCTTACCCTCTTCAATGGGAGCTTCCAAAATTTACCAAATTTCAAAGCAAGGAGGACCCCTAGTAACAACTTAGGGATTTTAAGAATGAATGTTACATGATTACTTAAAATTATGCCCTTATCCTTCAAACCTTACCCATGTCTTTATCCAGCCCAGCACTTGACCAATATAATGCCCTCACCAAGCATTCCATCTTTTCTTTCACCCAACTAGCACAAGTCTTCTTAGATCACTTTTCCATTAACATTTCTAAAATGGTCTCTATCACTGACCTCTATTCTATTACGAAATTTGATGATGAATAAGTTGTCAACTTTGTTGCTCGTTAGAGAAGCTTGATTAATCAGCTTTCATTTTCCTTGCCTCAGCGTGAACTTATAGACCTTTTTGCTCAACCCTACACCAAACATATATCATCTACACTACATGTATAAAGCTTCAAAACATTTGATGAAGATTTTACCATGGCACATAAGATAGAGATATAAGCCATAGATGAGGGTAAATTGAAGTTATGAAATAGTAACTCTACCTTCAATACCAACAAAACCTTTTCCTCCAAACTAGGTAACCAAGCCAATACCAAAACCAAAAGCAAGGGAATCATGAATGTCATTGTCTTTAAAAATGCTCCTCCACCCAATGTCAACCAAAAAAGCTCTTCTATTACCTCCAACCAAAACATAAGGAGACTAAATTGAAGCAACCAAAAAAATTCACTCCACTTAGACAATCTTATGCCTTAGTTTTGGAGAAGCTATTAAAATCTAACCTTATATAGTTTCTACCCATCAAACCTCCCCAATAGTTTGATTCTTCACTGTTAGGGTGTGGAGCTAAAAGCTTCAAATTGTTGTAGACATGAGGAAGGTTGCTAAAGAACCAAAAGCACTGGTGTCAGTAGCATGACTGACGTCAGTCAGATGCAGTGCAGAAGGCAACCAGTGATGGTAACTAGTCAGCCAACATCAGCAGCACCAGGCAAGTAGGGACCGACGTCGATCGCCTGTGTGTTTCAGAACTGCTGTTGACAAATAGTCAGTTAAGTGAAGCGAGTGTTTGCATGTTAAAGGACTAATTTAAGTCACGAGCTGCATGTCTAATTATTGTAGTTAGAGTTCTATTTTTGTAACCATGGGATTCTATTTAAAGACCCATGAGGCATGTATTGTAATGATCAAGCAAGCAAGTAAAATCATTGAAGCAAGCAAGGTCAAGGAGATCTATAGGTGTAAGGTTAAGGAGATTGGCTGAAGCATTCAAGGAGGGATAATAACTCAAGTTGTAGATTTGTTGTGTTGAGCAAGAGAGAGAGGGAAGAAGGTCTTGAGGTGTGGCAAGCCTTTGAGGTGGAGGAAGAAGTGGCATCTTCCTTATTGTATTTTCTTCTAGTAATATTTAATACAAGAGTGTGTATTTTCTCTCAAATTCTTTGTTATCTCAAGTTTATAGTTACTTAATCATTCTGGTATAATTTTGTGTTTAATTGCTTATAAGAAAGTAATCAATTGTGCTTCCATTGGATAAGGGGTCCCTAACAGTTGGTATCAGAGCTACGGTTTGTAGGGAGTAGGTTATTGTTTGTTGATTATAGGTCATTCACAGGTTTCTGATTGAGTGGGAGTTTAGCAATGGTAAAAGAAAGTAAGCTACGAATGGAGAAGTTTAATGGCAAGAATTATCAACATTGGAGGATGCAGATAGAGGATTATCTGTATTAGAAGGATTTGTACTTACCGTTGGGTGGGGTTGCATGCAAGCCCACAGATATGAAGGATGAATAATGGAGTGTTCTTGATCGGAAGGCCCTCAGTTCCATAAGGTTGAGCCTTGCATTGTCCATGATTTCTAACTTATCACAGTGCACGACAACGAAAGAGTTGATAAAATCCTTGGCGAATTTATATGAAAAGCTCTCGGCTTCTAATAAGGTATATCTTATGAAGCAATTATTTACTTTGTAAATGCAAGAAGGTGGATTAGTACATACTCATCTCAGTGATTTCCATGGTTTGGTAAACCAGTTAGCTTCAGTCAATATTTTTTTTGATGATGAGGTAAAGGCTCTCTTGATTTTATGTTCTTTGCCTAAAAGTTGGGACAGTTTGGTTATGGCAGTAAGTAATTCTATATCTGCTTCTAAAATCTTAAAATTTGATGATGTTGTGAGTGTGATCTTGAATGAGGAAATACGCAGGAGAAGCACAAGTGAATCATCAGGGAATGCTCTAAGTGCAGAAAGCAGGGGAAGGCAAAGGGAAAAGGTTGAGCAAGGGAAATCAAAGTCGGGAAGGAGATCTGAATCCAAAGGTATTACCTGTTGGTTTTGTGGAAAGAAAGGACACACAAAGAAGGAGTGTTGGTTGAGAGATAAAGAGAATCAACATGCAGGTATTGAAGAAGCAAAGGATGCAAATATTATGGTATAGGATGCTCTCATACTTTCTTTGGATAGTCAGGTAGGATCATGGATTTTAGATTCTGGTTCATCTTTTCATGCATCCCCAAACAGATATTTTTTCTATGAGTATGAATAGGGAGACTTTGGAGTGCTTTATTTAGGGGATGGTACGCCTTGTCAAATAGTTGGCAAAGGGAAAGTGCAGCTGAGATTGTAGATTGACAACACATGGGTGTTGAAGGAGGTCATACATGTCCCAATTCTAAAGCAGAGTTTGATTTCTGTAGGAAGATTGGGTGATGAGGGATGCATAATAACCCTCACAACAGATTCTTGGAAGGTTACCAAGGGCACACTTGTTCTAGCAAGAGGTAAAAAAGTAGATACTCCTTATCTATCTACTTGTATTGCTGATTCTACTTCTGGTTTATCTACTTTAGCTGTAGATTCGAAGATGTGGCTTAATAGGCTTGGTCACATGAATAAAAAGGGAATGGATGTTCTTGATTTAAAAGGTATGTGTTCAGATTCAGAAATCATAGATAGAGTTCATTACAGAAAAAGGAAATTTGATGCTTTTGACAGGAACAAAGAAGCCTTGGTGTTTATGGAGGAGATGAAGGATAGAGATCAGTCATAGGGGCTGAATAGATCTGAGCAGGGTAGTATGGACAAAGGTTTGATCCAAGATGAGCTTGTGGATGAAGATTTCATCACTTACAAGAACACACAGACACCAACGTCGGTCACTTGGGACTGACGTCAGTCAGCTAGATACCAGCATCAGTCATGTGCAAACCAGCAGGGTCGGTAAAGTCGGCAAGAGAAGACCGATGTCAGTTAGGAAGGAATTGATGTTGGTAGGGGGGACACCGGCGTCAACCAGGGAAACGATGTTGGCAGTCAAGGTTAGTGTAGGGAACTAACATCGATCAGGAGCAGACTGGGAGATGGCTGAGATTAGTCACTAAAATAGATGTTGGGTGGACAGCAAGCTATCAAGGAGTCTCAAACACCCATATGGAGGTCAAAAATGGTAAGTGAACCTCATATTCATTGTTCACCTTATTGCTTACTGATGGTTAAGAACTAGGAAGATGGAAGAAGCAATGCAGGTAGAATCCAAAAATAGTGGGAGCTTGGCATGGATGAGGAGTGTGAGTCCTTAGAGTAGCACAAACATGTATTTATTGGTAGAGTGGTTAGTTGGAAGAAAGCACTGGACAAAGGGATGGATTCCCATATTAGAGAAGAGAGTGAATGGACACGTGAGATAGAAGGCTATGGTATATGGTCTTGATTTGGCTGCAGGGCAATGGAGGTTTGACCATTGTATTTTATCTTTACCAGGTTGGATGATATTAGCTACATTATCCTGTTACTGTATTGTGTTGCTTGTTGCAGGGTTTCATATACAGGGAGTTTTCTGAGCTAAGGGTAGAGTTGGTTCAGAAGTATGTCATGAAGAATTTGGGAGTAGAAAAATTCTTTTGGCATAAGTGATAGGTATTGCATCATAGGTTCAGTGGTGGTTGGTCTTCAAGAGTGACTTTGAAGAGGGATACAGAGCCAAGAGAACAAAATAGATGGTGTATGGGTATAGGTATAGTAGCAGCTATTTATCTCCAAGTGGGAGATTGTTAGGGTGTGGAGCTAAAAGCTTCAAACTATAGCAGACATGAGGAAGGTTGCTGAAGAACCAGAAGCACCGGTGTCAGCATCATGACCGACGTCAGTCAGATGTAGTGCAGAAGGCAACCGGCGATGGCAGCTAGTCGGCCAACGTCGGCAGCACCAGGCAAGCAAGGACTGGTGTCGATCACCTATGCATTCCAAAACTGTTGTTGACAAATAGTCAGTTAAGTGAAGCAAGTGTTTGCATGTTAAAGGACTAATTTAAGTCACGAGCTGCGTGTTGTAGTTAGAGTTCTATTTTTGTAACCATGGGATTCTATTTAAAGACCCATGAGGCATGTATTGTAATGATCAAGCAGGCAAGTAAAAGCATTGAAGCAAGCAAGGTCAAGGAGATCGGCTGAAGCATTCAAGGAGGGATAATAACTCAGGTTGTAGAGTTGTTGTGTTGAGCAAGATAGAGAGGGAAGAAGGTCTTGAGGTGTGGCAAGCCTTTGAGGTGGAGGAAGAAGTGGCATCTTCCTTATTATATTTTCTTCTAGTAATATTTAATACAAGAGTGTGTATTGTCTCTCAAATTCTTTGGTGTCTCAAGTTTCTAGTTATTTAATCATTCTAGTATAATTCCGTGTTTAATTGCTTATAAGAAAGTAATCAATTATGCTTCCATTGGATAAGGGGTCCCTAATATTCACATCCAGCACCTACTTGGTATAATGAGAATGGCCTTTGTGCTTTTCATCAAGTAATTAGACATGATGTTAGCTAATGGAATACTTTCAATAATGTTGTTTAGGGTCTTATCGATAAGGGGGAACTCATGTTGGATAATCCCAATGCCTTTTAAAATCAAGCTCTTAACATCTTTAGGAAACATTTTTCCAACCATGACCCTACTAAATCCAAGGACACATAAGATAAATATTTTCATGATTCCCACATGGTCAATATGGTCCTTAATATGTTTGTCAATGGGGAACCTATCATCTAACCTACCTACTTCTCTCCCACTTCACCTATTGAAGTGTTGGAATCATATTCTCTTCTTTTAAAATCACCTACTGAGGAGGTTACTTTTTCATTAGCTACACTCACAGAGGCTTTGGAATCACCAAACACCCCTTTGAATAGCCTGCCCAAACAAATAACCATCCTTAACCCACCATCTCCCCTAATCATGGATCAAACCACAACTATGGACATTATGCTCAAGGAAGAAACTTTTTCACAAGCACCCCTCATGGAGCAGCCACCTAGCCTAAACTTACCTACCTTGCTTGAGGAAATAGATAAGGATATCAACCCTCCTCCTCAGCCCATAGGTGTATCCTTGACACCCACTACCTAGGAGATGAGACTAGCATACAGAACTTTTTAAAACTCATTCAAAAGTTAACTATGATCATAAAACCAAACATGGATCAAGTCACTTTTTGTCAACACCTAGGGCACCTTACATCAACAAACCTAAACCTTATATCACACATCTAACCAACTAATCCATCATTTTTCCGCTGCCTCTCAAACCAATCAGAACTTCTACCAACCCCTCACCTTCTCACTCAATGAAAATAGCCACCTCTCCAACCACCACATCACCAACCAAACCTTTCAAAACTCTTGGTGCCTTCCCTATTCAGAGTTTGTTTCACCCATACTTGAAAGTGTAATTAGCCTTACCAAGCCTATAATTAGGTCTTGACCCACATTAACCAAGGGGACAAAACCATTGAAGGGAAACATGACTAGGACTCTACTTCCCTCTACTTTGCCTTTTATCATAGGGCCTCACCCTTCCACTTTACTTAAAAATCAACCTCTTTTTAACATATGTCACCCACTACTATTGGTTATGCCAACCCACTTATTATATAGTGTCAATCTTTCTTAGATTAACAATAGCCATACTATCAAACTTGGCCACCCCAACCATCAGCATACCCAAACCAAAACCATCAATTAAAAGCACCACCTTACCCAAACCATCTCTCACTTAACCCGTTGTTATCAACATACCCATCTTCCTAACTAAAACCATAACCTTTAGACCTTCCCAACCTCTAGTGAGATCTTATACAACCATTCTTCAAAGATTATTATATACCTCCTATCTCACATTACCTCTTATCAAACCTTTAGATCATCTTGGTTCAAATCTAGCATGGTACAATGACCATCAAATATGTTCCTATCATATGACACTTGGGAATGACACTGAGGATTGAAAATCTCTCTAGGCCATTATCCATCAACTATATGACAAGGATAATCTTTTACTAGATGAAATTCCATCAACTCCTCTACTAATGCACCCAATAGTCATTTGCCAACACATTCCTCATCCTCCACTCTCACCTCAGAGTGATGGAGAATCTACCCAACCTACCATCACACCTTTCCCCTCTATCCATACCATTAATGTGGTCACACGATCATAATAAAAGGATAAAGGGAAGGCCAAAGTGTCCATTCTATGGACATACCCCCTAACTCATCCTAAACCAAACCTGATCCAAACCCCTACACCCTCAGCCAAACCCAAAGTTACCATCTTAGGTGCCTCTGAGGCTAACCCCTCTGAATCCATTAAGAGGGTCATTCTTAAGCAATTTCACCAAACTCCAGCTAAGATGAGCCTCTACGAGCTCATTTCCACCTCACCCCATCATTGTGAGGCTATGATTGAGGCTATATAAGCAATCGAGTTTGACCAAGTGACTCCCCACCTATAGAGGCCTTCATAGGTGCTCTCCACTCCAGTTACTTACAAAGACTCATAGATACCCTCTATCTACCCTATGGATCTAAATCCTCCTCTATTTATTACTACCCATGTCAACCAAACCCACATCAAGTGGGTTATGATTGATGGGGGAACTAGTATCAACATCATCTCCTCCCATACATATGACCAACTCAAATTACCAGACAATGTCATGTCCCAAAATTTAGTTATGCTTCACTCCTTTAATGACACCATAACCACTACCTTTGGAATAGTTGTCCTCCACATTTGTCCTGGATCACACATGCTCCCCAAACTTTTTAATGTGGTTGAAGGTGAATTTTAGTAAAAAAATCTATTATGGAAACCTTGGATATGAGCTATGGGTTACATACCTTCTACCCTCCACCATTGTGTCAAATTCGAGCATGAAGGTTAGCTTATTAAGATACAAGCTGACCCAATCCCTTTTTTAGCATACAACATGAGCTAATGACCTAATTATGTCCTCCTACCTTTGACCAAACCACCCCAAACATCTGTTAGCAAGCCCTCAACCATGGAAAATGAAGCCATTGCTTTTCCTTCCATGGAGGCATCTACCAGTTCATCTATTCTTGTGGACCAAATACCCACCATTGATCCCTTATAATCTACCTTTTAATTCCTTACCTTTAGAAAATACCATCTCCTTACCCTTGATGCTTTTCCTACTTCCTAAGAGTATGGTAAAATTAACCATCAGCCAAGTTATGATCCCAACATTGGAGCCATTACCCCCTTGGGGCCTCTAAGATATCAAACCCACTTTATCTATGGGGGAATTGACAAGCCCCTTCATGTTGTGGCCATCCCCTTTTCACCTCTACATTCTCTTTCTTGAACAACATAGACTTCACTAAAGTATACCTCCATAGGTGTGCCTAGAAAGGATTTAGCTTAGGGTGATATGAGCATGGAACACACACATTTATCTCAATTGAGACCCAAAATCCTCACAATAATCATGTATGTGGCTTCATTATACCTAATAATAATAAATCCAAACAAACTACTATTACCATTGTTGAAGAAGAGACCCCTTCCTCACCAACACCCCCTCCACCTGAGTGTGAGGATGAGGACATCATCCCACCTAACTTTTTTTTTCATCAACATGATTACCCTTGGCCCCCTGACTCATAAAAAATATTGGGCATCCATAACCATCCCTTTGATCCATCCTAAACTTGTGAGAGGACTTTCCTACCATTAACATGGTTCAGTGCTAGGATGATGATTCTATTCTCACCTACCTTGGTACACCTAATTCCTCCATCCACAAATCCTTACCTCCCAAAACCTCAATAATGTTAAATTAATCCACTATGGATATTAATATATGCACTTTTGCCAACCCTAATATCATCAAATTAGGCTAATCTCTTATTTTTTAGGAACTACAGGACTTCTCTACCTTCCCCTAGGACCACAACATTGCATTTGCCTAGTCATATGCTCACATGTCTGGTATTCACCCAACCATTTCCACGCACAACATTATAATCAATCATGAGGCTAAACATGTTAGATAAAAACTCCATTAAATGCATCTTCACATAGCCTTACTTGTTAAAGAAGAGTTTTGATGCCTCCTTTTTATCAACTTCATTCAACCCATTGATTATCCCCAATGGATTTTGAACATCGTGCCTATCACTAAAGCCATAGGGGGAATATGTATATATGTGGAATTTCATGACCTCAACCTCTGCTACCTAAAGGATGAATTTCCTCTATCTATCATTAACCAACTTGTTGATCTTACGGTAGGCCAGAAAATGTTATCTCTCATTAATGGATTCTCGAGCTATAATCAAATCTTGATTGCCCCTAAATATCAACACAAGATTAATTTTATTACCCCATGGGGGAATTTATGTTATAGAGTCATGCCCTTTAGTCTTAAGAATGTTGGAGTAACCTACCAATGTATCATGACCTATAATTTCCATGACCTTATCCATACAATCGTTGAAGACTATGTGGATGACCTTCTTAAGAAGTCCAAACTTTGCAAAGACCATGTAGTCAATCTTAAGATTATCTTTGAGCAACTTATCCATTATCATGTCCACCTCAATCCTAAGAAATGTATTTTTGGGGTCTTGTCAGTCAAACTTATTGGTTTCATCATTTCCCTTCAAATAATCGAGGTTGATCTGACCAAAATTAAAGCCATCCTCAATATGTTACCTCCAACCAATCTTAAGTAGTTCCATAGTTTTCAAGGGAAGCTCCAATCCATTTGTCACTTCATCTCCCAACTCTCTGATCGATGTCAACCCTTCCACCACCTCTTGAAAAAGGACATATCTTTCAAGTGGAATTTTGATTATCAAAAGACCTTTGATGCACTCAAAGAGTACCTTCTATCTCCACCTATCCTCACACCTCCTAAGTATAACCAACTTTTCTATCTTTATATTTCTACCACTGACCATTCCCTATGGGAAATTCTTGCCCATGGGGATGAAAAACATAAAGAGAAAGCCATCTATTACATTATCAACACCCTTGTAGACTATAAAACTTGATATACACATATCAAGAAACTATGCCTAGCCCTAGTCTTCATGGCCACCAAGCTTTGCCAATACCTTCTTAACCACAAAACTTTCATCATAACCAATACCAACCTAATTAAGTGCATACACTCTAAGCCATATCAAAACTAATGTATGGCCAAGTGGCTCATTCTTTTAGCTAAGTTTGACCTTGAGTTTATATAGCAAAGGTCAATTAATAGGTAAGTCATTACTGACTAGTTAGCCGATGCACCCCTACCAAACAACCAATATCCTCTTAAATTTCTAGATGATTCTATCACAAGCCTATCTCAAGCAGATTTCACCAATCATGTAACCATGTCTTTTGATGGTTCCAAATGTTAGTGTGGTAGGGGAGCTAGTATCATCCTTATCCCCCTTATCAATGAACCATTTCCTTTGTCATTTAAACTCAACTTCAAATGTACAAATAATGTGGCCAAATATGAAGCCCTAGTAATAGTTTTCCAAACCTTATTAGCCTTAGGAGTCAAAATAATCAACATCTTTGGTGACTCCCAACTTGTGGTCAATCAAATCAAGGGCATTTACTAGTGTAAGAATGATATTTTGTAACTATACAGATAGTTAGTCATAGAACTCTTGACATCATTCAAACACTACCATATTCAAACCACCCCATAAACTCCCAACAAGTTTTCCAACACCATGGCTTCTCTTGCCTCTCAAATCCCATCGGCACCCTCAAACTCCAAACTCTCAATCATTGTCCATCACCTCACCAAACCTTTTTAAACCAAATCAGACACTCCAACCATCTTTAGTGTGGAGGAGATCCTACTTGAATTATGGTATCAACAAACCTTTGATTACCTTCACCTTGACATAGCCCCCTCTAGCCTTTATAAGAATGCCCATTGATCATTTCTTTAGAGAACCTCTCATTATACCATTATGGGAGGATTCCTCTATAAACACAGTCTTGATGGCCTCCTTTATGTTGCCTTTATAGCCCAGAAGCCTTTCATGCTATCAAATAAACACATTATGGTATCTATGGGGGCCACTTTAGTGGACTCATTTTGGCTAAGCACATCCTCTACCTAGGCTATTACTAGCCTACCCTTAACCAAGACTATTATGATTATGTGAAAAAGTGTGTCAAGTGTTAATAACATGCAAATTTACATCACACACCCAACAATAGTCTCTAAATTTCCATGGATTTTTGGCCCTTCTCACAATGGGTTATAAACCTTATTGGTGAGATTAACCCTCACTCTTCATAGTGACATCACTCTATCATCGCCATGATTGAATATTTTACCAAATGGGTAGAGGTCATTCCTCTTATCTTGATAAAAGCTAAAAATATTGTCAAATTTATCACCCATCACATCATCTATCGCTTTGGTATTCCCCATAAGATCATCATTGATAATGGTAAATCCTTAAAAAACAAATTAGTGTAGGGACTTTGTGATGTATTTGGTATTAAACTTAGCTTTTCATCCCTTTATTTCCCACAAGTAAATGAATTAGGATCCTCTAACAAAACCATTAACAACTTGCTTACCAAAATGGTCAATGTCTCAGGTTGGGATTAGCACTTACACATCCCTTTCACCTTATGGGCATATCATACTAGCATCCAAACCCCTATAGGTGCTACACCTTTTTCTCTTATATTTGGATCCAAGTATGTATCACCCCTTGAAATCCAAATACATTCTCTTTGCATATCTTTGTATGACCTTATTTTGAAAGACAATTATCATCAGGAATGTTTAGCCCAACTTAAGCTACTTGAGGAGCATCATTTGGCTACTCTTTCCCATCTCCATGTCTATCAAGAATGAATCATTCATACCTATAACAAACCCCTAAAGTTCTAAAAATTTAATATTGAAGATATTATTCTCAAGGAAAATCAACATTTGATTAATATGGAGAAAATTAATAGGGGAAATTTTTATTTTAATTGGCTTGGACCCTATATCATAACCCATAATTATGGATCAAGAGCTTATCATTTTTCCTCTTTCAAAGGCAAACTAGAGCCTAAGATTCTTAATGCTTCACATATGTATCCCTTCTATTATTAAATAGGGATTACACTCATCATTTGTCTAACTTAAGCTCATCCCCTACACCCACATTCATCTCCCTCTTTTTAGGGGCAACCAACTACAACTAAATAACATGATTATCCATAAAAATTGTATCCTAATCTTGAATCATGGGTACCACAGATTTACCCATGGCATGATTCTCATGGTGCTTTCTATACCTCTTCAGGATAGATATTCATGGTTGTTATCACCTAAACCCCTTTTCACCTACTTAACCTTCATTTCAACTTAGTCTTGCCTTCATAAAGGTAATCCCTTGAGCATGTATAATTAAGTCTATAACAATAAAAATCAACCAAAATAAATATCAAAACAATCAAAATCACATCATGGATCATTATTCACATGCATAAACTGCTCCCTTGAAGGATAGTTGTTGAAAACAATCAACCAAAATTGTAAACCATAAGGTGGAGTTCTCCTTTGAAGGATAGCTATCAAATGCATATAGACTAAACATATAAACCTAGACCACTCCCTCAAAGGATGGCCGAATGAAACATTTGTTAAGGTTAACAATTTCTTGGAAGCTTCCTACATCGATTAGCTTCCCCAACACTAAAGCAAATTCAAAAATAGAAAAACCCCTAAGAAAAAGTAAAAGTAATGAGAAAGCTACAATTGGCTCTCATAAAAGCAATAATCTTGAAAGGCCATAATTGGCTCTCCTCAGTAGACTTCCCACATCGATCAGTGTACACTTTATATATGAGCATAGATTTATTAGTACTACCTCTTGGGAAGCCTATAGAAGAGGCATGTTGGTCTCACAAAATGTTATAATTTCATCCATTCTCCCCCCACATATCATATGCATGAGACTATGAGCTTACTTGACACAATGTGATCAAGATACCTATTTATCAACCTAAGCATGCTAATGTAAATCATTTAAAAGGCTTATTTTCACTAGGCTAATCCAATCTTGGGTTTCATTTTGGTCCTTATCAATGAAGAGGCATCGTGTTCCTTTTATTATCATTTTTTAGTCTATGTAGACATACCTCTCATGATTCTTACCACTTTCCTAAACATTTAGTTTTTTATCCACTTAATTTATGTATTTTCATTATGCTTACTCCCATACTTATGTTTTTATCCCCATGATCAAAAACAAAAAACATCACATTAACAGTGTAAACATCATGAACCATGTCTACAAACTACACCATCTATCTACCTATGATCAAAACATAATGAAAACATATCATAGCATATCATCAACATCATCTTATCCATTAACCATCATAACATCATGTGAGCATATATCATGCCATAAACAACACTACTTACACCACTCACCATCATAATCATAAATAGAATCAATGGGCAAACCATCATGAGCCATATAATATACCAGGCTATCCATTTACCATAACATTATCACAACCCATCTTATAATGTCAAATCATGCCAAACACATCACATAACCATAAACTAATCCATTACATTATAATATGGCATACATCCATCAATAGCACATCCTATCACATCCATCAACAAAATTAGAGCATCATAATTATTTTTCTAGCATCACATGCCTAATCTCCTAATGTCAAACATCTCATAAAACATATATAGTAGATCATAGATCATGAACCATAAAACATGAACATCATAAACCATAAGCATACATCATATATAACATCATAATCCATACACCATATACATCAAGTCATCATAAATAAAACATATAATAATGGATGAAGCTCTCTTTCAAAAAATATACATCTCATTGCATCATCACACAAGCTAGTATCAAAATAGTATACATATATTGCTACCAATATATAGAAACATATCTGAACATGGTCATGGGACTATCCCCACTTTTACCTATACCTTTTCCTTTACCACTAATACTAGCCCCACATGTACTTGTACCTACACCTATACTCGATGGGGGTCCCCTTAGGACCCCTGCCTCATTGACTGTAGTAGCCCACTATCTTAGAGTAGTTATAGATGGCCCACTGACCAAACTAGCTCTATATTCCCCATACTCTTTGCTTATGGAAACTAGTCTATCACCATCACATCATAATATCTAAGCTCCTCCATAGTATCTAGATATCATGCCTATGGTATTGTATTCAATGTCCCTCCTACTACTGCTATAACTACTATAGCCCTTTATCTCAGTAGGTCCCTATCCTATGTGATTATCCCAAGGGATGCCTATGCCTAATCACTCTCACCTATAATAGTGGCAAGATGACCCTATAATATGTAAATTTAACCCTATAACATGGCCACCTATCCCTATAATACCTATACCTATGCCTAGGCTATAGCCAATGCCACCCCTACCTGTCCATCATGCCCTACTAGATCTATAGCCATTGGCATCATGCCTCCATGATCCCCACCAACATCTATAGTTACATATATTAGCTAGTACCAATCCATGTAACTATATACATACCTAATGTCATCCATAAGGGCCTTAATAAGCTTCTCAAAACCACCCTCTAGAACTGTTGGAGTTAGCTGGGGCACTAACAAATAAACCTCTGAATCCTACCTCCTATACTCAGGAAATGGTCCTATGACACCCTATACCAAGCCAAACTATCGATGTACCCTATCAAATGGGATCATTTCCACCTCCCCCTCTTGTTATCCCACTATCTATATGTAGCTTTGAATGGCAAGGGTCTACCTCTTATAACCTAACCATATCAAAAACTACACATATGGCCTTTAGGTGATATCTCTAAACACTAGTGCACCTAATTCACCCCTGACCCACTCTACATCATGGGCACCACATCCTGTGCTTGATGCATCCATATCATCCCTCCATCACATGAAGTTAAAAGGGAACTCTATCTGAGTATAACCATCCCATGGCAACCCTACTAATCTCAACACCTGAATATGCTCATAGGCCCAATAATGAAGAACCAAGTCGATGCTAATGCCATATCTCCTATGGTGCCTAAACCCCCATAGCTCCCTATAGATTTGTACAATAAAAACTAAGACCCAAACAAAAACCATCCTACCAAGCAATAACTCCACCAATACCCCTAATAACACATAAGGAAACCTCCCACTACTCAAATCTAATAGCCTAAAGCACGTCATCATAATCATGAGCATCATCATAAGTCTTCTCTCCTCTAGATCTCACTCATAAAACACTGAGTAAATAAATCCCCCAACATGCTATCTAACCTAATCACTATCATCCCAAGCAAATACTTGATAAATCCATCCCATTCCTCTTACTCAATCTGATATATCACCTCATTATGTAGTGGGAGTTGAGTGATCATATGTACGTCTTTAAGGAAAATAGTCATCTCTTGAATCAGTAATAATAAGGTGTTCATAGTAGGATCCCAACTCTTGATGAGTGTTATGATCATAGATGTGTCTCTAGGCACGTGTTGGTAGTGCCTCATTACCCCCATCCTTACATCCTCCATATGCACCTAGTCCTCTATAGTCATCCCCTCATGAAGCTTGGGGAAGATGTGTGGCATGCAATCATGCATCTGAATATATTCCCTATCCTACATCATATCAAATATTTGGCTCAATTACTAACACTAGTCTCATTTAACCTAGTTTATTGACACTTGACCTATCCCCTATCACTCCTACCTATCTCCTTTTAGCTACATTACCCCCTAATAACTAAGATTGGCCTATCATCCCATAGCTCCCTAACACACTTCAAAACTTGAACCAAACCTAATCCTAATCTTATCTTGACTAGACCATTACCTTTACCATAAACTATCATCCAACCCATTTACCCTAACCTTAAAAACTTAGCTTATCCTTAAAAACCTATAAAACCCTAACCTATCCTACGTAACCATGGGTAGTCATGTTGACCATTGATGATCATGGACCCCTATATCCTAGGGTATCAACCATTGATGGTCAAACATAACCATTGACAATCACTATGGGTGTTTAATGGTTGAAATTCCCAAACCCTCATAGGCACAAATAATAACCAAAATACATAATAAACATACCTAAACATCTAGCCTACAACCTACCCAACCCAAATCACCCCCCCACCTATTAATTTGTCATTTTACCCACAAATTTTCACAAAAAAACTACAACCCTACCTAGGGGATACAGCCTAAACAAAACATTCCCAACCTAGTCTAGACCACTCAACCAAATTAAAATTACATAAATCAAACCTAGCTACCAAATTTAAGGCACCCCCTACCTCATTCCTTGACATCCACCATGGTCAAAGCCCATAAATAGCTACCCAACCACATCCTCATGTTCTCTACATCTCAGTCTCATGCAATCAACCCACATGCCTCCAACCAATGATTGAGCACCACCTCGGTAATCAACTTCCCTGCTATATGCCAAAATCATCAGAGTTCAGTCAACCAAAGCATAAAAGTAACAATGGTTGAAATTGAATTTTGTTTTTTACTTTTGACCTATCTAGATTTTTTTCTTACCATCGATGGTCAGGGTGATCATTGATGGTCACCTTTTAGGGACCCTGACTATCGATGGTTAGTAAACCCTAATTTCAATTTTCACCTAAAACTAACCATTCCTAGCATGACTATACCAAGTTTTACCTACTTTTAGAGATGCCCTTCTCCCATCCACCCACTTACCTCATCACCTTGTTGTTGGTTTATTTTGGCCCATCGAGTGTGAACTTTTAAAACACTTTTTACCTAGTCATTTGACTGCAATGACAACATTGCTATATTGACTCTTTTCAAACTTATGCCACCTCATGCATACCCAACCTTCATATGTCTCACTTAGAGCACTTCTTACCTTAGATACCTATGACACTTGACCCATTTTTGTTTTCCCCAGGATCACTTCCTACCTTAAATACCCACCAAAAAATATAGAAATCACTTAAGAGACTTATGTTTATGAGTATTCCTAACTGCCATGCCTATAGGTGATCACACAATTCACTTGTCACTTATCTTTGTTAGCACATACCCTAAATTTTTACCAATTTTTATTCTTTGTGTGATCTTGGCTATTTCACCTTTTTGGTTATAGTTTGTGTGTAATTTTGCATTTTAAATGCCCAACCTATTTTCATCACCTTATGACTAACCATATACCACTTATCAAACTTGTACCCAATTTTTGTTTTCCCTCCTTGATTCCTAATTTGAGGGGGAACACCTCCTCCTACTCTCAAGGAAACTAGACCCTTGACCCATATTCCATTTTTATTTTGCAACTTATTCACACAAGCTACACAATAGAAAGGGGGAAAATGTAGACATCAAAAATATTCACACCTACATTTTTGAACATTGAAAACCCCATTGGGACTAACCTATACCAATCTAGGCTAACTTGGTTCATCCACAATCAATTTTACAAACTATCTCAATGTGACCTTCAAGACCATTTTCCTCTAGAACCTAACCATCGATGGTCAAGGTGACTATCAAAGATCACACCCGGTAACCCCTGACCATTGATAGTCAAGATCCACCTCTTAACTAGAATCATGTAAGATTTCTACTAACCTCTTCTAAATATAACTTGTCTAAATCTTGTTGCAAGCCTTTACATGGATGAGTTATATTTAGATGGCCTAGTTACACCTTGACTTCCACCCCTTTCTTGTGCTTATAAGAGAGAGACCTAAGAATTCAAATAGATCTACAATAATTATCAAGAGCTCAGGTGTTTAGGAGTTTTCTTTTGTAGGTCAATCAATATCATCAGTGTTATCAAACATCATCAGCCATATTATTGAGAGATAACTTACCATCACCTCTCAACTAAACTCTTAGGTATTGTTACTCTATCAAAATTTAACCATATTTTACCAAAAGTCTAACTGCATCAACCACCCACCCAATAAAATTTTTGTAATACAAGTACTTATTTGTTAATATTCACATACTTTATTTCCATTTCATAACTAATCCATCCCTTACCCAAATCCCAAAATCCATCTTTTAGATCCCATCATTCAGCTATTTATCAAACCTATAACTTACATAGTAAATATTGATGGTTAACTCAACCCTTGACATTCTGCCCAACCACCAATGGTCACCATGACCACTAATGGTCACTCCAACCACTGATGGTCACCTTGGCAGTAAAAACTAGCAAGCTATTTTCACCCACCTACCCTCAACCAAACCTAGTTTTCTATGTTTCTAACCACTTATAGACCCTTTTTAGATTTTTTGAGGCATACCCAACCCTTTAGCACTAGTATTAATTATTTTTTCACTAATTTTACCATTTTTAGTCTATTTTCTTAGCAAGCATTCTTGTGTTCAGTTTTAGCAACCTTCTTTAATTGATGCAAGTCCATTTTCTCTAATTTTGTGAACTTAATTATTTAAAATGTGTGGATTGATAGCCCCTAAGGAATCTCTCACTTTCGATATCTAGCTATTACTAGGCAATCCAATCAACTATCTATCTAATGAATAAGTTTACTTTAGTGCTTTCTTATCTATAGGTCTTCTTCCCAAGTTAAAGAGGAGATCCCATAATCATTTAGATTCAATGCATGCACAACCAAATAAGTTTTTAAACCACACCCATATTGAGTTTCTTTTTTCTCTTCCCTAGAACTTAAATTGAAAATTTACATGAAACAATTAGTGTGGGATTACTTCAGCAAGCTTCGGTACATCTGGGATATTGAAGGACTTAAAAGGGGGTATGTTTTTCTTTTAATTTTGGCTATGGGTTAAGGATTTTAGTATTGATCTATTTCCATCCAGGCATATATAACCCCAACATAGATGCTTTTGGTCTCACTTTTGGCATTTCTCCATTGACAGCTAGGCTAAAAAAACCTATGATGGAGATTATCAAAATCACCCTTGCTAAGGAAGAAAATTATATGTATATATTTTTGAAACTCAGACTTCCTTTTATATGATATTAAATTTTTTATCCATGAGCGTTAGAGACTAAGGTAACCAAGGTTTTTGGTAGTATCAGTAGGCTTCCAATATCCAGGTGATGTCTCGCTTACAGAGTCATTCATGGAATCTTTGTTTTTTTCTCTTGAAGTGTTTGTAATGGCATTAGCTAGAGTATAGATTTATTTAATTTATTTTTTTAGTGTTGAATCAGTGGCTTTTAATTCTCTTAGTTATTCTTATAGAGTTACCTTTCTTACCACTATGTTCAATATTGGAGGTCCACCTTTTATTTCCAAATTTTGGTATTAGTTTCATTGTTCAGTCATTCTTTAGAGTAGTCATCACTTCATCTAAACTTAGTTCCTCTTTAAAAACCATTGGGGTAAGGGTTACCATTTTTAGAGGGGGACTTGGGATGAAAACTATTACAAGAAACAAGCACATTATACCAAAACACACAAGATTAAAGACAAAATAAAATAGACAACATCAGCAAACACATAACAAAATTAAATAGAAAATGTGAGCAAACATGTAAAATAATTAAACACATAATAGAATCAAACTAACCTAAGCTTAATATAATATATACATTACCACCCTTGATAATTCTACTCTAATATTATATTAGAAGGGACCACCAAGAATTAATGCTTCAAGAACTATCCATTCATAAGCCGTGGGAGGTCATTACCTTTGAGGTCCTTGAGGTGGAAAGCATTCTACCCCAGTAACTCATCTATTTGATATGAGCTAATCCAAAGTGGCTCAAACTTGGAATGTTGACTCTTATTCTCATGGGCTTTGTCCCATAGTATCAATAGATCTACAATCTTAAAGGACTTTACCTTGGCCTTCTTGTTAAACCATCACTTGATAGTGCTTTGATGCTTGTTGAAATTTAGTAAGGCTTCATCATGAGCTTATTTTGGTAGCACAATGTCTAAAAGCCTATAAATTACCTTTTCATTATCTCCATAAACTTATAGGTTGGTAGTTTGAGCATAATTGGCAAAATAAGATCTAGTCCATAAACTAATATAAATGGTGAGCTCTTAAGTGCATGCTTATGTCTAATCCAATCAACCCAAAGAGCAAACTTTAGAAACAAATGCTACTCTCAAGGCTTCTTATATGTAAATTTATTGATGGCCTCAATCATATTCTTATTGGCTGATTATGTCAATCCATTACATTACAGATATTAATTAGGTGATGATCTTAAAGTGATCCCATTATCATATGCCCACTCGATGAATTATATCAATTAGAACATAGGGCCATTATCAAAAATGAATGAGACATGGGTCCAAAATTAAGTGGTCACATTGTTTTCCATAAACTTAATTACTTCACCTGCAGTGATTTTCTTTGTCATCACTACCTTTACCCATCTTTTTCAATAGTATATGGTAGCAAGAACAAACTTTTGGCCTGTTGAGGATTTGGGGTTAATGACTCACATGAAATCCATCCCCATTCAAAAAATGCTATCCCTTTTATAATTGGATAATTTTGGCAAATTTTTGTCACTAATGGCATGTCCTCTTGAATAGACATCCCTAAATAGGTTTGGCTAATAATATCTTGCCTAAAGTATTTTGTGTGCCATTATATTTGCCATAAGATGACTAATACCCATCCTCATGGAAATTTTACATTACTTTCTTGGATTCAACTTATGATAGGAATCTAAGATAGATGATTTCATGATTTTTATTAAATATAACTCCTTTATTCAACATATATTGCATCTCTTTCAATCTGAGAGCTCTTTTATACATTTGATTAAGTCCAGGAAGTGGGCTCTTGTAGATAAGGTAATGAATAATTGGGGTGTACCAATCCTATTGTAGTACTTACTCTTGGTCTAATTAATGCACAATGATCCTTAGATCAATATCAGTTATTATCTAAGTAATAACTTGTCCTTTAACCATCTTGGAAGTTTTTATCTCCAATTCATACTCTTGAAGCTTAGTCATCCATATGCCTTTGTGCTCACCTAGCTCATTCTATCTAAACATTTACTTGATAATCAGGTCTAGCATGATTGCATGCACTTTATTCCTAAGAATATAGTGCCTAAACTTTTTCACATGTTTGACTAACATGTAATCATTTTTATCTAAAGTAGAGTATCTCAGTTCTACATCTTTTATATTGGTGCTCATAAAACTAATAGGGTGTTCTTCTCCATCCATTCTTTATATAAGACAGGAAGCAATGGTGTGTTCAAAGGTAAAAGGGTAAATATATAAGTCTCTAGAATAATCAAGGATAACTAGCACTAGGTATTGTATGATGGAATCCTTTATGTTTTTAAATTCTTTCTTTGACTCAGTATGACACTCTATTTTGGTATCCTATTTCAACATAGTGTTTAGAATCTTCATAATTTTAGCAAATCCAAAAATGAACTTGTAAACAAAATTGATTGTATTGAAGAAAAATTTTAGATCATTGTTACTATTAGGTCGAGGTAATTTATAAATTACTTCATATTTTTTGGTATCAATAGCAATACCTTCCTTTGTGATAATATTATTGAGAAACTTACCTTCAATGAAACCAAACATGCTCTTTTTGGGGTTCAAATAAATGCCATACCTTATATATATTTCAAACACTTTCTACAAATAGTAGATATGATCTAATTTGCATTTTGAAAACATAGTTAAATCATCTACATAGATTAATATAATTTACCAATTATACCTTCAAATGAAAAATCTATTATTCTTTGAAATGTCACTCCAGCATTGATCAATCCAAATGGCAATCATTTGTAGGTAAATGTGCCCCATTTTATTGTAAATGTAGTTTTGATTCAATCATTATAATTCACCAAAAAGTGATTATAACCTATGAACCCATCCAAAAAGGGCATCATCCTAGATCCATTAACCATTTTAATCACTTCATCAAGAGAAGGCAATGGGTGATTGTCCTTATCTAAAGTTCTATTCATATTTCAAAAGTCCATGCATAGTCTAATTTTACCATTTTTATTCTAGATAGGGACTAAGTTTACCACCCAAGTGGAACGGTAAACTAGGAAGATTATTCTAGTATAAAGGAACTTATGAACTTCTCTATGTATTAATGGTTTAAGGATTGGATTCATATGTCTTTGCTTCTATCAAAATGCTATTTGGCATAGATTAAGAGGTTTTGTGTCAGTGATCACCTTTGGGTCAAAGAATTTGAGGTCAAGATAGGCCTAATTGATCATATCCTTATAACTCAACATCAACTTTTGAAGCTGATCCATCTCTATGTTCGTCCAATCAAAACCTATGTTGATATTTTGGGGTCTTTCCAAGGAACCAAGGTTAATGGTTTAACACTTATGATCTACAAATTTGGGTTTCTTAGTTTTGGATGTATGGCATAATGTGTCAAATTAATTTTCTAGAGAGGTCATCCCCTCTAGAATTTAATTCCCTTAGATATTAAGAATTCTCTATTTGTCAAGTTTGGCTCTAGGACTATCTCTTTCCTCATCTATTATTTAGGATTTAAATACCCCAACATTATTAATAAATTGAATAATTTATTCATCATCTTTAAAGACTTTGAAATTCATCATGTTATCTATAACTTAGGGGCAAGGGACTAATTCAATAGTGAATTATTTCAACTTAGTATCATCAAGGGGAGTTGAGTTCATAGATGAGGATGTTAATGAGTTAGTAGTTTTATTTTCTTCCCTAGGGATAGGGATGAGGATCAAAAATTTTGATTAAATTCCATGATCTATGCTTATTTTTTCTAAGGTGTGATAATTTATAATGAAATGTACTCTTTTCCTAGTTCACAACAAGCTTAGAATCACAAGAATATTTTTAGTTATTTTGCTTTATGCCTTAATGTAAATTGCAATCCTAAAATCAATGCCTTTTATTTCTAAGTTTTTAGTGTATGGAAATTACAATCTATAAGCATTTATATATTTCTTATCTATGGGTTTGATAAGTAAAACTCTAATTCCAAAACCTTTTTTAGAGTGATCTCTATCTACATATAATGACCATAGCCTAGGCAATTTAATGTTTACATCATTCTCACCTTTATCAATTTTTTATCCAAATTGTATATCCCCAAATTAGAGTCCATTAAGTTTACTTTTTCATTGATAACATTATACTTCATGATCATATATTTCATTCTTGAATCTCTATCCATTCTTATTTGGTTAGAAATAACCCTCTAAGATAACCACATGTGAGAGAAGTTAGTGGCCATGTATCCATTCAAATATTTTGACCAATCTCTATTGAATAACATCCAATATGCTTCAAGGATGTCTAAAAGATAAATATCTATGAATTATTAGATTTTAGGTTATAATTATAATTGAATATACACATTGAGTAGCTTGCATAATACCCTAATCTTATACTTGTCTAGTTGGACTATGACCTTGTCTAACTAAATGGGGACTAAGTTTAATTTTTCACAAATGCCTACTACAATTACATTCATTGAAGCCCCTAAATCTACTAGGTATTTATGTAAGTTCTACCCAAATAACCTAACCATTAAGATAAAGGGAGGTACTTTAGTCTTATTTTTATAGATAAACACATTGGTGTGAGTTGTTTTCTATTTGGGTTAGATTAGTTTTTTTAGTAAGTGACTTGAGAAAAAGATAATGTTACTTAGTGATTTGAGAAATCTCATGAAATTTGATGTTGGCTTTGATATTTTTCATATCTTCCATGATATTATATCCAACTTTTCCTTGGGTTGGTTTAGCGTCTTTGGATTCATTTGATTTTGGAGGTGAAGGGTCATTCCCACCCTTGAGATCAGGTGAAGTTATGCCATTGTTTAGATTAGTTGAGGTAATGAGGGATTGATGTTGTTATTAGTTCATAAGGGCATCATTTCCTATTTTAAATTTCTACAAAGCATGTACTTCACTATCACTCTCTTTTGGTCAATTCTCTTTGTGGCTAGGGAGCTCCGTGGTTTCTAACATCATGGTTGTTGTAGGTGGCCTACCAACATTAGATGATTCAGGTATGGTTTAGGTATCATTATTATTTGATAACATTATTTAGTTTTATAATTATAAAACCATCTCATTATTCACTATGTTAATAAAACCTAGGTTTTTATTTGGATTAGTATTTCTTAAAGGGAACTAGTTAGTTATTGGCAATGATTAAGACAGAGGCACATTTTGATTTGCATTAGGAATGAGGGTCAAGGTTTACATGTTGGGTAATGAATTAGGGATGTGATCCATAATTTTACCTTATATTTTGAGCTATTTATTAACCTTGATAGCTTCAACATATGTTAAATATAATTTTATAACCATAGGGTTTCATCTCAAGAACATCGTAGTCCATGGGTCCAATGCATTTTGATACATATCTAATGCTATATAGACATCAAGTTTATATATATTTTTGATTTAGCTATACATATTCTAAAAATGGGAATTGAAATTCTTAATAGGTTCATTGGGCTCTCATTTAATACATGAAAATTATTGATATAGAATGCTTGGGTCTATAACTTGCCCAAATTAAGCTAGGAAAGTACTGTTAAACTAGTGTTATATTTTAATTAATTCATTTGGGAGGTTTAAAAACTAATCACATGATGTGTCCATAAGTGTGTATGGGTATATTATATAAGCCACATCTTCATGCTTAATATTGAGAAGTCTTAGATTCATTTTATATAACATTACGTACTCTTTTGCAATCCTTCCTACACTAGGGGTAAATTTCACAAGTATCTCTCTAGATTCTTAGGTAAGTCATGGATAAACCCAAGTACATTTATTTTAGACCTATAAATCCAAGACATAAGTAATTCCATGTGTATATGTTGATTCTAAGTAATTTTAGAGGTTGAGCCAATATGGGTAACTGAAGGATTAGGTCTACCTCTGGAAGTTTGAGCATTATATTGATCTATAATGGTGAGATAATCAACCTCACATGGACATATTAGGATTGGGTAATTCACACACTAAGATCCATCTTGGTTTACAACATATAATTTATTTATATATACTCTTCTTGAGACAACTATTATGTGTGTTTAAACTTAAAACTAGATGGGAAGGAAGTAAAAGTGAATAAAGCAAAAGTCAATGAATTTCAAATCATATAACAATTATAATTAATTCTTAACAAATATTATATATTTAAAATTATTATAGTGTTTGATTGAAGATCAAATTATAACTTAGATAACCCTCCTAGTGCTAGTTGTTGTTCACCCTAAAATCTTGCATCTGAAGACACACATGAGATTGAGTGTTCTAGAGAGAAAAGTTGGGGACAATACATGGGATAAATATATCCCCTCATTAATTTTAGGAATGATGTTGTTTTAATCCAAAGACCAAGTAATTTAACATGTTTTATTTAGAGAACATGAACTATTACCATAAGAGGCTCAAATTCTATCTGATAAATTCTTGGAATTCTTATTAGCTAATTGAACTTCATTATTCATTGTTATTGAGCCTAACCTTGATAATTTATAAAATAGGGGAGAGTGTTTTAATTCCAAAATTAAAAAAAATGGGGGGGGGGGGGGGGAGGGAGTAAGGTAAGGAAAAAAAGGATATTTATAATCAATAAAATTTTAATGCCTAAAAATTGAAGCATGCCAAATCATAGTTATACCACTATGTGCCTAGTTACATAATTGTGAAAACATTTAACCACTTATTAGGAAATCTTATAAGAGACACCACTATGAATTTTATACTTGTAGGTAATTCATATAATGTAAACACTCAAAATATTTGTAGTAATGACACAAATATTTTGAAACACTTTGTAAATAAAAGCACATAGAGCATATATTGTTAACAAGGAAACTAAGAATAACATACAAAAAATTAGATTAAAAATTTCACAATCTAAATACCATATTCATCTCTATAACATAATCATAAAATAACTCATCTTACATAAGCATGAACTCTAAACTAGAAACAAATAGACCACATTCAATGACCAGAACACAAGGTTAAAACAAATAAAGGGATTCTATTGAAGTTTTAACAAAGTTTCATTACAATAAAAAATGTCACTCATCTAAAGAGAAAACATTTTATAATATTTGGAGAGGATGGGCCTCACCCCCAAGTAGCATGAGACTCACATATTTGGCCATAATGGCCACCCAAATTTGTTACAACTACAAAGATTCAAAATAAATATAAGATTCCCCACACCCCCAAAAATATTCCCATGGGCCCACTTAGTTGATATGCTAAAGAGATAGAGAAGAACCATCTCCTAGAATATTAGGTTGCACCTCCTTAGATACCAGTGTGGCTTCCACCAAGTCAAATTCCCTATCTAGCTTGGCCAAGTTCATGGGAGGATCCTAAAATATCACCTCAAACTAGGTTGGTAGTCTTTGGTGCACTTGGTGTGAGGCCTCAATGTAAATGTTTACCTTAGATGCCTAGATGATACTAACATTAGATTAGGTTGAGAGATCTAGAATCACCTTAGCTCTAGCCTTATTGGCCTTTGCCATTTTTCTCCTCATGACCTAGAATTCTACTCTATCTAGCAAGGTGCCATCCATATGGAATAGAAATTTGGTGTTAACTTCCATGAAATAAGTCATAATTTATTCCTTTCATTATTCTATAGGTTTCATGAATATATATGCCACTACCAAGGACTTTGATTGATTTTCTCATGATCACAACATTAGTATGATATAGGTTCAAGTCTAATAGAGGCATGAGTTTCATCTCTAGGAATATGCCCTTATTAATAACCATAATGAGATTTTTACACTTGTTCATACAAGATATCCTCTCTAAGTATGCATTCACTTTCTATAGGTGTTCCCTACTCGTGGTCAATTTTCTGACTACTTCCCCAAGAGCTATGAAGAGTTGCATGAGGTACTCTTTAACTTGGTTAATTAAATATGTAGGAAAGGTGCTTTTCACATGTTCCTTGGGCACGTAAACCTACTCCTTCATATCCTCCATAAGTTTCTTTGACATTTTATGGGTGGATCAAAGCATAGATACTATATCCTCAACCATCTTCTCCTCTATGTTGGATGTTCTCACTTTGGTGAGGGAGAAGAGGTCTTATTTAGTCTACCACAGTATTGGGTTGCCCTCTTGAGTGAATATTTGTGTGAGAATACTCCTCATATTCTTGGAATCTATATCAAGCTCCCATTGGACCTTTGGATAACCTTATAAGATCATCTTATGACCCTATGATCATGTGGCATCTCCCAAGGTAGAAGAGGGTGAAGGTGGAGGCATGGGTAGAAGGGGAATGGATGAAGCAGATGGAAGGAAAGAAGAGATAACTATAAGATAAGGAGGCATGGGGGTGAAATGGGGAAGGATAAATGGGTAAAGCCCATGGGAACATCTAGGCATGCCATTAACTTTGGGTCAAGTTGACCTGTGGACTCATAGCACCAGGGAGAGGAGTATTCAAAAGGAATGAGAAAATTGGTTGGTTAAATCCAACTCATTAGGCACCCAAGATGATGGATAATGAAGACCTAGGAGTGACAAGGGTAGAAATAGGAGGATAATAAATATGAGTTACCTTTTACTTCTTCTTAGGCATATTTTATAAATTAGATTACACCACATTAGTAAAAAGAGTTATGATGGTAGTGGTGATAGGAGCTAATTGGGGAGTCTGTAGAGTGATTATAGGTTTCATTGAGGTGGCTAGAACTAATATAACTATGAAAACTATTACACTCACTATTGGGGGTTTCATTAGGACCTTTAAAGTTGGAGTGATTAGAGGTCACTAAACTTACAAATAGACCAAATGAGGTGTTGAGGTTGAGGTAATAGAAGCTCCCAAAGATTAGATGCAAGCAAAAGGGTAGAAAGGGTTGAGTAGAGGGAAATTTAGGTTCATGTATGTTATACATGGCCAAATATAGAGGCACATGATTGAATTATGGGGCATTATAATGGGAAATAGGGGATGCACCATCTGGGTGGGCCTGGTAGGGATAGGCAAACTAGGGGGTGCTCCAGTAGCCTATTAAGGGATAGAGGTGGTAGGTAAAGGAATATCCATGGATGCATATTCTTAGTCATGATTTGAGGTCAACTCAAATATACTATCGATGTTGAATCATAGTGCTTGTTTAGCCTCAGGTCAAGTATCTTGAGTTATTAGAGGTGGAAGATTTTGTGTCACAAGAGGTTGTGGAGTTGGAATAGAGATTGGAGGAGGTGAAACTCATGAAAGAGAGGGATTAGATACTTCTCAAATAATATTATTCAATATTTGGGGTGTATTTTTAGGGCTAAATTGATAGGATGTGCTATATTTGGCTTGCTTCCCCTTTTTATTTGCCTTGATCCTAGTGATCACCTCCTTGTCATCAATTGGTTAAGGTGGATCTCATTGTTTAGGTGAGGCACATGGTTGTAAGTGATATTGAGACAAGCTTGATAATTTATCACATGAGCCTTTATGACCCCATGAGGGTCCTATTCATGATGATCCACTCTTTCAAGGGCATAAGAATCCCTACCTACAACCATTTATATAGTGGGGGCAAACTCTTGTATATGTGTTGTAGGATGACAATGGAGAAGGGTAGGCAAGCCTTCTACTAGCAACTGAGGCAATGACTGATCATGTCATCTATTAATTAATTATCTAACTCTTTTTTAGCTAGCCAATTGAGGACTTAAAGGGTAGGTAGAGGGGTATTTTAGATGCCTATGACTCATATGATGGTGTCATCTATGTAGTACTAGTAATCATCGATGGGGTTAAAGAATTGTCTGATTTAATTGGTGAGTTATGGCATGGCTACCTCATTACTATCCATGTAGACTACTAGGCATAATGATAAATAAATTTATTGGATGTGATTTTTATAGTGGTGTCCATATAGTTTATAAAAAACTACATGCACCACAATGCCCCTAGGATTCCATCATGGAAACATAAATGGTTTGAACATAATGGTGGCACATATGGCATCCACCATGTAATTCAACATATAAAAATTGCCTCCAGTCTATGCCTCTAATACTGCCCAAATGAGTTTGAAATTGAATCATGTTCCCCAAGGCTTCCTCCCATTTGAGGATTATTCTTAGCAAGTACACCCAAAATAGATTGATATGCATGGTGTCATTGGCTCTACACAGGGATTTTAGTAAGAGCATCCCAATGTGAGCCCCCTTACTAAAGAGGTGGATAGGGTATGTGTTGATGTATTCTTTATCAACCCATTACTCTTGGTTGATGGCCCAATCATTGAGGACCTCATATATGTTATGGGCATTGGTCCAAGCATTAACTATGTTATAATTATAGTTATAGGTGTACTCTAATAGGTTTTAATAATGATTAAAAGTAAACCTTGATATGTCTATGACTAAGTTTGTCAAATTCATGGAGTAAACTAGGTCACACCCATCTCAAAAAAATGCTTGAAAGTCTGTAACAAGCTATCAAAGAGTTTGTTTAAGGAGTTACTTTAGACTTGGTTGTAGCCTTGTGTAATCTTAACTTACCCAGTGTAGTAAGATCATTGAGGTACTCTATTTCATCATCATCATCTAAGATGGAAGTTTACATGTCTTTAACCACTTTAAAGACCTTATTGTAGTGGTAAATGGAAATAGGTTGGATGAAAAGATGGTGTCCTTGCATTTAGGCTCAGTCTTGGGGCTAAAATATGAAACGGTCATTTTTATGAGTTGGGAATTACCAAGTTATAAAGTGTGAGGAAATACTACAAAGAAGGGTTTGATGGAATTAAGAGTGGTAATTGTATGTTTGATTGATCTAAGGAATAATAGGGATCCATAGAGATATTTTACATTAATGGCATTTTTTGACTTACTTAGTGTGAGTTTTGATTCAATTTCGTATCTCAATCCTTTCATTCATTTCCCAATCTACCATTAACTCAATATATGTTCCTTGCCTAGATTTAGTGGTTATGATGAGACATCTTAAATTGTCTATAGAGGGCCTAGTTTCCTATTTAGTAAATACAAGACATGTGGTAGTCCAATGACTACTTTTCCTTTATGGAATCATAGGTAGCTACTTTTCATCATGTTTATGTCATTTATCGGTCCTACCAACAATATATTCCACTTAAGTGTAGTCAGGTGCCACATTCTTACTATTTCAAATATTGGGGTTGGCCACTTGGAGTAGTGAGGTAACACATGGAATCCTCTGATTAGATTTTTAATATTATTGTATTTCATTCTAACCATCTCATGTCATCATGGGCCTTTTCAACCAATTTTCATGAAAGTTTCATGTGGCATTTCCTTAGTCAATCAAACTCTCTCAGGATCTAGCATCTTTGATAGGTCTGGGAGACTAGCACACCTAACAGGATCTATGTAGTGCTTCCTCATTCAGTCAATCATTCCTAAGTTCTAACATATTTGACAAGTCTAAGAGACTAACACACTTTATAGGATCTATGTGGTACTTCTTTATTTGGTTAGGCTCTCTTGAGCTCCAACATCTTTGATAGGTTAGGTAAACTAACATGCCTAAAAATATCCACATGGTGCTTCCTCATTTATTTGAGATCTCCCAAGATCTGACATCCTTGATAGGCCTAGGATATTAACACACTTGACATGATCCAGATGGCACTTCCTCATTTGATCAAGCTTTTTTGGGCTCTAATATTTTTAGCAGGCCAATGAGACTGACACACCTAACAAGATCCACACGACACTTCCTCATTCAGTCAAGCTCTCCTATGCTCTGACATTTTTTATAGGTCTAGGAGAATAACACACCTAATATGATTCACATGGTGATTCCTCATTTGGTTGGGATTTCTTGCATGATTTCATGAAAAAAATGACTAAGTTAAAATAAAGCCACATAATAAATTAAAAGCTCACATGTCTTCTACCAAAGATTTATGAAATGTTGAGTAGGACTCCATAAGATTGATACTCTAGTAAAACCTAACATTATTTCAAATCTATGAATAACATAGTTAGCACAATAAAATATTCTAGTTATGAAAACCCTTTGTTCTTTTAGAACGTGGCAATGACTAGCTATGTTTAAACTTAGCAAACATGTTTAATGGATACCAACTCACCATTACAAACATTGTTAAACATTTGCAAGACTAGGGAAAAGTAGAGGTTTGAGGATTTTCAAATAAGATGTCAATTGGAAAGGGATTAAAACTTTGGGAGATTTGAGTTGAGCATTTTAAGAGGGGTCCCCCACTTCTCCAAATAAGGGGTTTGTATTGGCCATAACACATCAATTTTGCATAGATTTGAAATATAATTTTTCATATTTATGAAACATATACTCTAGATGAGACATATTTTAGGTGCATATGCCATGCTATTACACCAAAAATTATAAATTTAATAATTATACTATTCACCAAGATGCACTGATTATACTAGGATGTATTGTTATTAAGACTTTTTTATTGTAACAATTGGTTCATTTTATAATTTGAAGTGATTAAATAATTCAAACTCACCAAATTTATAGGTTTGAGTGATTAAATCATCTAATATCACTAGATTTATATGATGAGTTGATTAAATCACTCACCCTCACTAGATTACATATTCAAACTTGAATTGTGAAATTAATATTTAGTGATCCCAATGTTCATGTCACAATTCATCCTTACACCATATTAGGGGCATAATACCTTATAATACCCCTCTTTAATTATCCAAGGTTTACTTCTAAACCTCTTCTAGCTCTAATGTTACATAAGAAAGCATCTTTACCAAGTTGAAGAATCAAGAGGAAATATGGTTGCATTGACACACATGTTTACTCATTTCTTGCTCTCTTTCTTTTCAAGTATTTAAATTATTTCAAATAAAAGATTATATGTACTAAATTACACTATAACAGGCTCTTAGTTATAAGTCATACACTATAAAATCACTCAAAGTGGGCTCAAATAAATACAAAGTGTGTTGTACACACCCATATACATATTTTTTTTTAAACTAGTAATTTCATCCTTATGTATTACTAAATTAAAGGGGGTGTGTAAATACTAAAATTATGTATTTATAGCATCTCAATCTTGTACATTGACAAATATCAATCAAATCTCTACTCTTCAGTTTTAGATGTCTTTGTTGTTGAAAGGCTCTCATTCACCATATTATTATGCCAAAATGATTATCTATTAGTGTGGTATAAATACAAGTCTAAACCTTCTCATTCTTCATATAATAAATACCAAGAAAACACCTACTAAAACTCAATTAATCAAATATAAAACCAAACTATTCTAATATATCCATCCATGTTTACATTTCAAGCATAGGATTAGTCATATGACAAGTTTTAAGCATTCAACTAGTAGCCCATGAATTATATTTATCAAGTAACAAGATAGATCACTACATGCATCTTCATATAGCATATTTCACCCTTATTCACACGCATTCCCACACATAGGGGAAAGATACATAATTTTTAGGCCCTCCTTATAATATTCGTTACATAGGTAGTGCTCATTAATAGAGGGGTCTTTGAGGTCAACTCAACACTGTGATCGACTAACCCATTTTTAACAAACTCATTTCTAAGGGTGAAGGAGGGTGAAGAGATAAGGTTTGATCTATTGGTAAAGAGTGACAACCTATATCCTAGATCTAAATATATCAACAAAAATGTGATTAAAAACTTAGATAAATGTAGTTGGTTTCATTGAAATCTTGTCATTATTTTTTACTAAACACTTGCATCACAGCCAAAATAGCATTGACAATCATGTCTAGATCTAATGGTAGTGTTTATGGCTATAGATGTATAATTTCTAAAATATAATGATTGTTCCATAATATTAATCATTCATACTTTCCAAATATTTATATCCCATATCTACTTGTGCATATTAAACCCAACTAACTATCATTTTCTTAGGTATTATAATCAATTATACATCTTTTGAATTTAGTACTTTCTATGTTTAGCATATCTCAGTATTATAATTCATTTTTTCATTTATTTGAGTTTTCAATTAATTGGCCTATTATATATTAGTTTATCACCTATTTTCTTGATCTATTTCTATATTCTTAACCCTTTCCCACCATATCTAAATTTAGGATTAAACACCTACCCTCTCCAGTCACTAGTTTTGCACCATAAAATATAATAATTCAGTACCCAAATAGGTACATTCATTACTTGTTATTAGGTATATAAGTTTTCTTCACTTTATATATTGATTTTTAACCTAGTTAAGGACTCATTTTATACATGTTATTATTATAGGCTATACATGAAGCATAGTTTAATGTTTTAGCCTAGATCTGAGACTATTCTTCATAAGTAAGTTTAGGTACACACTTTTCCTTTTACTCTAGTACTTTTGCTTTTTTGACATTACTAGAATAAAAGTGGGGTAAATTTAGACACATAAATTAACATCTAATGATAAAACAATATAATTTTGACCACTCCCAAGTATTATCCCCAATTCTATCTAATCATCTTATGCCTGATCGGAGCTTTATACACATTTAACTCATGCCTAGTTCCATAGTATTTTGACTACCATTCTTTAACTCTTATGCGAATGACCCATTCCTCCAAGAAAATTTTGATTCTAAATATATCTATTCAACATATAAATTACTTGAACTCACTTCCAAACTGATATGAACTTACATTTAGCTATCTCTAATCTTCAAACAAGGCTACTCCTTTTGGATTATCCCACTCCCTGATATTGTCTAATTCTACCAAGTGTATCCTCCCACCAAACAATGATTATTTTCTCAAATTCAAACTCACCAAATAGGATATCATGCATGTTTACAAGTCCCATACATATTAATTCCAAAATAATTAATATAAATCCACATTTTTAGACCATCATCCACCAAAGGCTCATATAATTTAAAATCACTAAAATATCTAACTACAAATTGAGAGAAAAACACTTATACTTCTTAATTCAAATTCCACACAACCTTAGTAGCCCTGAGCAAAGATTGAATACATATATAAGGTCACAAGTCATTATTGAAGCATTTAATGACACTAAGATTGCACCAATATTTACAATTTTACCAGTCTTTCACACACAACATCATAGCATGGGATAACTACATGGATTTGTATCCCTCTTAAGAGTGTATTGGTATGTAGGTAATGCTCAACAAAGGGAATTTTTAGGTCTAGCACAACTTTAATTGCTTATCCCCTTTTTTAATCTATTTATCATTTTTGGTCTTTTAATCTAGGGTTATAAGTGAAGTATAAAGTACATAATGGCTTTAGAAACATATGATAGACTATGCATAGTCAAACAAGAAATACATGCACAATCAAACCACTCATATCATTCATAAAGAGAAAACCCTCACAAGATGTCGACACTCCCTAATGATATTAGCGGATGTCATCCTTATCTAATTCTATCAAAATTTTCTCATGACCAAGTGAATCACTATTCTTGATTTGTAACATCATCACACTATCACATAGACATTTTTATAGTTGTACCTATAGTCTTTTGCATCTAATTTCTAGCTAAGTTGTATTTCTTTAGCAGTTTTTCCTTTTATTATATTTCTAAATTTAGCAAGTTCTAAATTAGTTTGTGTCATTTATTACATATCTATATAACTATGATATTACTTAATGATTTGTCTAATTAGGATTTAGTATCTCTTAATCCCAAATTTGATAAAATAATAAAAAACCAAAAAATCAATCACATAATCTATCGTCATATAAAATGTCATTTGAGTGCAATGAGTGTTATTTGAGACCACCTTATCCTAGCTTAGCCCTAGATCTATCTTATGGCCTCTCTTGATCTTTTTATAGCTTTCATGCAAGTTTAACTCATTCTTAGACATACCAAAAGTACCAGTAAGCCACCCCCTAAGAACTCAGGCCCCTTATTCACTAGCTCTTGCCACTTAGACATTAGTGTGGCCCTTTAGACACTAACACACTATGTTATTGACTTAGGGACCATGCTATTATCCTTTTTCTCCTTACTCTCCCAGCATATATATTTTTATTTCTCTAAGCACTCCTAGGGTTAGCCTAAACCTATTTCACATTTGAGGAGTAATAGAACATTATATATAGACCACTTTTAATCACTTATCCACTAGATGTAAATTAGATGCAAATGTTCATAAAAAAACTCAAAAATAGTTATGCAAATCAAGGTCATTTATCCCTACTCTTCCTTATACATACACCCATCTATATCAAGATAGAGATCATGTTACTTAGATTTTTAGTCTCAAGGCATAGTTAAAGCATTCAAACCGATACTCATACTAACATTCACTTGAACTAGCACTTGATTGGTAGAACTACATTGAGCTTGATCCCCTTTTGAGGTATTGGTATCTAGGCAATGTTCAACACATGAGGTGTGGAGGTCATGTCTATCCTACCATACTAGTGCCACTCTTATCTACTTGTGTTCCTCAAATACCCTAACAAACATGGAGGCCTAGTCTTTGGCATTCAAACCAGTTAAAATAGGGAATAGATAATGAACAATAATTCATCCACACAGGAACATGCATCTTAGGAATAGTTGAAGGTATACCTAGAAGATCATTTACTTAGATTTCAAAAGGACACTACTACACCCCAAAGGACACTAGTGCAGTGTGTTATTGTCAAGAAGACTGCACTATAATCTAGGAGGTTTTTTTACTCATGTTTCTAATTCATGACACCTTGTAAAATTTTCCAACCTGTCATTCATCCATCTCATTAAATTTCTAACTAAGTACATCCCCTTCTAGTTCATTTTTATTTATAGAATAATCAATTAGGTTAATTATTATACAAATTAGAGGTTGTTAATATTGCTATATTTACTCCCTAATTTATTATTCAAGGGGCTTAACAACCTAGGGTTTTACATTCCATAAATCCCTTAAAAGTTAAATCATTTGGTGAACTTGACTTACTTAAAATACCATCCAAACCCTAGACTTAGATGCTCTTAGGGTTTGTATCATTTTATTTTCTATGCTCAGTAACTAATTTCAAAATCTTAGACCTTACTCATTATTCTATTTCTATAATCTTTCATAGATTTAATTTTTTTAAAGATTTAAAATATAAAACTTTTTTTTCCTACTTCCCAACCTATAATGGCACAATTCAATAACCAATTTGATGAGACTAATAGGATACATATGTAAGATTTTGTTTATAAACATATCGATATGAAAGATGACCTTATCTATATTATTCAAGGACAGCTCTTTAAATCCACTATAAGTCAATCCTCAAATCCCATAGATATTAATATTATTACACCTACTATGGGGGAAACTTAGATTCTGCAACAACCTGCTATAACTAGCAAATGTTCACTAGTAGCATCACCTATTATGGCTAGTACACATTCATATACTTTAGACATACAATCCCTTTAGTAGGAGATCAATTTTATTTACTCCAAGGTGTTACATCTTTATTAGGGTGCTACTAGACCATATTATGCCTTAGATTCTCATATGCTCCTACATACAACTTTGGCACATCATATAGAGGAAACTCCTTTGCCCTTTGAATTTGTGTCACCCAAGATTACACTATTTTATATGTCATTTTTATATGGATTTAAGCCAATTCCTTTCATTATATGTATGCTTTGTACATGTGCCCATGTCTTTGTGTGTGCTTCTTGATTATGTATGCAAACATTTGAACATGTCCTTCTATATGGATCTAATCCAAATTTGATTGATTTATGTGTATGTTGACATTTAAACATGTCCTTGTAGGTATTATTTTCTCAAAATTAGTGACATGTACCCATGTCCCTTATATTTTGGACCGTTGGCCTACTCTGTGTGCCTCATGTGTTTATATGTATGCTTTCATGTATGCATCCTAACCATGACACTTATCATTTGCTTGTTATACTCACATCTAGTTTATGATGCCATGAAGGACCTCATGCATCTCCCCTTCCTCATTGGGTGTCTTGATGGACATCATGACCCATCCCCATAGGTAGTTACTCAGATTATACTCTAGATTTATTTTTCATATGAATTCTTACATTATTTCATCTATCTTGACAACCTTTTGAATGTTGTATCTAACATACATCATACATTACCAATTTATGCTCAAATTATTTTACATTTTAATGTCATGTATACATATTATATTGGTCTATCACATAATATCATATATTTTTAGTCTAATGCACATGATGCATAAATTTTATTTTGAGGATAGTTATTTCAGAAGTTAAACAAATCCCCTCAAAAGAGGGGGAATTCACAAGGGTTTATCACAGAGATCAATCCATCCTAATGAACTCTAAACATAGTTTTCAACATACAGACATAAATTACAAAGCCCAAATTTAAGAAAACATAGTGAAAAATAATCATATATAGATCAATCTCAATTTTGTATATAAATGGTACATTTGGTCAATAGCATGACATAGAGGACACTATCATAGTGTGATATTGTTCAAAGGACTACACTACTATCTAGTATCCCTAAAAATACAAAATTCTAGAATTATTAGAAAGTTATAGTAGTTATAGTTTAGATTTGCATAATATAAACCATAGATTATCATATATGCTTATTTTATTCTCAATTCCATGTAAAATTACATAGGTTTCCTCATATTGGCAGCATCATGCATGTCATGATCACACCCATTTTAATTTGAGATACTCAAACATAGATTATTATGACTCAATCTATAATCCATATACACATATGTCATAATTGGGTTATGTACATGACACATTATTTCCATATGTTCAGTTTGACACCATTACTCTCAAGTGGAATGATAGTTCCATGTCATTCTCCATGCTATTACTCTAGACACCATTTGCACTAGATTCACACCAAATTGATGCCTTATTCCATCTACAGTGATTTGTATTTTTTAGTAGTCACTGAGCTACATTATCAAGTGCCCAAGTGGCCCCTAAGCTATTTTTCATTTCATAGTTCTTGAGCTACCCAGATCTATCTTACATAATTTTAGCTACATCACATAGCTTTAGTTACATTACAAAAATTTAGTTTCATATGTATCTACTACACATGGGTAGGCAATGATGGAGTCATAGCCTACTTGATTTCTTGAGCCACTACATAGGAGGGTTGGATAAGCCATCAATCCAATCCAAGTTATTCATAGATTATGATATACCAAATACGATGGAAATGATTGAGTCAAGGCTACCTTGAATTATTGATCCACCTACACATGGGCATTGAGTAAGCCATTAGCTCAGTCTAAGACATTCATCATTTGATTACCATCTACACACACAGAGAGGATGTCACTGGTTTTAGCATTAGTTTGCATACCCAACAAGATGTATTCATTACTTTCCTCTCTCTCATCTCTTTACTTATTTTTGTCTTTGATTTTGATGTTTCTTAAGAAAGGATTGATTTATTCATGTTTCATTTGTAGGGCATGCAATGGAGCATGCTTTATAGACTCAAACCCAGATTCACAAGATTCACCTCTTAGGTAATTCCAAGTACATTTATTTTATTTTGTCTTAGTCATTTCACTTTGTTACATTTCTATAATAAATGGAGGGAAAATGTATTCATATAAAATGTCATTTTATTTAAATGAGTGTTATTTGAGACCACCTTATCTTAACTTATCCCCAGACCTATCTTAGGGCCTCTATTGATCCTTTTTCAACTTTCATGTAGGTCCTACCCATTCTCAGACATACCAAAAGTAGAACTATGCCACCCCCTAGGCACCCAATCCCCTTATTCACTAGTTCTTACCACCTAGACATTATCATGTCCCTTTTGACACTAGTGCACTACACTATTGACCTAGGGACCGCACTACTATCCCTTTGCTCCTTAATCTCCAAATGGATATATTTTTATTTCTCTAAGTACTTTTAGGGTCATCCTAGACCTATTTCACATCTTGAAAAAAAAATAATGTTATATATAGACCATTTTCACTCACTTGTCCTCTAGATATAAATTAAATGCAAATACTCATAAACAAACTTAGAAATAGTTATGAAAATCAATGTCATTAATCCCTATTCTACCCTACTTTTGCATACACACATCTATAGCAACTTAGGGCTCAAATTAATTAGATTTATAGTCTCAAGGCACACTCAAATCATTAAAAATAACATCATAATATCATTCACTTGCACTTGTACTAGTACTTAGATTGGGAGAACTACATCAATATTGATCCCTTTTTGAGGTATTAGTATGTAGGCAATGCTCAACACATGTGGTGTTCAGGTCACATCCATCCTACCCTACTAATTCCACTCTTATCTACTTGTGATTCTAAAATACACAAATAAATATGGAGGCCTAGGGTTTGACATTAAAATCAATCAAAATAAGGAAAATATAATGAACCAGCATTCATCCACATAGGCACAAGAATCTCAAGACTAGGCAAAGGTATACCTAAAAGATTATTGTCCCTGCTTCAAAAAGGACACTACCACACCCCAGAGGATACTAGCATAGTGCACTACCATCCAGGAGGGTTTTTGACTCCTTTTTAGCTCATAACACCTTTCACAATCCTTGTATTATTTTCTAGCCTATCATTCATTTATCTTAGTCAATTTATGCCTAAGTACATCTCTTGTAATTCATTTATTATTTATAGAATAATAAGTTAAATCGATTATTGTAAAAATAAAAGGTTTTTGATATTATTATATTTATTCCATGATTTATTATTCTAAAACATTAACAACCTAGGGTTTCACATTCCATAATCCCTTTAAAATTTAAATCACACTCATATGTTTAAATGCAATTGTAGCCTAAATTTTGGATTCTTCATTTATTATTATTTTTAGCAATAAAACCCAAAATATAAAAAACATAAAATAGTGAGGATAAATAAATAATTATATGATTTTAATGAGATCAATTACCATCATTTTACCTCTTGTATCTCCCCTCTAAGATTACACAACTGATTTTAATGGAAAACAAGTGGATTGTTGGATTGCTTGATTATACTTGACAATGTCTTCAATGGACTTTTAGCTTGATAATGGCTTTAAAAAAGGCTATATGAGTGTAATAAGGATGGATACAAGATGAATTCAATATTTATAAGTTTTAAGTTAGTTTTCATGGATGGATTGGCTTGTTTATATAGCCATGGGAGGGAAAATCAATGGCTCAAAATTAATTTTGAGCTATTGATATCAATGGACAAAGAATTTTCAAGGAATTTGTAATTCTTTGGAAACCTTTATAATAGAGTATTCTATAGGAAAGGGGGTAAAATTAAAGGATATTATATAATTATCCATTAGGGATTAGGGGTTTAGGAATAGCTAGTTTAGTAGGGTAGTAGATGGGTAGGTGAATAAAATGTTATTTATAAATTGGCAAGTGGCTTAATAGGTAGGTTAGTAGGTAAGTAGGCTTAGTTAGTATATTAATGAGGATGATTAAATGGTTTCAAGGGTAGAATAAGGTTTTTGAGATGTAGGGAATATGAAATAATATATTATTTATTTATCTAGGAAATATAGTTATAGGTTAATTTAGTAAAATTAGTGTAATTATCAAGGTAAAAGGAATTAGATGCATACATTTTGCCCCTCTTTGAAAGGGTATTGAAAGTGGTTAGAATGTAATGATTAATGGTATTTTTAATAAAAACCATAGTCATTTATGGAAATGGTGTTAGTAGGTATGACTCCCCCTTGAGGGAGCATGCGGGGAGAACTGACCTAGATGGTCATTCAAATAAAAGGCCCAAGAATGGGATGAGACCAAGATGATAATATGGGGTTGGGATGCCCTAATTAATTTTATATATATATATATATATACCCTAATTATATAATGAGTGGATAAATTGGTTTCATCTTGAGAGATGTGTTCTATACAAATGATCAATATCTAGAAAGGAGATTGATTGATTAAGATAGAAATTCCTAGGATGAAGACATTGTCTAGGAAATAAAGAGATGAAATAGACTACAATATGTGGATGGTTCCCATATCAAGGACACATGATATGGAGGGATTGAAATCCTATAATGGGAATCAGATGAGATAATTAATAAAAATACACTTTATTTGAGATGTGTAGATTAAAGTGTTGTGATATGGTCGAGGAATTCATCCAGTATAGGATAAGGATTGGGGGTAATTAGTGGATGATATATCCTTGGGCACAAAACTATATCTAGGTGTTGCCTACATAGTATTAAGAGACCACAAGCCAATGTATTTCTGACTTAGGATTAGATTAAAGAATGGGGAAATGGAAAATCCATGCCCCAGACAACTTAGAAATGATATTTAATGATTAATTAAGGTAATTGACTAAGTTGACAAGATATGGGTCGGACAAGATAAGAGAAAAGGGGTGTTAGGGGTTAAGGGGGTAATGGAGGGTAAAATAAGGGGAGGTTTAAATAAGACAAAAGAGTGAAAAGTGGTTCATTTTGAATTTTAACTTTAGTGAAAAATTACACTAAGCTAAAAACATGGATCACATCCCATGAGCTTCACATCATGGTGAGAGAGTCTAAGAGTTCTAGAGGCTCAAGGATGTTGGACCACTAGTATGTTTTGAACCCCTATCTTATGAATTTGTCAAATTTTGGTGAATTTTTGCATTCATTTCATTATAATTAAGTTAGAGGCACTATGAATTTAATATCATGACTGAGGTTAGTGCCCTTAGTCATGTTATTGTACTCATGACTTATGATGTTGCATTGGTGGTTATGATATTGTAATATTGCAACTATGGAATTATGGTATTAAAATACCACAAATCTCAACTTTAGATATTCTTATATCACAATTTAGTGATCCATGGTTTTACATAACCATGAGATAAGAGTCACAGTTATGCAAAACTACAAGACTAGAGTGGTGATAATGACAAGTCATGGGTTAGGGAAAATTTGCAAATTATGATATTGTCATGGGTGGGGGAAATGGCTAAGGGATGTGTTTCATGTAAATTTTCAATTTAAGTTTTGAATAAGAGAAAAAAGAAAATCAATATGGGTGTGGCTAAAAAACCTATTTATTTGTGCACATGTTGATTCCAAATGATTATGAGAACTCCTATTTGGCTTAGGAGGAAGACCTATAGATAAAAAAACACTAGAGCAAACTTGTTTGTTAGACAGATAGTTGGGTGGATTACCTAGCATTAGCTAGATCTTGAAAATGAGAGCTTCCATAGTAGCTATCAATCCACATGTTATAAAAAATTAAGTTCACAAAATTGGAAATAAGATACTTGCATAAATTAAAGAAGATTACTAAAATTTAACACAAGAATGTTTGCTAAAAAGATAGACTAGAAATGATCAAATTAGTGATAAAATAATTAATACTAGTGTTAAGGGGTTAGGGTCTACTTCAAAAAAATTGAAAGAGGTCTATAAGTGATCAAAAACACAAAAAATTAGGTTTGGTTGTGGGTAGGTGGCTGAAAACAATTTTTTGGTTTTTACTACCATAAGTGACCATCAATGGTTAAGGTGACCATTGATAGTTAAGTTGATCATCGAAGGTTAGACAAACCATTGGTAGTTGAGTCAACCATCGATGGTTATTATGTAAGTTCTAGTTTTGATAAATAGCTAAATGATAGGATCCAAAAGATGGATTTTAGGAGTTGGGCAAGGGCTAGATTGATTATGAAATGGAAATAAAGTATGTGAATATTGGAAAACAAGTACTTGTCTTACCAAAAGTTGATTAGGTAGGTATTTGATGCAGTTAGCCTATTGGTAGAATCTAGCCTAATTTTGATAGAGTAACAGTACTTGAGAGCTTAGTTGAGAGGTGATGGTGAGTCAACTCTCAATGAGATGGTTGATAACACTTGAAAACACTGATGATGTTGATTGACCTACAAAATAAAACTCTTGAATGTATGAGCTCTTGATAATTATTGTGGATGGATTTGACCTCCCAGGCCTCTTTCTTTTATAAGTATAAGTAAGAGGTGTAAGTAAAGGTGTAACTAGGTCATCTAAATATAACTCATCCATGAAAAGGCTTGTAACAATATTTAGACAAGTTATTTTTAGAAAAGGCCAATGAATCTTGCATGCTTTGGGTAAAGAGGTAGATCTTAATCATCGATGGTTAGGGGTTCCCAAGGCTAATTGTTGATGGTCACCCTGACCATCAATGGTTGGGGTCTAAAAGAAAAGGGTCCTGAAGGTCAAGTTGAGATAGTTTGGTGAAACTAAGTTTGTATGGGTTTGGTTTGGCTAGATTGCTTTAGGTTGGTCCCACGGGGGTCCTAAGTAGGTCCACGGGGATTTTTGACATTCAAAAACATAGGTGTGTATATTTTTGGTGTCTATAGGATGGGGGATAGAAGGATAGGCTAAGGTGTTTAGGAGAGTTAGATATGGTGAGGGAATTAGATGAGGTTAGTTAAGATTAGTAAGGTTATGATGAATTAGGGATAGGTAAGTTAGGATGGGTTAGGGTTAATTATGTGTAAGTTATATGATGAAGGTTGAGGGAAAATGAGATTGGTAAGTAGGGGTTAGGAGTGTTAATTAGGATGGTTATATAACAGATGAAGAGTGTAATTAAGTGAAGAAAGGGGATATAGGTTGGGTGGGGTTAGATTAGATGAGTTAGGCTAAGGTAGATGGGGGGTAGTTATATTAATAAGGGTTAGGTTTAGGACTGGTCAAGGGATGTTAGTATAGATTATAAGGTATTATTGTTTGAGGTGTATGATTTAGGATAAGTATGATGAGTAGGGGGAAATGGGCTATAGGTATGTGAGTTAACGAGGCTAGAGAGGTTAAAAAAATATGTGATGAAATAGGTTTAGTGATGTTTTTTTGGTGATTGGTGTAGGAGGACTTAGGCGTGATGGCATCTCAGTTGTGGTGGCATGAGTTTCTTCATGACATACACCAATTGACTACTGCAAAATATGAGGTGTTAAAATTAGTAAGATTGCACTATATAGTTATGATGTTGGTGGTGTAGATTTATCATGCCCTAATTATTATTATGGTGTATTAGTGGCACTAAAATATTAGTACCTTCCATTTCATGATCAAAGAGATGATAGTGATGCTAGAGGATGTCTACCAAATTTTATGATTGTCAATGATAGGGGATAAGATTTATTGGTGATTACACATATTTAGTTTGATAGTGTAGAGACTAGCAAGGGGATTATGAGTCAATGTATAGGAATAAAGAATGGACATTAAAAAATGCCTCTGAGATGGGACTATTGATCAATTGACACTAGTGGTGATGTTTCTTGTTACTATTATACTCCTACCAGATAATAGTGGTCAATGGTTTCCCCTGGGACTTGGAGATGTGGTTATGGGTATGGTGTAAGATTTTAAAGTTTTTACATGGGGTTTAGTAGTGTTGGCACATTTATACTAGGATTTTTAATTGGGGGCATATGGGGAGTGACAATCTTAGGTCCATCACTATTGTTGTAGATTTGGAGCTAGGAGCACATCATGATCTAGCAGCCTCTAGGTACATGAGTAGCTAGAGAGCATTATGAACTCATCTATTTTAGATGGTATATTTTAATAGGTGTGTAGAAAGGCCATTCTAAGGATATGAGATTTTGTATATAGGTTTTTGATAGTTTGTGGCTAAGCATATCATGTGGATGCCCTATAGGGGACTTCAATTTAGTTGGGAGGATGAGGATGAGGTGGTGTAGTATATGCTGATAGAGTGTTACTTGATATTCCAAAGAGACTTTATTATAGAGTGATATATAACTAATCATGTGTAGAGATAGTTTAGCCTCGCATAGGATCTATTAGGTGAGGAGCATTTATTTGCATGGAATGACCATGAGAGGTCACAATGGGGTAAGGTAGTAGATAGAGATCTTGCATGTGTAGATTATGATAACCTTTCCCTAATCCCATTGGATTTATAGACTCTTTTATATATCTCAAAGTGATATTAGTGTATACCACATAGTGGGCTCAAAGAGTACTAGTTAGGTTACTTAGATGCAGGGTTGTGGTATAGAGGGGAGTAGTGAAGAGGGTTTTATAGGTGTGGGAGAGACTACAAAGATGGAAAAGGGGATAGTTCCCAATGAAAGATCCGTAAGATGGATAGGGAGGGATAGATTCCATAGATGTAGATGGGAGAGGTGGTGATCAGGTAGTGGTGACAACTTAGGTAAGAGGGAGTGGGACCCAAGCTAGGGATATTATTATAAAGGTTAAGGTGATTGGTATACAAGCTAGAGCTAGTGGGAGTGGGGATGGTACAAGACCATCTTGGCCACATTTAACTAAGGAAGAGAGAACATTATTAGCATGGCTTAGTTTAGAGATATAGGCTCAAGTTATTGAGATTATAGGGATTACCATAGAGAGAGACCAAATATAGGCTCGGTTATAGGGATAAGATGGGTAGATATCCTAGGCATAGGGATAGGTTATTGGGTTAAAGGGCTAGGTTACTACCTTATAGGCTTAGTTAGTGATGTTACAAAGAGATCCATAGTCAGGACACATAGATTGTTGGGATACAGGCTTAGATTAGTTAGATGTAGACTTAGATTAGAGATCTGACAGGAGAGGTATAAGTTGTCAAGAGGGCCAAGGAGGAGGTAGACACATCCATGTTAGTAGGGGGATGGATGGGGTTATGTGAAACATTATGAGTATGACTCAAGAAGCATATTATTATAGGGACTTGTATGAGGTATTAGTGCTAGTTGAGTAGCGTGTACCTATATTCAAAGATAGCTCTTCACAATCAATACACCATCGACTCATAGGACCACCAGGAGCCTAGCCAAGACAATTTGAGATAATATACATGGATTTTGTTAAGTGCAGCACATTTTATGTCCTTATGACCCATATATTGTATTTTTTTTTTTACATGGACTCCATGTGTACATTCTATATATATGATGATATTTTTGATGTGATGTGATGTGTTAGATAGTGATGATTATGATCTTTTGATTTGAATTGATTATGGATGCTTGTATGATGTGATTAAATGGATTTATTTAGGAGTTATATGGATTAGATAGAAGTATTATTTTATTTATATGATGTTTATATGATGTGATGAGATGTATGCATATGTAGATGTATTAGATTACTTATGATGTTATATATGTGTGTGTTTGTGTTATGTTAGATGACATGGGTATGATATGATGTAGATAGTTAGACATTGATGTACATATTTGATTTAAATGATGTGATATTCATCATAGATGGATGATGATTTATATGTTGATAGATATGTGGATAGAATAGATTCATGCTAGATATGGATTTTGATGATGTTTTAGGACTTTGTGGGTTATTGTAATTTATGCTAAAATGGAATAAAATGTCATTGTGATAAATAAGTATTAAACCATTTTTAATTTAAATATCTCATTAATTAGGTTTGGGTAGCAATCCTCCTACACCAATGAGGTGGGATAGGCTGATATGATGATTAGGTTTAGACTAAATGATGATAGGATTGGGTGGAATGGGATGAGTGGAAAATTTTTGAAGCCATTAATATATGTAATCCATTTTAATATTACACTAGAAAATAAAATGTGTGCCAATGATATGATAGAATTCAAAAACACATTAAACACCTAGTGCATGGGGGAACTCTATTTTTAAAGTGATCTTTACGCAAAAAAAAGTTTGGGAGTCACTTAAACCATCCTTGTTCCTATAATGTTATCAAGATAAAATATATACAAAATTATAGAAAGAATATTAAGATAAACTAGATAATATAATTAATATATACAAAGCTAAATGATTAACAAAATAACCACACATTGTCAAAAACACACATACATTTATATATACACAAGATAAAATAGACTAAAGATAGGGATAAAATAAATATACAGGTGATAGTATCAAGTGATAGCAGTAGAATGATTACACATAATGGTTTGAATGATAACAAGGGGTATGTACATGGGGTATATTTTGTCCAAAAATATTAGATTAGAATAAAGATCCAACTGAATTAGAAGCAATTATATATGGGGTTTAGGATAATCTATCAAAATTTAGTGGCTTAGTGTATGCAAAAACCAAAAATAAAGCCTATTTTTGACCCTTACATAATGATAAATTTAGTGGGATCATGTGAACCATGATTAGAAATAACAAAATAAAAATAGGGATATCATCAAGTAGTATCTAAGAGTAGACACACTCATCAAAGAAGATTTGATAGGGGTGATAGGATGGAGGATATATATGAGGATGTGATAGGATGTGGGATATATATATAAATGGATAAAGAGACTCTAGAAGACTCCTCAACAAATATCCCCTTCAAACTTGTCTCTAGTTGAACACATTTGTCTCATGATATTGTATAAACCTATAATGTATTCCCACATTTAAGACTAGGGTCACGAATGAGAGAACGGAGTGGAATGAGAAGAGAATGTGGAATGAAAATGGATATGCCCCCAAGAGTGGGGACCCATAGATGTAGGTAAAATTGGATCATATCAAGTATAGAAACATTTTAAATGCATTATATTCATTGGCTCCTTGCGCTCATCACCATCCAATGTGAATAATCTATAGGCTCCTGATCTAAACTTGGCTACTATTATACAAGACCCGAACCAATTGGCTTCAAATTTTTCTTTTTTATCCTTGTTTGCATTGGTATTTCTTTTATTTTGTTTTATGACTAGATCACCATCCTCAAACTCTTAGGACTATATTTTATTCTAATATTGGTCATTTAATCTATTTTTATATGCCCATAGTTAATTTAGGGCCTTTTAACACTTTTCATCTAGAAGCTCCAATTCTTGTAGCCTTTCTTGTCAAATGTTGGGATTAGTGATAATACCCCACAATGAGATATATAAGGAGGGGATATTCACTTCCATAGGCAACATGGCCTCTATTAAATAAACCAAAGAATACAGAGTGGCCCTAGTGGGAATTTAGACACTTTTTAATAGGACCAGAGTGTAGGATATAATTTTAGATGTCAATTCTTACCTACCTCATTCACTATTTTATTGAGAATCTTGATAAAAATATTATTTGTAGCTTCAACCTATCTATTTCCTTGGGGGTAATAAGGGGTAGAGAAATTTTTCTTGATATGGTAATGCTTGCATAAGGCCTCAACTTCTTTAGTTTTGAAGGACTTGCCATTATCTGATAGGATGTTGGTAGGAATGCCAAAATGGTAAATGATTTGATTTAGAATGAATTTATAAATCTAGAGACCTATGGTGTAGGTAAGTGGCATGGTTTATACCCACTTGCTAAAATAATCCATGGCTATAATAATAAACTTATGGCCATTAAATGACATGTGATTTATCTTGCTATTCAAATCTAGTCTCGATATAGAGAATGGCCATGGACTTATAATAGGTTGTAATTCTTGTGCAGGTGCATGGATAAGATTACCATGTTTTTGGTAGGCTACACACTTTCATTTATATTGGAAGGCATCTTGTTTGATAGTAGGCCAATAGTATCTAGTCTTGATCAATTTCTTAGCTAGGGTCATTCCACTGACATGGCCACCATAGATACTGTTGACGTAGGAAATTGCACCCTTTGACAGGAAGTCAAACTCCTATCTTCTCCTTGCAACATGGAAACTCCCCTCTTACCTGTGGGACTAGTGAAGCTGGAGGGGAGAGTCTCTAGATAAGGGCTAGCTCCCTTTGATGCATCATGTTTGTTTCAGAAAGTGCTAATATAGGAATATATATAGATATATAAACTGGGGGGATGAAAAGGGAGAAAGATGTAGGAAAACAAACTACTCTAAGGAGGTGATACACCAAAATGAAATGACCTTCTCACATCCACTCTCAAAATCAGACAAATACATTCATATGCTTCACACTTGGTAAAAGAACCAGTTTGCAAACTTGACAGGGAGGTGTAAAGAAAAATAAAAAAAATAAAGGCTCACCAAAGGTGCTGTGAGAGGTACTCTATAAATAATCCCTTCTATTTCTGCACCCCAAATAGAACTCTCCTCCTTTCAGCTACAGAGATGGCACCTTGTAGATAACTGGTGTGTTGGTGTTGAACCTGTGAGAGCATCAAAAGATAATGACTAAACATCAATTAACACTCAAGACATACATAGAATCTCTATCCAAGAAGAGGTAAAAACTGTGTTTATAGATTTAGGTAGAAATTTTAGCAGGACTGGGCCTTGTAAAATTATGGAAGATGATTACAAATAGACAAGTTTGCAATATATATGAGAATCAAGGAGGCCCATTTCGTGCTCCTTGCTTAGAAGTGGCATGTTGCGTCCCTTCATTGCGAAGAACAAGTCGCTCAAGGAATTAATGAACTACCCTTTTGTCTATTCAAAATCTCCTTCTTCAAGGTCAATACACAATTTGTCTACCCATTTAATTTAAAATGGAGATAATTGGTTGCATTACTAGTTGTTTGCATCCTCTTATGATCAATTCATAAGAAATATTTCACCTACTAAAGTCACTTCTCAAATGGCGCCACTTGGACTAACTGCTTGCTCATTCCATGCTTGTTTCCTTTGTCTTTTCTCCATTTTGTCTCTTCTAGCTCCTTCGGCCCTTGGGGTGAACATTCTAGCGGGTCACTTGTATTCAGGCCCTTGGTTAGCACTCTTCCATTTGGAAGCAAATAGCTACTTTACTTGTTAACTTTGACATCCCCATAGACGTCATGCCTTGAACACCAATAGTTATTTCACCTTGTTAACTTTGACAGCTTCTGGGATGGCCTCATTCCTATCAAAACATCAGTTGGGTCCCTTCTCTTTCCTTTATGGCATCCTTGCCTTAGTTTTTTCCTATCACCTTCCCTTTGGCATTTGAAATTCCCATTTAAACTTGGTCAGAAGTCCCCCACAAGGGCACCTACCCTTTGGGGTCCTTCGATAGCTCACATGCATCTTCGGACTTTTCCCTGGGTCCCCACCGACAATTTTCCCAGGTTGCCTGTGACTGTGTGTTTTTCATGGACAAATTGTCCACAAGCATTTTCCAATGAACAAAAAGTCTATGGAAATTCTATCTGCTTTTTGACTTTGAGCTTTGACTGTGCCTGAATTCCTTCAGACTTTTGTCTAAAGGAATTCCTTCGAGCAAAAGTCCAAAGGAATTTAGGGGTCTTAATAATTTTAAATGAATTGAACTTTAAACTTTGAATAAAACCAAACTTACCTAATCCCTATCTTTTGAAATGCCTGCCCTCCACTAGGGCACTTTGATTTGAGGAATCCCCTTCGGCTAAGGGCATACCCTTGAACCAAGCCATTGAACCAAAATGGTTCAATGGTTCAAAGGTTCAACCAAGCATGCCGATGAACCAAGGTCGATGAACTTCCATTGAACTGAACCCGTTGAACTTATGTCTTGAACCAAGTACGTTGAACCTAGCCTATTGAACCCAAAAAAATTGGTTCAATGATTCAATGATACAAAGGTTCAACGCTATTGAAATGAGATGCTTGAATCGAACGATGAACCCTTTAAACCAAAATCTACCAAAACACTTGAACCAAGCCATGAACCAAACATGTTGAACTTGAACAACCTGAAAGTGACTGGCATGAATAACAAGGGAGGAAGGGGACCAAAAATTTTTCTTGTGGGCAAAATTTGCTCAACAAATTGGTGACTCCTAGGGGAAGCATGCCTGCTATGCTATAGACCAGTTGCCTTGTAGAATCCATTGGGCACGGAGTCAGATGGTAACTTTGAAAGCCAGTAATAGCTCTGATAAAACTTAGAATAAGTCATGCAGATCTACCTTTAAGGAAATGAAAATGCACACAAGACTGAGAAAATTACTTATGCAATAGCACTTAGGGAAAAATAGGAAAGAAAACAAGGGAAAAAATGTACAACTAAACAAAGACTCAGTGGCAATGCTTCAAATGTATCCCATGAATTAGGATACGTAGTTCTTCACCATCCAATTTGGAGAGTTAGAATGCATTATGTTGCTTACACTGAATAATTACGTAAGGACCACTCCAAAGGGCATCAAATTTTGCATGCTTTCTAGGCTTAGTTCGATCTTCATCCCATTTCAAGATAATGTCTCCTTCAAAGAAACCTTTTGACAAAAATTTCTTGGCAAAGTGTCTTTTTACTTGCTATTGGTGACTGGTCACAGAAGCCATAGCCTAGTCCCTTACCTCTTGGAGCTCCATTAGCTCACATAGCCTAACCTCCATGCTGGTTCCTTCTCCTAATTATAGCTGGTAGGTGAGATATAATGCTAGCAATTCAAGTGAGATGGGAAGCCTAGCTTCCCTTCCATATATGACCGTATATGGAGAGTTTTTGATTGCTCTCTTCAGAGTGATTCAATCGGCCCATAGAGCTGTCTTTACCTTGGCATGCTAAGTCCTCTAATTTTCTTCCATGGTCCTCTTAATGATCTTGATCAAATTTTTATTGGTGGACTCAGCTAGCCCATTCCCCTGCCAGTAATAATTTGATGAAGTACTGAGATATATGCCATACCTTAGTGCCCGTTCACTAGTTTTGGTTCCCAAAAAAGCCAAGGCATTATTTGAGATTATGGTGGTCGAGACCCCAAATCTTGTTACTAGGTCCTCATAAAACTCCAAGACTACACTTTCATTTACCTCTATGAAAGCAATAGCCTCCACCCACCTAGTGAAGTAATCCATAGCAGTCAGGACCCATTTGTGTCTAGCACTAGAGGGAGGATTGATCATCCCTATGAAATCCAAGCCCCATTACATGAATAGTTGTTCCACCTGAACAAGTTGTAGAGGCATGGTAGCCAACCATTATTTTCCATAGAAAAGTTCACACCTCTAGCACCTTCTTACCTAGGCATGGGTGTCTTTGAAAAGAGTAGGCCAAAAATAGCCAGCTCTCATTATTTTTGTTGCAGTAGCTCTAGGGGTGAAATGACCGCCTACTAGCCCATCATGGAACTCAACATGTACCTTATCAGCCTAGTTAGGGTCAATGCATCTTAGAAGAACCCCAAAGAGATCCTTCCTAAACAATACTTCATCAACCATGACATAAGGGAGAGACTGGAGTTTAAAATACCTTCTATCAGTCTTATCAAGACCCTATGGGCACTCACCAGTGAGAAGGAAATGCCTCATGTCTAACGTCCAATCCTTTATGACAGTTGGTTCCTCTGTAATGGCTACATCATGAATTATTAGGTTGTCTTCCCTTTTTTGCTTAAAGTCTACAGCAAGTTGTTCACATAGGCCTCTTCCCCTCACCAGCTTGGTGATCTTGATGTCTACGTCATACTCCATCACCTTGGTGATCCACCCTGCCCTTTTCTCATTTAAGTCTCAATTGGTCAAGAAATCCTTGACACCAGAATGTGGGACCATGAGGTGAATCTTGTTGTTAGACAACATATGCGTGAATTTCTTCAAGCTCCACACTACTACCAGGACTTGCTTCTCTACATACGTGTACCTGACTTTGAAGTCCTCTAACCCTTGGCTGAGAAAAGTAAGTGATTGTTTGAGGTCATCACGATTTGCTTGGGTAAGTGTGGCAGAGATCACCTCTTCATTGCTAAAAGTGTAGAGGTTGAAGTCTTTGTTGAAGTTAGGGCTAATCAAAGTAAGAGCCTAGGTTATGGCCTATTTGATAGCTTCAAAGCTATCTTTTCTTTGTGTTGTCCACTTAAACTCCTCACCCTTCCTCAGCATAGAGGTTAGGGGCTTGACTATCTCTGCAAAGTTTAGAATGAATCTCTGAATAAAATTTATACCTACCAAATAAACTCTGTAGGCCTTTCTTGTGCTTTGGTAGGGACATCTCCAGGATGGAGCAAACTCTCTCAGGGTCAATGGATAAGCCCTCTTTGGACATGATGTGGCCAAGGAGTTTCCCCTCATGAACAACAAACACGCACTTCTTTGTATTAAGAGAGATGCCAAACTCCCTACACCTTTCAAAAATCTACCTAAAGTGTTTTATGTGTTGGCTCACCTCCTTGGAGAATACTGTCACATCATCAAGGTAGACCAACATGTTATTGTATATCAAGCCTCCAAAAGCCATGTCCATGGCTCGCTGAAAGGTAGCACCAACATTAGATAGCCCAAATGGCATCTTCTTATAGACAAATGTTCCCCATTTAGTAGTGAAGGCCATTTTATGTTGGTCACAGCCTTGCACTAAAATCTGATTATACCCTGAATAACCATCTAGGAGGGAGAAATGCTCACTACCAATTACCTTTTGAAGGATCCACTCCATGCTTTAGAGGGGATAATGGTCCTTTAGAGAGTCTTTATTAAGTTCTCTGAAATTGACACATGGCCTGATCTCCCCATTCTTCTTTCTAATAGGAACAAGGTTGGCCAGCCATGAGGAATGTTTGATTGGAAATATAATTCTAGACTCAATCAATTTGGCTAATTCTCTTTGCATGAGGGGCTCAATTGTTAGATTGATAGGTATTTGCTTTTGTGTGATTGGCTTGGTGCCTTCTTCCAATTCAATGGTGTGCTAGGCAAGTCTTGGGTCAAAACCGTTCAAGTCACTATAATACCAAGCAAAGACATCTATGAATTCCTAACACAGCAAAATGAAAGCTCACCTTTCTTGAATCATGCAAATTTTTCCAAGCACAAGTAGCTTGTCCTTGAAGATCTCCACCCTTTCATAATTCTCCTCTTTGGTTATGATGCATGCCTTGTCATTTCTCAATTGGTCATCTCTATTGAAGATGCTCTCAAGCATGACTAGACCCTTAGGGAGCTTAATGTTCTTCAATTGAATAATCTGATTGCCATATTGTTGCTACAATTTCACTTGATTCTGTGTTGTGAACTCAGCTTCCTCCTATAAGAAGAAAGCTATTTGTTGGTTGCTTTTGAAAACTTGCCAATTTGCAATGTTGTCCAGGACAGAGGGCCAAACTACCACTTTCAAGTGGCATGAACCACAGTCTCGCCTTACTTCCTTTGAAACATCAAACTGAGCACCAATTGCTACCAACATGTCTGCTTGTTTGTTCCATTCTCTAGGAATAGAGGCAATATTGAAAGTGAGGAAATCCTCCACTAAGTCTTAGACTCTATGCTTGTAAGACTTCAGTAAGGAATTCTTGGTTAGATTCTAGCCTTTCACCTAATTTACAATTAGCTCGCTATCTCCCAATAATTGCAACTCCTTGATCCCTCTCTTTCTTGCCCATTCCAGTCCATGGATAAGGGACTCATATCCTGCAACATTACTTGTGCAAGAGAATTGGAAATGGAAAGCTAAAAAGTACCTTTCCTTTGAAGGGGAGATCAACATCACCCCACCACCAGCTCCCAACTTACTCCTAGAACTATCAAAGTACAGTTGCCATAGGCCAAGGTTCTCTTGGCTGGTCTTCATTAAATTTGGCATGAAGTCACCCTCTTTGTACATACAGTAGACTCTAAGGTATGCCTCCTCTATAAACTTGTAAGGATCATGTTTGAAGTTATTATTTCCCCACTCATCTAAGAGTAGGTCTACAACTCCTTCAAGGGCAAAGGATGGAGATTGGTCTGTCTGGGACTCTTCTGGGTTGATAATGGTGTAACTGACATTGGCTGCCTTGGGTGAATATGGTTCTAGATGGTCTTTATAGAGTGGCTCAGACTTGATTTTCAACTTAGTCCCATACTTGGTTCTGAAAACTAGATATGACCAATTCGTTGCTAGATAACCACCTATCTTTGATGTGAAGTCCCTAGACAAGCAAATTGTGAAATACAAAGGAACATCTGCAACCACTATATCATAGGGAATTGAGAAGGTTAGGAAAACATGCAATGTCAAGCCTAAACCTTTTAAAATTCCAACTATTTTTGTAGGTGTCCCATCTAGCTGTAGGACTCCTTTGTTCATCTCTTCATACTTCAGTCCCATCTTGTCAGCAATACACTTGGGCATCACTAAGGTGCTAGCCCCACTGTCAATTATGCAATTGTGTACCAAGAAATCCCCAATGACCAAGGATACATAAAAAGGGGGAGTTTTCCCTTCCTTTTTTACCTGTCCTAAAGTGGAAGGCTACCCATTTGTCATCAAGACATTTTCAGTGCTTGTTGGGACAGCTTGACAATCTAGCTCATGTAATTCCTTCTTCAATATGTCCTTCTATCCTAGAAGAGACAATGAATCCCATAAAGAGATGTTCATATGTAGCTTCTTCATCTAGTCCACTATATTGACCTGGGGACTGCCTCCCTTCAAGTTTTCTTTGGGGTTGATTCCAATATGAGCTGCAGGTTGAGGGACTGAATGTACAAATGGTTGTTTGAATTTTGGGGCCTTCAAATTTGAGTGTGACAGAGAAGGTGTTGATACCACTTGAGTGGTAGCCTGGGCTTCTCCCATTTCTCTTCTCTTAAATCTTGTGTTAGCTTTAACACAGTTAGCCTGATTGTCTATAGTGCCCACATAATTTACTGAATAAAATTCCCCTTCCATATGATTCATGAGGGTAGAATTAGGCTAGGCCTGATTGTTACTCAGGCTGGGCTAAGTTGGAGCCTCAAAAATCTGGGAATGAGCAGCTGGTTCATTGTCTAAATTTTGGAAATAATTCATCATCTCATTTGTGTGAATAACCTATTCTTTACCATATCCCATGGTTAAATAGCTTAGCTACTCCTATACTAGATTATTCTAAACTAGCACCATGACTTTAGATGATGAAGGGGGGCCTGGATTATAATTTTGAAATGGTCTGGTTTGAGTGAGCTAACCCTGTCCTTGATTATAGCTTTGAAAAGGGGGTCTAGGAGCTTGACCATAATGTTGGTATCCCAGATTCAGCCTGTTGCTTTGAGCTTACTGCCTTTTGAGAGCTACAAGTTCATTTGACATGTTCTACAATAGGCTCTTAACCTCATGAAGCTCATTGGATGGAACAAGAGCTGGTTTCTCGATGGTAGGTAGAGGAGCCAATGTGGGAGCAATGGTTTGAATTAGGGGCAGCATTTTTGGGAAAAGTGGCATGTGAGGCCTAGGGGAAATTTTCCCAGCCTGTACTAAGCAATTTTCAGTGGCTATGGCTATGTCATAAGCAACAGGCAGTATATACCCTCCCATGGATTAGATCATCATAGCAATATCACTATTTAATGCCTTTAAATAATACAAGAAAGTATAGCTGGGAGTTGGTCTTACCAGGATGGGAATTCTACCCCAAGTCTTTTGAAAATGCATGGTGAAGTCCTACATATACTCATGTGGATCTCTTTTTATGGTCGTCAGCTACTCAACAAGCGAGAGACCATCACTTGTCTCCCCAAAATGATCTGTCAACTGAGTCCCCAATTCATTCCAAGAATGTATTAAATTTATAGGCAAAGTTTTGTCCCAGTCAAGAGCCTTGCCTTTGAGAGACAGTGCCAGCAATCTGATGGAAATATTTTCTTCTATTACATTGTGAACATTGTAGAGATTAGAAATATTCCTAATATGCTCAATGACTGTAATAGGTCCCACTCCATTGAAAGAAGGCACATTTTTTAGAGCTATTCCCAGAATTGGATCATAGCATGGGAGATTCAAGGGGCTCTCACCATGAAAAGCTGTAAAAGGCAATGCCATGGCTAGGATGGGCTGGAACTGGGGTTTTATTGTGAATGCGTCCCTTATAACAGTTCTAGGAGGATTGTTTGTTGGATAAGGATGGGTCCTCTCAAATCATAGTCTTTTAGCAGAGTTTAAACGTAATTCAACAAAATCAAAAGGAACCCCTCTTAAAACAAACCTTGTGGTGACCTTAGGCATAGAAAGTTAATAAACCGGTCTTAATTAGAAAATTGAAGCTCTTACTAGTGGAGTTGCCAGATGATAGAAATCTTTAAATTATTGTATCAAGACTAGCGTCAATCTTGAACCTTATTGAGTTGTCAAATTGGGTGTCCCACTGGGCATGCCAAAACTGTTGACATAGGAAATTACACCATTTGACAGGAATTCAAACTCCTGTCTTCTCCTCACAACATGGAAACTCCCCTCTCACCTATGGGACTAGAAAATTTGGAGGGGAGAGTCTTTAGATAAGGGCTAGCTCCCTTTGATGCATCATGTTTATTTCAGCAAATGCTAATATAGGCATATATATAGATATATAAACTAGGGGGATGAAAAGGGAGAAAGATGCAAGAAAACAAACTACTCTAAGGAGGTGATACACCAAAATGAAATGACCTTCTCACATCCACTCTCAAAATCAAACAAATACATTCATACGCTTCACACTTGGTAAAAGAACTAGTCTGCAAACTTAACAGCAAGGTTTAAATGAAAATACAGCAAAATAGAGGTTCACCAAAGGTGCTGTGAGAGGCACTCTGTAAATAATCCTATCTATTTCTACACCCTAAATAAAACTCTCCTCCTTTCAGCTATAGAGATGGCACCTTGTAGATAACTGGTGTGTTGGTGTTGAACCTGTGAGAGCATCAAAAGACAATGACTAAACATAAATTAACACTCAGAACATACACAAAATCTCTATCCAAGAAGAGGTAAAAACTATGTTTATAGATTCAAGTAGAAATTTTAGTAGGGTTATGCCTTGTAAAATTATGGAAGATGATTACAAAATGACAAGTTTGCAATATATATGAGAAGCAAGGAGGCCCATTTAGCACTCCTTGCTTACAAGTGGCATGTCGCGTCCCTTCATTAGGAAGAACAAGTCACTCAAGGAATTAATGAATTGCCCTTTTGTCTATTTGAAATCTCCTTCTTCAAGGTCAATACATGATTTGTCTACCCATTTAATGTAAAATGGAGAAAATTGGTTGCATTACTAGCTATTTGCGTCCTCTTATGATCAATTTGTAAGAACTATTTCACCTACTAAAGTCACTTCTCAAATGGTGCCACTTGGACTAACTACTTGCTCATTTTATACTTGTTTCCTTTGTCTTTTCTCCATTTTGTCTCTTCTGGCTCCTTCAGCCCTTGGGGCGAACATTTTGGTGGGCCCAAATACAAGTGACCTGCCAGAATGTTCACTCCAAGGGTTGAAGGAACCAGAAGAGACAAAATGGAGAAAAGACAAAGGAAACAAGTATGGAATGAGTAAGCAGTTAGTCCAAGTGGCACCATTTGAGAAGTGACTTTAGTAGGTGAAACAGTTCTTGTGAATTGATCATAAGAGGACACAAATAGCTAGTAATGCAACCAGTTTTCTCCATTTTACATTAAATGGGTAGACAAATGGTGTATTAACCTTGAAGGAGATTTTGAATAAACAAAAGGGCAGTTCATTAATTCCTTGAGTGACTTGTTCTTCCCAATGAAGGGATGTGACATGCCACTTGTAAGAAAGGAGCACCAAATGGGCCTCCTTGCTTCTCATATATATTGCAAACTTGTCATTTTGTAATCATCTTCCACAATTTTACAATGTGCAGCCCTACTAAAATTTCTACCTAAATCTATAAAAGCATGTTTTTACCTCTTCTTGGATAGAGATTTTGTGTATGTCCTGAGTGTTAATTTGTGTTTAGTCATTATCTTTTGATGCTCTCACAGGTTCAACACCAACACACTAGTTATCTACAAGGCACCATCTCTATAGCTGAAAGGAGGAGAGTTCTATTTGGGGTGAAAAAATAGAAGGGATTATTTACAGAGTGCCTCTCACAACACCTTTGGTGAACCTCTATTTTTTTGTATTTTCATTTAAACCTCCCTGTCAAGTTTGCAGACTGGTTCTTTTGCCAAGTGTGAAGCGTATGAATGTATTTGTCTAATTTTGAGAGTGGATGTGAGAAGGTCATTTCATTTTGGTGTATCACCTCCTTAGAGTAGTTTGTTTTCCTGCATCTTTCTCCCTTTTCATCCCCCCCAGTTTATATATCTATATATATGCATGTATTAGCACTTGCTAAAACAAACATGATGCATCAAAGGGAGCTAGCCCTTATCTAGAGACTCTCCCGTCTAGCTTCACTAGTCCCACAAGTGAGAGGGGAGTTTCCATGTTGTGAGGAGAAGATAGGAGTTTGACTTCTTATCAAAGGGTGCAATTTCCTGCATCAACAGATACCATCATGGACCTCCTTAATCGTAAGAGAAGCCTCTTCAAATGTCAGGGATTTTAACAAGGTCCCATCATAACCTCTCTGATAGAGAATTTTGTTGAGGATATTATAATCAAAGGTACGGTGGATGAAGACCTTGTATTGATGGTGATTTAGGTTTGGTGAAAGGATGTTGTCATGGAGATAATTATAGATGTTGTGATACTAAGGGAAACTAGGATCAAGAATAGCACAAATTTGTAGAGGATCCATAGATTGGTGTGCAGCTAAGACCAAAAGGTCAATCAATAAATTCCCTTCAAAGACCTCTTTAGGAAGGTTAATTAGAGACCCTATGGTGGCCATGGAATTAAATACCTTATTACTCCCCATTGGCACTTGTTAAAATGTAAAAGATGAAAAATGATGTTTTAACTGATCTACCAATTTATTATAGGGGAGTAATTTATCGTCTCTAGTTTGGAACTCTTCATTGAATTTCTTGATTATTGAATCACTAAATACTTGAAGGTGTTGGATATTCCATTGGATGGATAATTGGATGCTAGTAATCAAAGCCTCATCCTCATAAATGTTATTGGTGCATAGAAAAGCCAATTGGAAAGCCTTAAAAATAAGGTCTCCTTATGGGGTTACCAAAAGAATATTAGCTCTCAATTTGTGCATGGTAAAAGAGCCATCAAAATATAGCTTTCAATCATTATATTATAAGGTATTCATGATGTATTCCTTTGAGAAGGTTGTGACAAGAGGTTTAGTTACTACAAGAGGTGCCTCTATAAGCTGATCCACTTTTGTTTGTCCCTTAATGGCCTTTTAATAAACATATTATATATCAAATTCACTAAGTAACAATATGTATTTGGCCATTCTCCTTGTGAGAGCTGATTTTGATATTAGATATTTGAGAGGATCAACTTTAGTGATGAGTTAAACTTGTCTATTTAACATATAGTACTGAAGTTTTTGTGAAGCAAAGAAAATGGCTAGACAAGATTTTTCAATGGGAGTATAGTTTAGCTCATATGAAATTAAATTAAAACTAAGATAATAAATTTATTACTCCTTTCCTCCATAATTGTGTTGTTCAAGTAGGTCACCTATCACATAAGGTGTTGCATAAATGTATAGGATCAAGGACCTTCCCATGATGGGTGGTGATAACATAGGTAGATTTGTCAGATAGTGCTTGAGATTATTGAAGGCCTACTAACATTCAGAGTTATAATTAAAATGGGTTGCCTTACTTAAAATATGAGTGAAGGGGTGGATTTTATTTTTGAGCTAAGAGATGAACCACTAAATAGCTTGTAACTTACCCTAAAGACTCCTCAGCTATTTCAGATTATAAAGAGGAGGCATTTCCATAATGGCTTTTTAGGGATATAATAAACCCTAATAACTTGAATGAGGTAACACCAAAGACACATTTATTTGGAGTTAACATGACTTTATATTCACACAATCATTCAAAGATTCTGTATAGGACCATATGATTCTCATATCTGAGTCTTGACTTCCCTAAAATATCATCAAGATAATCTTCTATAATGCCATGCATCATATCATGGAATATAATAGTCCTGGCCCATTGATAAGTGGAGCTTGCATTATTGAGATTGAAAGCATGACTTGGTTATAGAAGGTCCCCCACGGAGTGATGAAGGTTTTTTAATGTTGATCCTTAGGCACAATTTTGATTTGGTTGTAGCCCAAAAATCCATCCATGAGGGATAATATTTCATACCTAACTATTAAATCCATGATTTTATATATATATATATATATATATATATATATTTGGGAGAGGGAAGTCATCTTTAGGACATGCCTTATTAATATCTTGGAAGTCAGTACAAATATGAATCCCTCCTTGTAGCTTGGCCATAGGAACAATGTTGGGTATCCAATTAGAATAATTAATAGGTTGGATAAATCTTGCTACTAAGAATTTTTGTAATTCCTCCTTACTAGTAGGGCTACTTTAGGGTGCATCTAACATAGTTTTTTCTTGATTATTTTATCATTAGTATGAACAAATAGATGATGCAAAAATAAGGAGGGATCAAGTCTTAGCATGTCAGAATAGTACCATGAAAAAATATATATAAATTCTTTAAGTAGCTCAATAATGATTTGATGTTCCTTAGGCATAAGATTTGACCCCAATTTGACTATTTTAGGATGTTATTTAGTTATGATGTTAACTTATAACACCTCCTCAATGAGGGAGGGTGACTAATATTGGAGATAAGTAGGAGGCAATGGTAAATCTTGAATTTATAAAGCAAAATCTTTCAAGAGTTTTGTGTCTATTTCTGCATAAGATTCTGATTCATCTAAAACTTATGGAAATTATTCTAGACTTTGAAGTGGTTCTTCTTGTTTAGACTTTTTCTTCTTCATTTCATGTTCTTCAATTTGATCAAGGGGAACTTGTTCCCCAAAATAAGCTAACTAGTAGAGATTAATAGAAAATCCCTTCCTATGATCATCAAAAGGCGTGAAGTCATGTGCTTCCAAAAATTCTAAAATAGCCTCATCATTTTGAAATATGTTAAAGGATGGCTCCTTACACTAATATTAGTAAATTAATGAGGGGTATCAGAGGGATATGTCAATGGTAGTGATAGTGGTGTCATGTAAAAGGTTTTTGGCAGCAATCTCTTTGTAAAGACTATAAGTAGATTCATCTCAATTTCTTCATCAAAAAGAGACTCCTTAGGGATCAAAGTAGTGTCCATCAAGATATTATTTAAGTCATTGTCAACAATATTGTACCCTAATCTATGATATTATGGATGTTCTTGAACTATTATGGGTTCAAGCCTGCCTTGCTCATGTCTCCTTAGTCCTTTTTCTTGATAATGCATGTTTTGTAACATTTTCTAAATGTGGGGATATCTTTATTTGTGAGATGTAAGGGCATCATTTTATGGGATAATCCATGATTCATTAGATTCATCAATATATTGTTATGATATTAGTCATGCACTAGAAAATTCCATCGGTATAAACTAATAGCTAATAGGATTGGTCTTCCTTATGGTTGGGGACCCATAGCTTTATGGGGAAAGAGGAAGGTCAGCTACACAAAAGTTTTATATTTATATTCATTTCATCCTATGGATGTGATTTTTAGATGTGTAATATCAGGTAATGGATTAGAAATAGGTACTATATCATTAAGGTGTACATATTTTGTGGCTATTGGGTTAAGAGTGGAGTTATATGTGTTAGGATAATAGTAGGAGGATTTGGATTGACCCTTTTAACACTTATGAAAATGTTCAATTTACTCGAGAATGGCGATTTCCATTCTAGAGTGAGAGACTTTTAGACATTGTTGAAGGGTGGATGGGATTATTTACATTTCATGAATCCATGGGTGACCTAACAATATATTATAGTGCAAATCAACATCCATAACATGAATCAAGGTTTGGTGTACCATGGGTCCCAAAATAATGGGAAGGTAGATGATGCCTATGGATGGTCATTCATTGTCATCATATGATTTAATCATGATCATATTAGGCCCTAAATAAGCTTTAGAATACCCTAATTTATTTAAGAAATTCAAATTGCATAAGTTCAATCCAAACCCTCCATCTATGAGTACCCAAAGAATACGGTGATTGGATATGGTAATTTCTATAACAGTGGGTAGTTATGATGTAGGACAATGGGAGGCATGTCTTGTGCATTGAATTTGATTTGTTGTGAAGGAGACAAATCACCCACCAATGCTTAGAACTAATTGGTGTCAATATCTCATCAGAATTTTAGATCATTTAGGACTTGATTGAGGATCTCTCGATGCTGAGATGATGTTTTGAGAAGATCCATGAGTGAGATTTGAGTGAGACTCTTCTCAAGTTGCTTGATGATATCATAAGGTTGATCAAAATATATTGAGACTTTATTAGAGATATTGAATTTTTGAGACGTAGATGTAGATGGGTCCTTTGGTAGTGCCCCAGGAACTATGATTTTACTATAATAGGTAGTAATAATGCAATCAACTATGACCCAGTTGATTTTTAATATGGTGGATGATGGTAGAGCAGGATCTTGGGGCCTACATATTTTAATGTTATATACATAGTGGTATGGTATTCATATACTTAGAAGTTGATGTCTGACCCTGGTCTCTAGGTGACTTCCCTTGTCTTTGACCATGCTTGGGCAAAGGGTCTTGATAAATACCAAGCTATTGATTCTTTGATTGGTTAGGAGTACTACTTTAATATCACCTTTTTCAATAAGATCTTGAATATAATGCTTTAATTGCATGTATTTCTTTGTGTCATGACCTTTGACTCTATGGTATTAATAGAATTCATCCTCATGATACCAGTCAGGTCAAGGTTTACTATCATCTAAATGTTGAATTTTAGGAAGAGTAATCATATTAATAGTGATTAATTATTGAAGGACCACTTCAAAAAGCACTCCAAGGCTGGTAAGAGGTCTTTTTCCTATTTGAGGCTTTGGTTTAACTCATGATACTCGGATAAAGGAGATAATTTACTACTCTGTAGGAGTCTACTTTTACACATTTTGAACATGTTGTTTAGAATCTGTAACCCTATCTCCCACAACATTCTTATTTTTATTGAAGACTTTTTCTTTACCTAAAAAGGAATTATCCTAATGTTGATTCTGGTCATTTCAGGTATATAATTTGATAGTTCCCTTTTCAATAAGTTCTCTTTCAAATTATATCCCTTTTTCAATAATTTCATCAAAAAATATGGCACATTGGAGTTTTAACTGATATTTTCACTCTGTATTGAGTTGTCAACAAATATTTTGGCTAACTCTTTCTTTGGTACTATGTATTGAAAGTGGCTTGCTAATATTCTCTAGCATTGTGCAAAAGAGGTCAAGCTTTCCCCATTCCTTTGTTTAGTTTTTTAGAGGTATATAATGGATACATCATATTCAATATTAAATGAGAAATGTCTCACAAACTATTTAGTTAATTCTCCAAAAATAGATATAGACCCCTTTGGCAAATGCATGAACCATTTTAAGGCTGGTCCTATGAGACTTTTTGGGAAAATTCTTAGCAAGTAGGTGTCATCATATGCAACCTCATGAAAAGTCGCATAAAACTCCTGGACATGATCATGAGGATCACCCTTCCCTCTATACTTTTTGAATTTAGGAACCTCAAAGTGAGGTGGGAAAGGAATTTTCAAAATTCTCATATCCAAGAGAGGAGAGCAAAAATATTCATATTTATATTTATTTTCTTATGAGCAAGGGTTAATTTGTTGGAGATTTTATTTCATCATTTTCCATTCTTGTGTGAATGAGGTATCCCCAAGATGATTAGAGGTTTGTGCATGATTTATGTGTGGTCTATTGGTGTTGTGGATATTTTGGCATGGGGAGGATGGTTATTGATTTTGGGTATAGAATTGAGAGGCTAAAGAGTTGATTTGTTGCATAATTTGGTCAATTTTATCCTCTAGGGTGGTTTGTCTCCTTTTAGCCTTGACACAATTATTTTAGAGAGGGACCTATTGTTTTTTATTTTCAAGTTATTGTTTATGGTCCACAAGTTCCTCTTTTTTAGGTGTTTGATTAGTATGGACATGTTGATGGGGAGTGTTAGGTCCTCTAGATGGATAGACTAAATGTTGAAAAAGGTTGCAATCAAAGCTTAGGGGTAGTGTGCCCCCCATTCCAATGACTTGTGCTAGAATTTGGTCACAATTTTTGTATATGTACTAGTCAAATTGGGCTCTAACTTAATCATTATGGAAGAATTCATTATAAAATCAATCATCTTCTCATTTGGGAGTGTGCATATCACTAAGTGTATCATCATGATCCTAATTTAAATCACCTAAGTTCCCCAAAAATTCATTATCTTGGTTGGATCCTTGTCCCATCCTAATAATTTGGGCATGGGTTTTGATTGGCATGTTGGGTAGCAAAAGTGATTAGGTGTGATGGGAGATGATATGATTTGGAAAATTATCTTGGTCTAGAAATCAAATATAAGGTTGTCAAAGAAGAGGATTATGTAAATGTGGTGATCTTAGATTTAGATAGAGGTGAAGGTTAAAATGACTAAGGATTATCAAAATACAAATCCCCTATAAGAGTCTAATTTATCAAGAAGACTAGGAGATGAAGTGATTGAGTGTCTTTCACACTAGCAAAATAATGCTTGGATGGGTGCTAGGTATGAAGAGGTAATGATAGGGAAGTGATGGGTGATAGATTAAAGTCTTGACAAGGCTATATATTTTAATAATTCTTAATCAATGGATTTGAAAGTGATATTGAAGATTAGAGGAATGGGTGGCCTCTAAAATTTGGTTTCAAGACTAAGGTTGTATCTAAAAAGGTGTGAATGGGTGGTATGAGATGAATGTTATAATAGGGTTTAAGAATGGGTTTTGATCCTAGGGGTGTCTAGGTACTTTAAGACAAAAATGGGAGTGGTCGAATCGGTTCACAAATAATACATGTTTAAGCTCGAGACGTAAACAACACACTTAACCACAAGTCCTAATTTAGTAAACTAAAAAGGGTGTGTAACCCAAAATTCACACCATCTAATAGATTCACAAGTGAGGGTGTAGGCCAATGACCAATTATAGAATCAACTAAACCCTCTCTACCCTATTTATACTTTATACTTAACTATTTCTTAGGAATTGATCCTAACTTTGGCAATGAAACACATATTATGACCGAAAGGTCTTAAACTAGGTTTATACAAGGGTTTCTAGGGGAGTCTCTGATATACATGAAGGTAATATGGGGCCCAAGTCTATATAGGATGTTGTCTAGCCACTTTATGTATTGGATCCAAATTTCCCCTCACTTTATGGAACCCTTTATGGGGAATTCCACTTTAGCTCCTAATGATAGCTCTCCTGATATTTATACCCCATCAAAACATGGGGATTGGTCATGGTGATGAAATCCACATCACCAACCCATGGTGACTAAGCCCATGTGTGGGGATGAATTCCATGTGATGTGTTATCCTAGACTCAAAGGGTTAACAAACAAGAAAGTATGATTAATTTTACCAATTAATTATCTATGTGAGGAAGCACAAAATTGAACAATCAAATCACATAAAAAGCAAGTATATACAAGTAAAAAAACTAAAATATAATATTTTTTGCACCCCTCCTATAAGCACAAAGGTTAGGAGAATAAGTGGGGTGATTTTATCTTGAGATGTCCTACACAAAAAAGCTATTAGTCTTATTTAATGCAAAATAGCTACTCCCCTATAAAACCATAATTACATAGTTAGATGTAAAATCGTAACCAGAGATTATAATATCATAATTGTAAGTCAAAAATATAGATTGTGAGTTGTGATGTTTTAATAAAATATTTAATCTTGATAGTCATAAAATAAACACCTATAAAACCATCAATGTTAGTGCAAAACCATGACTATCAAGGAAAAATTATGACTATGAGATTAGCAATTTTTAAACAAAGTACAAAAACTATAAAATATCTAGTTTTTAACTGATGCAGATAGTTAGGTTATTATACCTAATACTTCTAAAAATATAAAATGCCTAAGAAAATGTTATCAGATAGTTATGACAAATTATAAACTTTGACTAAATTAAAAAAATAGTAAAAATATATCTAGATGTTTTAATGAACAGACAAAGTAGAAACTATATTTATCCTTAAGATTAATTAAAGGTTTAAAATAGAGAACTAAACTAGACCCTAAATATATTTAATTATTATATCACTAATGATAACACAATATCATAGATAGCAGGGCAAAACCATCAATCATAATTAATGATATTACAACAAGGAATATAACATGTCAATTATATCCTTGTTTAGCTTTGTAGATGATATCCTTTATATGTTTCCTTCCTATCTAATCACAATGAGCTCAAAATTCCCCTTTCAAGTACATAGTTATCCAAAATATTCAAAATAGCCAAACTCAAAATAGTTGGATCAAAAATAGTCAGATTTAGCTTATTAGAGAAATTATATGATCATTAGTATGCCCTCTAGATAGAAAATGATGGATTATTACCTACAAAATGGAGATTATCAAGATAATTTTACCAAAAAAATGTAATGTCATGACTTACAATGGTAATATCATGATTACTATATCAAAACCACAAGTTTGGGAGTTGTTATATTGTGCTTTAGCTACCACTAGTCAGAATCTTAGCTAACCTACTTGTTCCTGTACACAGAAGACATAAATCACTTTTAGGCAATACCAAATAGCTAAAACATCCCTACACAAAGGTTAGAAATAGAATAAAATAGTGACATTATAACCTTAAAACTCTACAAAACCATAATTAAAGCGGCAAAATCATGATTAGTAGAGAAATATCACCACTTTTGAAGTAGCGGTATTACCCAAAGGTGAAAAACTTGTCAAACCCAAAACCATTATCAATTAATATCAAATGTTAATGCAATATAGCTTATCTCAATACAAAATCATGACTGCAATATCACTAATACCACTGCAAAACCACAACTCTCCTATACGTGATGATTTTTTCAAAATCTAGTCCTTGATTCATGTCTAGTTGTACTTTTAAGCTTCTAAATCATTTCTAGTAAAATTAAGAGGTTAGATTTAGGGAGTATCTCCCATCATGGTTGTCAAAATGTAGCCTAAATTTTTTATTCTTCCTATATTACTATTTTTAGAAATAAAACCCAAAATATAAACAACATCAAATAAAGATTATAAACAAATAATTAGATACTTGTAATGAGATCACTTACCATAATTTTAGCTCTTGTATATCCCCTCCAAGATTGTCAAACTAATTTGAATGGAAAACAAGTGGATTATTGGATTGTTTGATTATACTTGACAATGGCTTCAATGGACTTTTAGCTTGATAATGGCTTTGACAAAGGCTATATGAATGCAAAAAGGATGGATGCAAGATTGGATTCAAGATTTCTAAGTTTCAAGTTATTTTTCATGGAGGGATTGGCTTATTTATATAGCCATTGTAGGGAAAATCAATGGATCAAATTTAATTTTGAGCCATTGAGATCAATTTTCAAGGAAGTTTTAATTCCTTGGAAACCTTTAGAATAGAGGATTATAAAGGAAAAAGGGTTAAATTAGAGGATATTATATAGTTATCCATTAGAGAGTAAGGATGTAAGAATAGCTAGTTGAGTAGCGTGGTAGATGGGTAGGTGAATAAAATGTATTTTTAAATTGGCAAGTGGTTTAATGTGTAGGTTAGTAGGTAAGTAAACTTAGTTAGTAGACTAATGAGGATGATTAATTGGTTTCAAGGGTAGAATAAGGATTGTGGGATGTAGGGAATATGAAATAGGATATTAGTTAATTAATATGAAATAGGATATTAGTTGATTATGTAATAAATATAGTTATAAATTAATTTAGAAGAATTAGTGTAATTATCAGGGTGAGTGGATTTATATATTAGAGGAGATTATAGAATTATCTATTAGGGAGTTGGGGTGTAGGAATTGCTAGTTTAGTAGGGTGGTAGATGGGTAGGTGAATAAAATGTATTTTTAAACTGGCAAGTGGCTTAATGAGTGGGTTAGTAGGTAGTTAGACTTAGTTAGTAGAATAATGAGGATGATTAATTGGTTGTAAGGGTATAATAAGGTTTCTAGGATGTAGGGAATATGAAATAGGATATTAGTTAATTGTCTAGGAAATATAGTTATAAGTTAATTTAGAAGAATTAGTGTAATTATTAGGGTGAGTAGATTTAGATTCACACAGTAATTTCTATATATTATATATAATATGGTAAGTAACAATGTGTAATATATCTAGTAAAACTAGTTCATGGGATTAGAAGGGATATAGTGCCTTGCTGATATTTCTCAACTAAATGAAATAATGTGGATATACATATGTTTTTGAATGTTTGATAATAAAATCATGATAACAAACTTTGATATGGTTTGTGTTTGTGTATTCTTTCATCTCTATACCCTTATGAGATGGAAGGTTACAATATATACATCATTATAAGAATTGGTTAAAGTGAGAAAATTTTAAAAAGGGTGGTGGTTCATCTTCTGATTGAGTGATGGTTAAGCTTATTTTATCTAAACATTTGGACTTCCAACTATGTATTTCCACCAACATATTCCATGATGTGTCATAGATCTCAAGAAGGCCAGTTCACATGTTTTATGGTAAAAGAGATCTAACAAGTGGATGTTGAGTGTGTGTGTTCCTCCACAAACTAGGGACTTGCTATTTTACTTATTTTTTGAATAGTATCATATAAATGAACTAAAATTTTGAATATTCAAATTACACAAAATAATTCAATAATCATACAAATCTAAATGTAAAAGGATAGATTGATATTACACTTAGAATATTATAATTGAAAAATCATTGTGGAAGAAAGGTGCTTAGTTTATTTTGATGTTTTATTGCTCACTATGTTTTTAATTGATTTTGAAAGTGCTCTATCTCTAATCTCTAATATCTCATATCAATAAATGGGAACTCAAACCCTATTCATATGTTATCATAAAAACTAAGACCCCTGTGGTGATCATTATAGTCCATGCCTTACTAGTAGTGTCCTTATATATTATGCAAGTATATGACACATCAAACCATTTTTCCTACACTTTTAGATTCATCTTATTTTTCACTTTGCCATGCCCAAAAAAATCATCCTAAAAACCCAAGTAAAACATAATAATTTTTATGATTAATTAATTTCATTATAATCAATTATTTATTGTTGCTAAAAATTAAAAATGTAATGAAATTACTTAGATGTTCGCATAGAATGATTTTATATTGCACAAAATAAGTGTAGAGTAAAAAATACTCTACATTTCATTTTGATTTCTAGTCACGCAATCCAAATTTTGTCCTTGTACACTTTGGTTCAAGAAGATGGATTTTTTGACTCAGAGCGCAGGGTCAAATTTATTTTTGCCTCAATTTTGTCTAAGTGTCAAAATCGAGCGGAAGCTGCCAAGTGTCATCGGCTGAGGCACCTTTCATAATTTTTAGAAGTTGGTCAGGATGTGCCACGTGTCTCATAGTAACTCAGTAGAATGTGACAAGTGTCAACATCCACATTTCATATCAACATCTACATTTCATATCAACATCCACGTTTCAAATCTCTTTTGAGCGGAAGGTTTCAACAAGCTAAGTATTAGGATCAAGCAGAAGGTGCTAGGTGGCAATAGCAAAAGGTTTCAATGTGCTTATCTAAAAGCAACGAAAGATGCCACATATCCCCAGTTGAAGAAAGTAGAATCCACCACATTTCAACCTCTTAATTATCTTCATTTTATTTCATTGACAAGTAAAGACTGTGGTGGGTCCTGACTTTTTGTTCTGAGGCAAGCAGAAGCAACCAAGTGTTGCCATCTATGTAAGTATGAAATAAGGCCTAATTTTTTCTATACTATAGATAGGGCAATGTAGAGATGGACATGTGTCACCTTCCATAGGTTTCTCAAAGGGTAGCTAAAGGCAGTGGAGATCACCACGTGTCCTTTATCAAGAATAAGTGGAAAGTGCCACATGTCCCTGTTCCCTTTTTGAAGTTGCTCAGGTGAGAACTACTTTGGGTCCCATTTTCTATAGAAGTTGTTTAAGTTTTGAAGAAGTAGATGGTGACAAATGTCAAGGACTGAACACTTCTAAGAGAAGACACAGTAAGAGTATAGGTTAAGCAAAACGTGTCATGTGTCTTCAGTAAGTGTTGTGAAAGCCGCCAAGTGGCATGTTCTGGTGCCTCCTAAATAATAAGAGGGTTTTCAAGTAAAATAGGGGAATTGGCCAAGTCTCCTCTTTTGTTTGATAGAAGGGAGCATCTTGTGTATCTATTTTAGCCAATGAACTATAAGAAGATAGAACATTTTAGAATCTAAGAAATATCTTTTGTTAAACACTTCTAGTTCAATTAGAGTTCAATTGGGCCATTAGATTGGGAACACGCAGACAATCTAGAGTGAGTCCAATGTTATAAAGAGGGGTGCAGAGATCACCAGAGATCATCATCAGAAGATTGGAGAGAGTTTTTTGTGAGACTATTGTTAAGAGTTTTTAGACTTTTAGAGTTGTGATTAGGAATATCATTTGCCTTTGTTTTATTTTCTTGAGTTGGAAAGTTTATGTAACTGTGCATGTTTCTATGCCTTTTATATGACTGGAAAATTAATAAGAAGACTAAGTTATGTGCCTTTGTTGATGTTTTCTATGTCATTACAAAAGTAGTCTAAGCTATGAGCCTCTGTTTCTATTGTTTCTATCTTTTACATTGATCATGCCTTGCTCACTCTTTAATGTAATTTAATCATACATATAGTTTCACTGTGCTTAGAATTAAGGGTCGAATTACATTCAAGCGCATTGCCATAGTTAGATTTTCTTTCTTTGCATTTGTGTTTCTATTTAAATTCCTATCCCTTTCCTCCCAACACTTGAGATAAAGAAGAGACCAACTTCTTAAAAATCTAGAGGTTGTGTTAAAGTTACAAGTCCCACATTCTTGAAACTTCCCATTGTCAGTGTTAGAAACAAGCACAATTTTAACCATCAACAGTTTTTGGCATGCCTAGTGGGACACCATCTTAAAATTTCTTCAAGACCGTATGAACCAAAGAGCTATAAGGAGTCAGAGCTGTGGACCAGTAAGCAGATCGCAATCTACTATAAATCCAGGAATTCTCTTACCACATTTGGTAACTAGTCCAAGAAGAAGAGTCAATTAATTTATACCAATACCAAGAGTAAATATGGGAGCCCCTATACCCCCAAGGAATTATGCAAGTTAGAACACTGGTCGTCCTTTGATTCTCCCAATACCACCAACCACTTGGGATCCTATCCCAGTAAATGCCTTGAAAGCTCTACCCAAATTAAAATGGGAAAGATTTTAAAACACCTGAGGAACATTTGCAAGATGTATCTGATGTCTGTGCTATACATGTGGTCACACAACAAAATGTGGCTATAAGATTATTAGCAACTTCTTTTAAAGGGAAGGCTCTAGAATGGTACCAATCCTTGACTCCAAATACAATATCTACATGGGATTAGCTTGGAGATCTTTTCTTTGAAAGATTTGAAGAAAAGGGTGATAAATCTTCTCTATTGCAACAATTGATTACTATTCAAAGAGCACCACAAGAAGTAATGACTGACTTCAATTCCAAATTTCAAAAGACTTGGGAAAGGATTCCTGTTATAGCTAGATCATTACCAGGTATGGCTTTAGTATTTTATCTTAAATCTTTGAATTTAGACATATCTTTTATGATTCAATCACTTGGAGGTCAGACTCTGCCAGAGGCTTATGACTATGTAGTCAGAGCTAAAAATAATTTAATAGATGCTGGGAAGTTACCCCCAAGGCCTCCCATGCCCATGTTTTCAGAGATTACCTTACCATTGCCTTAAGAAGCCTCTAATTCCATAGCCCCACCTGTGTCTATGTATAAATATCCTCAACCACATACTAAAGAACTTGTCCCTGCCCAGTCATCTGAGATGGATGATATCAATAGTATCTTAAGGACATTTTCTAATGAGTTGATTAATATAAAAAGATAGTAGAATCCTTACCCTAGACCCCAATATAAAGGCTACCAAGGAAATAGATTTTCATCACAGGCAAACCAATATCAAGGTCCTCAAAGGCAAAATAACCCTTAGCCATCAAACCAATTAGTTGCATTCCCTACACCCTCACAAACTGTTCCCCCTAATTCAAATAAGGAAATTGTTCAAGGGAAAAATAATTATGCAAATAGCACCAATGCCTAGTGTTTCCCTTTTAATAATGCTCATACACCTAGAGATTGTCCCATGGGTAATCTACAACAAAAAGTAGCAGAGCAAAGAAGAATGGATGGACAATTTACAAGTACTAGTGACAATCAATCCTACCAATCTCCTGGTATGCAAAATTTAGTCCTAATGGCTGAGATGCAAGGGATGTCTTTACAACAAGAGGAAGAAATAGCCTTAAAACATGCTTTGTTCTCATGGGTTGAAGAGGAAGAATTAGTATTCTTGAATGAAACTTCTACTTCCAAGAAACCAGTGGTGTAATCAGACTACTATACCAGATCAAAGAGAAGAATGGTGGAACAACCTGAGGTTGCAAATAATCAAGCTATGGAAAGTCCTCCATTTCAAGGTCAAAGAAACATAGCTGTTAGACAAGAAGTGCCACAACCAGTGCCGAATCAAGTAGTTCCTGGACAAGTTCAAGAAAAAGCAAGTTATCCTTACTTTCCAAGAACCCAAACTCTGGGACCAATGAATGTGGTGGATCAATTGAAGAGGACTCCAGCACAAGTATCAATATGGGATATATTAGCTATCCCTAAACAAAAGACACTTTTACAAGAAGCTCTATAAGGCCAAGCAGTGCCCAAACATACTAAGATCAAAGAAAGATCTACTAAAAAAGAAAAGCTCAAGGACACAGTTCATCTACAGACAACAGCCCTAGTGAAAAATCCACTAGAGGTAAGCAAATCAAAACTAGACCCTTTCTATTTGACTCTAATAATTGGCAAGAAACTATTGCATAATGCAATGATATATTTAGGGGCTAGTACTATAGTAATGCCAAAGGTAATAGCAGATGCTTTAAAGATAAAGTATGAGCCACTCACTAAAGGATTTATGTAGTTAGATGGCAAATCAGTGCAAACAATAGGGAGAATTAGACAACTCCCATTACAATTATATACTTGTCCCAATATAATTGTTAATCAAGACATAGTAGTCATATTTATACCTCCTATTTTTGGTTTATGTTTATCAAGAGACTTTTTAGCCAAGATAGGAGGATATATGTCTCTTGATTGGTCTCACCTCATTCTAAGAACCAAATATGGTTCAAAGATGAAAATTCTATCTGAACCACTATCAAAGGATCATATAACCAATGAACCAACCTCAAAATTAGAGGTAGCTCATGCTATGTTGAATAAGGAAGAAAGGGTTTTTATTGAGGAGTTAGGTGACTGGACTGAGCATAATCAAGAAGAAGAAAATAATCATTTGTTTGCTTTAATGCAAAATGATCCATACAAAAATTATGACTCTACTAGTCTAGGCAATTTTGTCATATTTGATGAAGATCATGAAATCCCAAATGTTTTGAGGGAAGAAATGCCAAAAGATACCACTTCTATCAATCCTCAGGTCCCTCAACATGAATTCCATATTTTGAGTAAGAAGTCACAAGATTATGCATTAATCTCTGATGAGGAAGAGATAATTTCTGACTTTCTTCTCACTTTGCAAGATGATATGGAGGAACATGGACACTTTCTTGACCATGATTCAAACAACTTGTTTGAAATCATTGGGGAAAGTTATAATATTCTTCAAGGAGGTGGTGAATTAATTGTGAATGGACAAGATAGTATTGAAACCCAATTAAATATAGAAAATTACTACAAACTTTTAGAATTATCTTTTCAAGAGGTTGGTGATTTTGATGATAATATTTTTAGAGTCATTAAAGAGGATGATCATGCAATAGAATCTAAGTTTGAGGCAGAAGGAGATAAGCCAATAAATGATATATACCAAAGGGCTTATGATGATGAGCAAATAACCATAGATTTCTTGATGATACACACCAGTATGAAGAACTGGCACTCGACAAGCATTCAAGAATGAGAAGAGTATGTATATGTTGAAAGCATGTTTGACTCTAATCCACTCAAATGCAGGACAATCAAGGTGGTATGCAAGAAGAGAAAGTCACCAGAACTTCACCCCATTTGGCCACTTGTCTGGCAACATAAGTTGTCTCGTCATGAAGGAGACTTCAGAAATTATTCTTTTGATCCAAGAGGAGGGCAAAGATGTCTCTAATGTATTATAGTTAGATAGTTTCCCTTTCTTAGTTGCTTTGTTTTCCCATTTTGCTTTCCCACTTTCTTTTAAATAAGTGTTCTTTGAACACGTATCCATAGCTCAGAGCCTTTTTCAAAATTTTCAAAATTCTTGACACATTTAATATCTCCCAAATCTTTAAAATTCCCCAAAGTACCTTGCACAACGTGTCTGTCTCGTTGTCCCAAGAATATTGAGTAAGATTTGATTATGGTTATCCAAGTTTAATGCCATTTTGAAACTTGATGGGTCAATAAATACCCCATAACAAATGTTAAAGCTTACAGTGTCTCAAACATTCTTACGTTTGCGAGAAAATTACTACTACTTGCATTTTTAGTTCCTAATAAACCTGCTCAAGTGAAATTGTTTTCTATTGTGCAAAAGTTCATACCAGTTATCATAGAATAGATATAGATATGGAGGGAGCATAGTCTTTGTAAAAAGGAGTCGGGATATATAAATCACTTGATAAGTTTCTTACAAGTGAATCATATGCTTCAGCCCCCACATAACCATTAAAGACCTACCTGAGGACCACAGTCCCTGAAGTTGGTCAAGCAAGTGACCCAACAAAGATAAAAGATTATGTAGATGGAGTCATGGACCCAATTCTTCAAAGAACTAGTAGCAAAAATCTCAAAGAAGGGGCACATCAAAGGTGTCTTTAGAGGGCAAAGGTGGGACAATATGAGACATTTGCAATGAGGATATGGACTTCACAACTGCCACAATTCATTATCCCAAGTGTGCACCCATGCCCTAACTTGGTAAAACTATGTGCAGACTTGTTCCATGCACCCTCAAACACCATTTAATAGGGTCGATTCATAGTGCAAATTACACTAAAGGCTATTAGAGAAATGTTGGCCCTGCATCACGATAAGATAGTTACGTTTCCCACTATTGCTAAAATTTAATAAATGTGGGCAAACATCAATACTCAATTGAGGTTCTTAAGATCTGAATTGCAAATGGGTGATGATGATACTACTGTGCTGACACTGCCTATAGCAAGAGCCCAATTTATACAAGCTAGCCAAGATGCATTGTCTATGATGGCTTTCATTTTCAGAATGAAAGATGATATGACCATATATGGGGAACAAATGGCTATCATCTTTAGGTTGAAAATTGTCGACAAGACTCAGGAGTATCGACTTGATTTCTCTGAGAAGATTGCATATTCTATGGTGGAGCAACTTGCCCAATTCAAATCAAAAGGGGTTTTTAGGTACTCTTCTTATTTGTTTCACCTTTTGTTGTATCAAAACTCTGGCATCTTTTCCCAACATATGCATCTTAATATGTATGATCCAAGTTTTGGTCTACAAAGGACAACTCTTGTGTCTGCATGGACACATATTTTGTCAAAAACTAGTGATCCATATGAATTTTGGGAACTATCTGTTACCCCTAGTTTTTGTCACCTGAGCCTAGAACCAGTTATAAATAGACTATTTCCAAGTGTTTCAAACCTTCTGCCCAATTTCCCAATTCCTTGTGATTTCTTTTTTGGATCCCACCATACAATTATTAGAGTCCATGGTTTTTGTGGGGAACTAATGTTGCTACATAAGATTTTGACCCTTAGGTTAGCATTCTTAGAGGTCACCAGGTAGGTGTCTATAGTAGATAATGAATATGGCTCTAGAAAGAGGAAGAGGAAAATGTATGACCTCCCATGGATGATAAACAACATGGCACTAGAGGCCAGGGATGCTGAGATGGTGTTGCTTAGAAAGTTAGCCTTCCTGGGTTTCCTTATAATTGAAGATAAATGGGTATATGACCCAAATGGTTTCATAGCCTCATGGATCAGGGCTAATAGGGTTAATGCCATAATTTCACATGAAGGCCTCCCCTTTTGGGAAAATAAGAAAAATCCTAGAGAGGATATTCCTGGGTTTTATGTTGAATTAACAGATTTTCCCCTTCAACAAAATAGACCCTGGAAAACATTCTATGTTAAGCAAAGTAATTTTGACCCTAAAATCAGAATGACTTTTGGCTTAAGAAGGGCACTAAAGAATAAAGAATGGGATGCTGAGAAAATAGAAGCCTATTGGAAATATAGGCAAGAAATTTGTTAGACAACTCACTCTTTTGGGAATGTGGACTCAGATGAGAAATGGGAGGAACTCTGGGATGAGTGCCATTTGTCCCTTATATCTAGCCCTGACACAAGCAATTTACTAACACAGGGTGTAGAGTCGGAAGCTAGAGCAGGATCTAGCCAAGAATCACAGGCCCCAGGGCAAACCGTAGTTTCAATTATTATTATTGTTTGTCCCCAATCTCTTAGCATCATGGAAAAACAAAAGAGTGTGGTATCTTCACCACCAAAAGCTTCCCCATCACCATCACTCCTTGAAATTCCCAATTCTCCACAAGCACCACTAGCAACAGTGGTAAATATTAAAGAGAAGGGAGCACATCCAAAAGAAGAAACACAAAAGAAGTGAAAGAGGGTGAAGTTTCAGCTTGATTCAGAGGAGGAGGCAGAACCCTCATAACACCAATTACAGAGTATTGTAGTTGCTCATCAGGTAAGTATTGTTTCTCCTCCTCCTTCTCAATCCTTTTCTTCTCCTATAGGAATGATGATTCCATCTGGTCAAATGACATCCCTTGCCACCTCTACTATGCCCATTTCTCACTTTTCCCCATCCATCCCTACTCAAGCTTTATCATTGCCTCACTTTTCTCCCTCTATTCCCAAGAAACTACCTCCTTAAATTTCCCATAGCCAACAATTGGCTATTCCATATGGTTTGCCATAAGGACATCCTTTTATGGGTGGGCACATTGCCTCTCCTTCTACCTTCCAAACTTAAGCAGATGCTATTAGGAAGGTGAGGGAAGCCCAAAGAGAGAAAAAGAGGATTAAGGATAATAAGGCCTTAGCTACACCACATCTAAGGTCACAATTTGACCCAATTCAATAGAAATTGATGATGACTCATTTGTCACCAAATATAATAAAGCCAAGTGAGCAGATATAGCTAGAAGACTACACAATGAATGCAGTGACCATAGACATGTCCCTATTCAGACCACAAGACAGAATCAAGCTACTAATTGAATCCACTTCTGTAGTTGCTAAAGATTACTTGAAAACATCACAGAAGCTATAGAAGATGGAGGCTAATCTAGCCAAAGAGAAGGCAAACTGTAGTAGTTTGACCACAAAAATCAATAGAAAAGATAATGAAATAGAGAGTCTAAATAAATAGTTGTAAGATACTATTTCTCTTCAGACTCACCAAGTGATCCAGGCCCAAAATGATTCCTTAAAAGAAGGGATAATGTAGGTAAAAGATGCAGTGATGACCCTAAGGTGAGAAAAAGTAGCATTGTAAGAAAAATGTGAGGAAAGCCTGTTACAAGTTACTTAATTACAATAAAAGCTGCTAAATGAACAGAAGAATACTGTGACTATACAAGCCCAATTTCAAGCTGATTAATAAAGAGTAGAACAATTAACATTGGATCTGGCCAATAGGCCAAAGAATGTAGGAGTGTTAAATCTGGTGAAGGAGCTTTATGAATCAATGTGGAAAAGAATCTCTTCAGAGAGTATTCAGCTTAGGCCTTCTCTCACCTTCCTACTAAATGCACAAAAATTATGTGAAAAGGTGGAGAATTTAGTTAAAAACACTCTAGCTATAATTTCTAGAAGAGTATTGGACTCTAAAACACTGCTACAAAAGTTTTATGATGTAACAGATGGAACGTTGTTAGTAGTAGGAATTGATGATAGAATGGTCATTGCTAAACGAGTGATTGAGGTTCTCAGTTGCAACTCCATAGCCATCAATTACATAGAGCTTCTTGATGTAATGAAAGAAGGAATTAGTGAAATGAAACAACACATTGAAGACCTGGTGCAATTAGGTCTTCCTTCTCCATTTTTTGATGACAACACTATGTTAATGATTGATGAAATTAAACCTTTGTTGTTGGCCAAGCAGAATGATCAAGCAGTTTTTTAGGATTTAAGGGATGATTCATCAGTACCTAAAGTAGAAGCTATTTTGATTCCTATTTCCCAGCTTGAATTTAAATTGAAGGCTACAGTTCAGATTTTGTAGAATTTTTCACATAAGGATATTATCAACCTTGATTTAGCCTTCAATGAATTCCAAAATAAGTAGGGGTTATCTAACGATGAGTGGTCTACCTATCAAACAGCATTGCTGAAGCTATGATTTTTTGTCATTTTGATCAAGTGGGAGTTGTAATTTATTTTTGAGTAGGCTCAAAAGTCCTTGGGGTCGCCAATAATTGTAGAGTAAAAAATACTCTATGTTTGATTTTGATTTCCAGTGGTGCAATCCAAATTTTGTCCCTATACACTTTGGTTTGAGAAGATGGAGTTTTTGACTTAAAGCACGGGCTTGAATCTATTTTTACCTTAATTTTGTCTAAGTCTCAAAATTGAGTAGAAGCTACCAAGTGTCATCAGCTGAGACACCTTTCATAATATCTAGAAGTTGGTCGGGATATACCATGTGTCTCATAGTAACTCAGTAGAATGCGACAAGTGTCAGCATCCACATTTCATATCGACATCCACGTTTCATATCAGCATCCACATTTCAAATCTCTTTTGAGTGAAAGGTTTTAATAAGCTAAGTATCAAGATCAAGCAAAAGGTGCCAGGTGGCAATAGCAAAAGGTTTCAATGTGCCTTTCTAAAAGCAATAGAAGATGCCACGTATCCCTAGCTAAAGAAAGTGGAAGCCACCACATGTCAACCTCTAAATTATCTTCATTTTATTTCATTGACAAGTAAAGATTGTGGTAGGTCCTGAGTTTTTATTCTAAGGTAAGCAGAAGTAGCCAAGTGTAATCATCCGTGTAAGTATGAAATAAGGCTTGATGTTTCTATAGTATAGACAGGGCAACACGAAGATGAACACATGTCACCTTCCACAAGTTTCTCAAAGGGTAGCTAAAGGCAGCAAAGATCACCATGTGTCTTTTGTCAAGAATAAGTGGAATGTGCCACATGTCCCTGTTCCCTTTTTAAAGTTGCTCAGGCAAGAACTGCTTTGGGTCCCATTTTCTATAGAAGTTGTTTAAGTTTTGAAGAAGCGAATGGTGACAAATGTCAAGGACCGAACACTTCTAAGTGAAGACACAGTAAGAGTATAGGTTAAGCAGAACATGTCGTGTGTCTTTAGTAAGTGCTGCAAAAGCTGCCAAGTGGCATGTTCTAGTGCCTCCTAAATAATAAGAGGGTTTTCAATTAAAATAGGGGAATCGGCTAAGTGTCCTCTTCCATTTGATAGAAGGGAGCATCTTATGTATTTGTTTCAGCCAATGAACTATAGGAAGACAAAACATTTTAGAATCTAAGAAATATCTTTTGTTAGACACTTCTAGTTTAGTTAGAGTTTAGTTAGGCCGTTAGATTGGGAACATGCAGACAATCTAGAGTGCATTCAATGCTATAAAGAGGGGTGTAGAGATCACCAGAAATCATCATCAGAAGATTGGAGAGAATTTTCTATGAGAGACTATTGTTAAGAGTTTTTAGACTTTTAGAGCTGTGATCAGGAATATCATTTGCCTTTGTTTTATTTTCTTGAGTTGGAAAGTTTATGTAACTGTGCATGTTTTGGTGCCTTTTATGTGACTAGAAAATTTATTAATAATACTGAGTTTTGTGACTTTGTTGATGTTTTTTGTGTCATTGCAAAATTAGTCTAAGCTGTGAGCCTCTGTTTCTATTGTTTCTATCTTTTACATTGATCATGCCTTGTTCGCTCTTTAATGTAATTAAATCTTACATATAGTTTCATTGTGCTTAGAATTAAGGGTTGAATTACATTCAGGTGCATCGCCATAGTTAGATTTTCTTTCTTTGCATTTGTGTTTCTGTTTAAATTCCTATCCCTTTCCTCCCAACACTCAAGATAAAGAAGAGACCAGCTTCTTAAAAATCTAAAGGTTGTTTCAAGTTGCAAGTCCCACATTCTTGAAACTTCCCATTGTTGGTGTTAGAAACAAGTGTAATTTTAACCATCAACAATAAGCAAATATGAGAGATCACATAACAATAATTGATAGTAGAATAGAATACTAGATAATATAGCAAATCCACTTTGAGGGGGCAACCTCCACATCAATGAACTAATAGCATAATACTTAACATAATCAATAAATACTAACCACTACCTCCTATATATAGTCTACTTAGCCAAGGTTATTCCATAGGCCAACCTATCTGAGAACATAGATAAATGTAACAAGTAAATAAAAGAGGTATGTAAGCCACAAGTCAACCACACATATCCCTTGACACATGAATGGTTAAGGGTGTAATAAGCCCCTCCCCTTCAAAATAATGTTGTCCTCAACATTGTGCTAACTCTAGATGCTAATGCACAAATGCTTCATCCTCCTAAGTGGCATCTTCACATGGTATATTCTTCCATTTGATCAAGTACTCTGTAATTGCTCTAGAACATAGTTGCTTGATGTGCCTTTGAAGGATCACCTCAAGATCAAGAATAGCTCTACCTTCCTCATCTAATTCTAGTAATTTAGTTTGAATGGAAAATGTATTTCCAATGACTTTCTTTAGGCATGATACATGAAATAATGGTTGTATGCGAGTGGATAAAGGAAACTCTAACTTGTAGGCCACACTACCAATTTTTTGTAAGATCTGATAAGTCCCATAATACGTATGGGATGGATTTTTATCCATTTTTTTTTTGCTTCAATGTCATCTATTTATATGGCTTCAAGAGAATAAATACCCAAGTCAAAATGCCTCTCACTTCTATGTTGATATGCCTGTTGTCTCATGTGATTCTACGCCATAGCTAAATTTTCATACAAACTTGCAAAGACCTCCTATTGATGGTGAATATGTTCTTCAACTGCATTAACCTTAGGATGGACCTTTAAGGATGAAGTGATGGATGGAGGGTGGTATCCATATAGTGCCACAAAAGGAGACATTTTGGAAGAAATATGAATATAAGTATTATACCACCATTTAGCAAGTGGTAGCCAATGAACCCATTTATCTTATTTATCAAAAATAAAACAATGGAGATATCCTTCTAAACATTTGTTGACTACCTTAGTTTGTCCATCTGATTGAGGATGATAGGATTAACTATGAGCCAATTGGGTGCCCAAACAAGTAAATAACTCAGTCCAAAAATTACTAGTAAAAATGGGATCTCTATCACTGACAATGATCTTAGGGGTCCCATGCAGTTTCTAAACTATATTGAGAAAAGTAGAAATTCTTATATTGGCAACAAATGGCTGGGATAATAAACAAAAATGAGCATACTTACTAAGATGATGTACAACAAACATGATAAAATTTTGACCATCATATCTTGGTAACCCTATAATGAAATCCATAGATACCTCTTCCTAATGTTACGTAGGGATGGATAAAGGTTGTAAAAGACCTAGGGTTTTAATGGTTTTGCCTTTATTTTGTTGATAGATCATACATTCAGCCACATATTTCTAGACATCCCCCTTGAGACCTTCCCAAAAAAAAACCCTGCTTGATCCTGTGATAGTCTTTCAAAAATCTTGAATGACCCCCAATTAGAGTTGCATGAAGTTCTTGAAGGATTTTTTGTTTAATAATAGAATTATTGCATAGGAACAATCTATCTTTATATCATAATGCATTACCTTTCCATGTGAATTTTTCAAATCCACCTAAACCTTGTTGAATATTTTGAATCAAATAATGGGCAGCACTATAATTCTCCCATTCTGATCATGCTTCCTCTAGACAATCTACATGCAAAATGGTTATGGCACATAGTTATGCCTCAACTGATTCAACTTTTCTAGATAGTGCATCTGCCACCACATTATCCTTGCCTTTTATATAGACTATTTCAAAATTATAGCCTAACATCTTAGTTACCCATTTTTTTTATTATTCAAATGACAACCTTCGTTCTAAAAAATATTTGAGACTATCATGATCAGTGTTTATGTGAAAGTGATGACCCATCAAATTAGGTCTCCATTATTTGACTACATGCAAAATGGCCATCATTTCCTTCTCATAGATGGGCTTGTGTTGATTTTTACCCTTTATTTGATGACTTTCAAATGCAATCGGTCTACCTTATTGCATGATTATAGTACCCATACCATACCCAAATGCATCACATTTAACCACAAAAGTCTTATAAAAATCAGGAGTGGCCAATACTGGAGTAGTGTACATAACCAATTTCAATTGTTCAAATGCTTGATAGCTACATCAATCCATTGAAAAGAGTCTTTCTTTAACAAAGAGTTGAGTGGGGCTATAATACTACCATAATTTTTGACAAACCTATGATAGTAACTAATAAGCCCCAAAAATCCTTGAATTTGCTTGAGTGTCTTAGGAATTGGCCAGTCCACCATTACCTAGGATTTTTTAGGATCTACTTTAACTCCTTCATAATACACTAGATGACCCAAATATTCAACCTCACCAACCCCAAAAATACATTTGGAAGGTTTGGCATATAATTGATTTTGCTCCAAAATGGAGAGTACATATTTCACATGTTACAAATGGTATTCCCATTTTTTACTATAAATAAGGATATCATCAAAGAATACCAAAACAAATTGCCTCAAAAATGGCTAAAAATAGTATTCATCAAAATCTGAAAAGTAGATGGTGCATTTATTAGACCAAAAGGCATAACCAAAAACTCATAATGGCCCTCATGAGTCTTGAAAGTGGTTTTGGGCATGTCTTCATCATGGATCCAAATTTGATGATACTCAGAACGTAGATCTAACTTGGTAAAATAAAGATCACCATTCAATTCATCTAGAAAATCATCAATGATAGGAATTAGAAACTTATCTTTGATAGCGTACTTGTTAAGTTCTTTGTAGTCAGGGCGCATCCTCCAGGTGTCATCTTTCTTTCTCACCATGACAACTAGTGAAGAGTATTCATTTTAGCTATGGTGAATGATTCCTACATCCAACATATCTTATACCATCTTTTCAATTTCATTTTTTTGGTATAGGGATACTTATATGGCCTAATGTTGAGTGGTGTACTACTAGGAATAAGTATGATAGCATGATCATGCATGTGGCTAGGTGGAAGTCCTTTTGGCATTTTTCCAAAAATAATAGAATGAGCATCAATTATTTATTGTAGATCAGAGGTGGAGATGGTTGAGTTGGTTGTACTTCCATAGAAAACAAGTGAGCTACAAATCCCTTAGCACCCTTATGAAGAATCATTGTCATTTGATGGGAGATAAAAAGTTGTGGACATTTAGCCTTTAATCCCCTTAGCTCAAATATCCTTTCTTTAGAATGAATATACATGAATAATTCTTGAAAATTCATCACAATAGTGCCCAAAGTGGTGAGCCACCAAACTCCTAAAACAATATCAGCTCCCCCCAAGGGAATAGTAAACATAGGAGAATCCAATAAGTAATCTCCCATGGCCAATGTAATACTATGGGATCTTCTTAAATAGCTGACAGTAATACCATCTGCAATCATAACCTAAAATTCTAGAGTTAGATAAATGAAACAGTTCAAATGAGTAGCCAACTTACTATGGATGAATTTGTGTGCGCTCCCAGAATCAATCAAGATAGTGACCTTTTGTTTCTTAAGTAACCCCATAACCTTAAGAGTTTGGGGAGTAATAATACCTAAAAGGGCATGACATGAAATAGTAGGCTAATAGTCTTTAGATTCCTCCTCAGGAACTTTTGCATCCTCATCATGTAATTCTTCATCATCTTCATCATCATTGGCACATTCAATGTAAAATAGCTTCTTTTTAGCACAATGATGGTCTTTTCTCTATTTTCTATCACAATCATAACATAACACTTTGGCTCACTTCTCCTCAATTTGTCATTGTGTTAATTTGGTGGGCTGTGGAAATGATGGTGCTAGAAAGTTGTGATCATGACTAGTAGTGAAAGTTTTCCTTTTGACCATAGTTTTTTCTTCTATCATGTGTGCCTTAAGGATAGCTTCTAGTATATATGTTGGGTTAAAAATTCAAACCTTGAATTGGATGCTATCTTTGAGGCCACCCAAAAATAGATCAGTCAAATTTTCCTCAGTGATATCTTCCACCTGTAAAGAGAGATTTTGAAACTGATGAATATAATCCTTCATAGCTCTTATCAGCCACAACTTGGCTAATTGGCTAAAATAGTTCTCAGAGACACTATTCTTATAATGCACTAACAACTCCTCATTTAAAATAGTCCATGTAATAGGATCGTAATTATTTTTCTTTTGAGCACATAACCAGCAATACCAAATGAATTATTTAGGTTCTAGATATAAGGATGCCACTATCACCCTCTAAGAACTAGGGGTTTGATGTAGCTCAAATAAATTCTCAATTTGGGTAATCAAAGTGAGAGGATCCTTACCATTAAACTTATGCATGTCCACTTTTAGCAACATTAGTTTCATACTAGCATGGGAGTTGTTGAGATGAGGATTTAATGCTGAAGTGGAGGGTTGTTGGGTTGAAACTGAGATGTAAGGGTAGCCAATTGTGTAGTGATATGATAAAATTTATTGTGAACCCCATTAATCTCTCTATGCATCCATGAAACATCAGCTTGGACTATAATAAAGTCATCATGCCTCACCAAGTTTTTTATGTCCACTTGAAGCTAAGAAATCACAAGATCTAAAGTTTTAGATTCCATGTCATCGGTAAAAGGAGGCTTAGGAGTTTCTTTCCCCCCTTTTCTTCCTTGAGTACCTAGACCTGCCATATACAAACCCTAAGATGGTTTTGACCCCAAAAAATGTGTACTAAAAAATGGTATCATTGTGATCACCTTGTCAAGATGAATCTAATGACTAACTTTGTGTATTAGGGTAAAAATTTTGATACCAAAAAAGTGTATCGATAGAATATACCATTGCGATCATCTCACCAAGATGAATCCAATGACTACAATTGTGTAAGGAGAAAAAAAATTCCCAAACTTTTTTTTGTTAAATATATATATTTTTTAAAAGTGTTTCCATCAATACTACACTAATAGAAAAAATTAATTCTTCTCAAATTACAAGTTATGTTTTTTCATTCTCATTACTCCTAGAAGCACGCCTCACCAGATCCAAAAACAAAATGCCATAGGAAACTTTCCCAAATCAAAGCTTTGATACTACTTGTAATGAAATTACTTAGATGTTTTCATAAAATGATTTTATATTACATAGAATAAACAAATATGAGAAATCACATAGTAATAATTGACAGCAGAATAGAATATTGGATAATATAGTAAAGCCACTTCAAGGGGGAAACCTCCACATCAATGCACTAATAGCAGAATACTTAACATAATCAATAAAGACTAACCACTACCTCCTATATATAGTCTACTTATCCAAGGCTATTCCATAGGCTGACCTATCTAAGAACATAGAGAAATGTAACAAGTAAATAAAAGAGGTGTGTAAGCCACAAGTCCACCACACATATCCCTAGACACACTAATGGTTAAGGGCATAACAAAAAATTATTATAAGGGGAGGTGTGACACAAAAATTTTAAATCAAGTGATTAATTATTTTTTCTTAATTATTTATCCCACAACAATAATTTCCATAACCATGATGTAAAAACATCTCTAAGAGAGAATTATACTCAAAATGGGTTTCTAAAATTACCATACGGCATAAGTATTTTTATTTTTTTAATTAATGATTGAGGGTTGTGGTATACCTCACCATTCACTATAAATATGAAAAAAAATCAATTAGAGATACAAATATTGATCCAGAAAGATAGAGCAACCCAAAAAACCATTCCACTAATAAACTAGGAGAGACCACCTAAATTAAAATTTGAAAGACCAGCCACTAGGGGATCATCATCATATAGCATAGATGAAACCTTAACAATGAGTATCAAGTTCTATCCTTCCCCTATTTTAAATTATTACCTCCATAGTCCATTGAGAGACATTACCAATGGAATTCAAAGCATATAAATACAACCTTTTTGCTTGTTTTTATTCCTCTACACTTTGGGGTTCCATAATTTGGTTTGACAATCAAGGTTTTTCTCTACAAAATAGTTAGAATTTATCTTGAGATGAATTAATCCTTCTCGATCTCTTGATAATAGGAATTATCCAAATCTTTATTGAGGATGAAGCATTGTTGATTGATTTTCTCTTTTTCCAGTGCTTTCTCTAAACTTGAAGATATTGAATCCCTTGAATATTCATCGTTTTACACCTCTAAAACATAATTAGTAGTGACAATCTCACTTTAACTCATTGAAAATGATATCTAAAGTAATCAAATCCATGTGGTCCATTACCACCCCTAAGGTTGGGCAAAGCATCCTACATATGGAAATCACCTACCAAAATATGTTGAGAGTCTTTATTTTATTACTTTGAGATGTTGCCCACCTATGAATAATATTTACTTGTTAGAATCTCCCTCAAGGAATCTCCTTATCCCTATGACCCATTCCCAACTTTACTAAGGGGAGAAGAAACAAGCCTTAGTCCTATTGTCAGACTTGAAGTTTCCCTTGTTGCAATAAACTCTACCCTTTTCAAATTCCCTTTGTCAAGTTGATGAATGTCAATCCACTGGTCACCCACTAATGAAGAATGGCACATCATAGTAGAAAAACCTTGATTTATTTTCATAAGATTTGAATCAAGGTATCCAACTTTATTAATCCATTTATGCAAAGAGAAAGAGTTATATCCAACATTACTCTTCATATGGCATTTTGCTAACTTGTGCCCTATTTGGTTACATCTAAAACATCTGAAAGGCAGCCCATGAAAATTGGTGAATTGAGTTTAGGTGTCTTTTTAAGATCAAATTTTGATGGAGTGATGAAAATTATTTGATAAATTATCCATGACATTAACCCTTACAAATATGTTTTGTTGAGGGTCTAACTCATTATAAATTATGAAAAAAATGCCAATTTTTTTGATTAATTCTTGAATCAAACCTTGAGTTATCAATACCAAAGGAAGATTGTATAAGGGAACATAAATTAAATCCTTTGAGATGACTATTGTTTTTAGATCAAAAAATGGAGCCTAAGGGCACACATACACTCCTTACCTAAAAAACCAAGGACCATTTTCACACAAAAAATCCCAATCCTCAATAGTGTTAAAGTGAATTAGGGAAAACCATTTGATAATAAATAAAAGGAAGGTTATAAAACATTATGTTAGTAATTTGGCCTGTCAAGGTTATATTACTACTCCTATCATTTGGAACTTTCAAAAATCCAGTCCTTACCCCTTTATAGCTAGTCAAACCGATCAATTATGGCCTAAAAACACAATTTTTGAGAAAAAATGTCAAAATTGGTTTTAAAATGGATTATTATCATTTCAAAAAGGCTTTTAACATATTCAAAAATGTGAAAATATCCTAAGTCCTAAGTTTCAAGTCATAAAAAGGTCATTTGATATGTCTTAATAGCCAAAAGGCCCCAAACTAGCCCACACATGCCAATTTCCATGTTTAAAATAGCAAAAAAGGGTTTAAAATATATTTATACATGTAAATTTACGTATTACTTCTCAAACATTCTTTTCCAAGTGGTGGAAGGCTTTGGTAGTCATATAAAGGCAAAAAAGAGCTTCTTTTCACCCATTTTGCAAGCAAAGTATGGATTTCATACATCCAAGGTAGGGTTTATCATTTTTAGGTCATTACTAAGCTTCAATAGGAGTTTCATGGCAATTCATGTCCATACAGGCCCTAAACCAGCCTCTTTCTATTACTTTGCTTGTTGGCACAAATAGACCTACTTGTAGGTTTTTTGATGGTACAATCTACTGAGGAAGGGTACAACTCTCAAATTTGGGGTGAATAAACTAGACTTGGAGGGATTCTTGATGGTTGAATTTTATTCTCAATTGGACTCTCTAGGCTCATTAAGCATTCAATTGAAGTTAAGTCAAATTTTGTTGCCTTACAACCAGTTTTAGTCAATTTCTCCTCACCTACGTAGTGTTTTAGGGAAATTCAACTTGTTCTAAAATCTTAAGGACTTTATCTAACTTTACATGGTCTCCTTCAAGTTTTATTCATCCAATTCAGGGTCAAATAAATGTCTCAAACTCATCCAATCAATCTACAATTCCCATGCTTGCAAGAAAGAGTTGTATGGTCATGAAAGAAGAAGTTAGCTTCAAGTTTTCAAGAAAATGATTTTTCAAGGTTTTTCATCAAGATGTCATGATTTTTAATCATTGTTATCAGAGATTATTCAAGTTTCATGGCTAAACTATCCCATCTCTATGTTTTTAAAGTGTATTAATGGGCTAATTTAACATGAATTAAGGTTTCTTTTCTAATTTTAAGGTTTTTGGAGAAAACCATGTTTCAAATTAATACTCTTACACTCCTTTAATGGCCTTGAAATTCATGAGGTGTGATGTATTAGTGACATGTTTGTATATATCCCATCATCTTGGATTTTATCATGCTCTACCATGTTCCTTCCCACTTCCATCTCACCCACCCCATCTCACTATCATACATAGTCATATCACTATGTTTTCCCCTTTTTCCACCTTCTTTCATGTTTTCTAATCATCCTTTCATGTCTACCATCCTTCAAATGATCTTCATTACCTAGTTTTACATTAGAGATCCATGAACTAACATGATACATCATCACCAACATGGATAGGAAGAATATGAGCTAGTCAAGGTCACATAAAATCATGATAAAGGAGTAAACAGTAGGGTTTTTTGTCAAAATATGAAAGATGAGGGTTCATATTCTATGATCAAGATGAAAGAAAGCTCCTTGAAGGCCAAGCTAAACAAGATATCACTAACATAGGGGAAGTTAAGGTTGAAAAAGGGTTTTATAAGCATAAAAGAGGTATTTAGGCCTACAAAGTACCAAACACAGTCAAAAGGAGCACTGTTAGCAGGTACATACAGTCAAGGAAGTCAAAGGAAGTCTTTTGAGTTTCAAGGGAATCAATCTTGAAGAGATTGCATTCATAGTTGTAGTGATGCATAAGAATAGCCTCACTAAACATATGAGAAGCTAGAATAGGGTTCATATGCTTACATAATAGACTTTCCAAGAACCTTACAGTCATTGTCCATACAATGAGCTCATGAATTGCATCAATCTAAAGTGACAATGGGTTCCTCTATACAATGCAATGAGCTTATTTGTGCATAATTAAGAAGAGTATCAAAGACCAATCAAGTGTATAGCCTTATTTAAGGTCACCTACATCTTAATCCATACACGTATTATCCATGAAGGAGTACCTATAGTTCCCTAAAAACATCATATACGCTTATTCTCAGGCTTATAGCACAGACAAGTTTTGATATGTTTGAAAATAGGTCATTCAAAACTATGTTGGTTAATATTTTGATTTATTGCAAATAGCAAGGTAAGTGATCTCCTTTGAAGGCTAATTTTGCAAAGTACATATGATTTAACATGTATAAATGACCTACAATGCCTAATTAGACTCCTACGGGATGTTCCTTGAATCATTATATACAGTGAGGGTAGGGTCATTAGGGACACTTCAAAGTTTTAAGGAAACTTAAGGCACTACTTATAAGGGATATAGATGAAGGAGACTTACCCTCAGTAGATGATAAGAGAGTAAACAAGTAGGACATGATTCATTCAAATGTCACCCTACAGTCCCTAAGAAAGGACCTACAGGCCTGTGTGTAACTGTGTGAGGACCCTTTGATAGTGATGAGGACTTCTTCCAAAGGAAGCTTTATCTGATGTTAGGGCACAAGTGACATTAGGATTTTTCACTTAATGAAGATAATATAAAAGGAGGAAAAAAGCAATCAATTTTAGGAAGGCTTAACAAGCATAAATTTATACCGATAGCCAACACAAATTATAACCCTATTGTCAAGCATGCTATGAGGTAGGGGGTTCAAGAAGGTTTCAAGATGGTTGTAGGGTTTGAAACTTGAAAAGGGTTAATGTTATAGCCATGATGCTATTAAATATCAACAAGGGACCTTCACACTTTTGCCTCAAGCTTTCAAACTCTTCCAAGTTCCCTCATGGTCTGTACAAGGATAGATCACCATAGTATATAGTCAAATGTTGATAGAGGGTTTTAAAAGTTTGTTTCATGTCCAAACCATGAGAGGAGAGAGGTAGTTGATTATATGTTTCTAATGCATAAGGGGAGTCTCTCAAGGTTTGATATCCCATCAATCCAAACCAATATGATGTCTTGTAGGACCTAAAAGGACATTCTATAGGTTTGTGCCTCTTGAGGAAAATTAATAGTATGAGAATGGCCCTAGAGGTTCAAGAAAGCCTGTTTTGATTACCAAAACATAAGTGGCATTAGAGATGGGTTTTAGTTTCATGATGTTTTGAAGGTAAAATGACCTATTCAAAGAATTAAAAGAGGATAAATGACCTATAGTCAGCAACCAAGGCACCTACAGCCAACATAAAACTAACCTATAGTCACCTTTGATTGATACTTATAGCTATAATGAAGGACTCATCAAGGGTCTTTGAGATCTAATGAGGGTTTTGTATTTTAAATTGATCAGCATTTAGGGACATGGGGTAAAATCATGAGAATTCTTGTTATGGCTAGTGAGCCTTGGATTGCACCTTTAGCGATCATGAAGAGATAATTACAAACACAGTGATCATATATGATTAAAGAATGCAACGGGGCTAGGAGGGTAAACTAAATAGGTAAACCTGTCATGAGTTTTTGAAAGGAGGATTTTGTTTTTACCTAATGAGAGATATCCAAAGATGAATTAAGCCTAGTAGTGGCTTCAAAGATGTTACAGTGCATGACCAGGTTTGTCAAGACATGATAATCCATACAAACATGTAAATTTAACCTACAGTCAAGCATGGGATGATCATTTTCATGATAAAGGTGTATGGTGTGTTTAAGATATGATTTTTCAAAGGAATATATACAAATGAATATTGGTGAGGCTTTTCATGATACAGCCTTTATTCTTTCATATCACAAGGTTTAGGTGAGGAGCACCTATAGTCAGCTCAAGGAGAGTAACCCTACATACAATGGTATAAATAACAAAATTGTCAGACAGGCTAAGGAAATTATAAAATATATTTTCTCTAATCTCAATGCTATAGTATATCTCATCCAAAGAGTAACATCTACACCTCATAAAGATGATGGTACACAGCTAAGTGTATGAAATATGAATGTAAGAGGCCTAAAACCTTGCATAAAGGAGTCAAATGGCTACAAGGAGATGGATAAAAACTCTCATTTGCTATAAATTGTTTTCAAGAACATTATAATATGTATTACCACTAAAAATGCTTAGGCCTAATCAATATCTACCTACAACAACAAAACATAGTCATTTAAGCGTAGAAATGCCTTGTAGAAGGGTCTTGATATGCTTAAAACAGGGGTAGAAGACTTTTCAAAACTCATGAAAAGACTATTAAGAATTTTGGATATTTTTTTGACCTTAAAAACCTATAAATATGATGAAATCACCTTAAAAACATGAAAACTCAATCAATGCAGACAGTCCATGCACAAGGGTGATTTTTTAGAGAAAATTAAGGATTTTGGGAGCTATAAGTGGAATTTTGAACACAAGGTCATCATGAATTAAAGAATAATATAAAAAAAATTCATGTATATTACATGAGTTTATATACCCTCTATTTTGTCTCATAACTCAGCCTATCCATTGGAGGTCACCATTGGAACAAGCATCATTTTAGAGTGCTTCAGAAGCTTCTAAGCCCAAGTAAAAGATTTAAAAGCATGGGATGATGTTTTTAAATCATAATAATATATTTAAAGAGTGTAAAAACTCCAAATTTTATGCAAACCATGCTCATACAAGATTTTGCAAGCAAATAGGCACATGGGCCAAAAAGACATTTTTGGACTTTTCAAGCAAAATATGCCTTTAAAGTGTTTTTATAGAATGGTACAAGTCATATAATGATTTTTTTAGGATTTTTGAATCTAGGAATGAACTATTTTCATTTTGGTGAAGTTTTTCGCTTTTACAATTATAGGCACCCTTTCAAGCCTCCTGTTCAGATGCTCGTGTCTTTCACCACATGTGGAATTAGCCAAACAATCTTAGTATATTTTGAGAACCCATATTTAATTATAATTAATGAATAATTGAGATTATTTTATGGGATTTTATTTGTGAAAAATTTCTAAGAGCGTAGGCAGCCTAAAATGTAAGCTAAACCCCATAGGCAAATTTCATTCACATAGTAACTTTTCATATATTTTGCATGGGAACCCAATATTTTTAGGGATGTCAGAGGGGTAAATTTTATATGCATAAAATTCAATAGTTTTGGATTTAGATGTTTTTACTTCATGAATCATCATTTTGAAGATTCAGCTTCAAACCCCTCCTAAACCCCTAAAAACTAGTTTTGAGAAAAGTGGATTTTATTGATATAAAATCATCATGGATCATATTGAAACTTTTTAAACATAAATTGAAATTTAGAGGATTCCATAAATTCTAATTTTATGTATGGATCTATATAGATGAGGGTAGAAATCATGTTTTTTATGGAAAAGAGCATGTAAAATGAGATACATAGCAGTTTAATGAAATCTAATATATGGAGATCTAATCCTAATACCTTTTATTCATCCTGAAATATTCATTTTATTATAAATAATCTGAAAATTTTCCCTACCAGTTCAATTAAAATGGCCAGTCTGTAGGGAAATTGAGCAAAATAGGCCTAGTCAACCCTGTTGACTGAATGACGAAAGTTTTCTCATCAAAATCACATTTTTGGTGATGAATAAAGTTTTTATAGGTATAATTAATTTTTTTAAATGTTTCATTGTGTCTTGTTTCATGTTTCATGTATTCCAAGTGCACAAGTTGGCTAATAGGCCTATTTGGCTTAGTAGGCCTAGTTGATCAAATGGTTAAGTTTGAGATTGGCATTGAATTGGTTGTCAAGGAGTTAAAAATGAGATTCCATGATTTATATATGATTTTACATGGATATAACATGTGTTTTTCATCCTTTAAAAATCTCTTTTCATGCAAGTGAAGGCTATCTTGGAGTTGACTAGTCTTACTCTTCAGTTGACCAACTGACAAATCATGCAACTATCCTTGGTTAACATGTTAATTAAAGGATTTCAGCACTTAAAACTCACTTAAATATTTATTTAAAACATATAATTATTGTCTTATAATTATTCATGATGATTAACTTGTCAAAGATGGGCCTACCATCTCCCTTCTAAACCAAAGTTTGAAATTCCATGCATACTTTATGGAGTTCAAGGATTTTTGAGAATTGATTAAATATTTTAAATGGATTAGGTCTTGAGTTAACTAAACAATACTAATCCTTCTCCCTTTTCAATTCCACATTGTCTTAGGTTAGAATTTATACATATATATTGGCTTTTTCAAGCCATTTTCAATAATTCCTAGAGTTAAAATAGAGATTATATTTTGGACCATACATCAATAAAGGAGATTTTTATTTTTCATATGAGTTTTGATAGATAATATAGTGTAATTGATTGTGTATCATCATATAAGTGGGATTATATCTCCTTTTTGTATGTCCCTTCCTCACCTATTTATTTCTATCTCACCTTCTACAGGTCATTTGAAGAGGTTAAAAGGAATCTTGTAATCCAAAATTCTTTCAATCCTTCATCTAAAATAATTATTATTAAGGGGAATATAGGAATCTTATTGGATGATATGTGTGCATTAGTTTCAAAAACTTCTAGAGGAGATAAACAATATAGGTGCATCACCCCATTAGGTAGAATTTCCCTTTAGTTTCCCCTTCCCCTTTTCATCCAAAAATAATAGTAGATCAATTATAATAGATAAATCTTAAGGGAACCAGCCCTCTCTAGAGGTTATTCTCAATATAGAGTCACCCACACTCTAAGAAGTTCCAATTATATTATCTAGAGTGAGGGTTTGATTTACACATCTTCAAGCAGGGTGCACTCTAGAGTGATAACACATTATTCCATACCTCTTTTGACCATTGACATATTTTTTTTAGGAGGTACTTCCCCAAGCATCTAAAAATAAATGCTTTAGACCTTGTTTCCTTTTATAAAGTTTTTATCAAATCATATTTAATCTCTATTTCAAGCATCACATTAAATAATACTAAATGATTATCCCCTAAACATATCAACGATAATTTACTCTATGAAATCATTTTATTCTATAGTCTTTCCTCTTGTGTCAAATCTATCTGAATGATTATCCCTGAAACCATTTCATCCTTCCCCTCACTCATAGCCTTTTTAGAAATTGGAAGAAACAATCATTGAATTAATTATGGAGAGATATTAAGGTTTAAGTGAGTGATTTGAAATTTTCAAAAGGTGCTACAATTTTGGAAAGGGTTTAGGTCATTATTAAATCTACATAAATAAATTTGGTGTCCTCAAAATCCTTGTCCAAACCCACAGCTTCAATGATGGTAAATTTTAAGGAATTAGAGGCATCTAATAAACCAATCATATGGCAAACTTTTCAATTCCACAAGCCATTTACTAAGTCAAACCATACACCATGCCTTAGTCACCCTTATTTCATTGTACCTTGCCTAGCTCTCCCAACCTTCCCTATGTAATCCAAACAACTTCACCTATCTCCACCACTCCATCATTGATCTTACATACTAATTTTGTCATCAATTACCACCCTTGGTCACCACTTTTTCACTTTCTTTCTCTTGCCATACTAATCCTCACCAATTAAAATTAAATTGTAGTATACATATTTATTTTAACATCCACTTATCATTATTTTTATGAAGGATAAAACATAATAATACTAATTTTTATAATTAATATACTTATGGACACATAGTGTACTTTTGACCACCTCCTTGACACGCTTAGCTCATGACCTATTGTACAGACCCTTGACCATTTTCTTTCACTTTTTGCATGGATGACTCATTCCTTGAAGTAACCCAAATCACTTCAAAATGTCACTATCCAAACTTCTCAATAGCCTAAGCTCATTCTCAAATTGAACCACACCTTCAGCTCAGCAGTTCTTACTCTTAGGATAATATCACCCCATCTATACAATATTGCACCTTATATGTAATTAGAAATTCATCATATCTATAAATCAATCCTAACTCAGAGAAGATATATCATACCATACACTTTTAATTGGGGATACATTAAATAATAGGTAGCATGACCAATATGGGGATCTAATAGACCCAATTAGGGGATCTTTTATCACCATACACAATGCTAGGGAGGATTCCAAAGCCTCTAGTCAAGCACAATCATGTAATAACCCTAGATAGGTCCTATGTTTTCATATCTCACTAAACTAATAATAATTAAAGAAAATAAATCTAATCTAGTGCTCACCAAAGCTTGTGGCACAATATGGGGGTTAGTAAACAAAACAAACATGCATAGGAGAATATCAATTAAGCTATGTGTGAGTAATACCCTAATACATGGAAAGAGAAGAGTAATATTATTTGAAGCCAATACTTATGTTACTTCTATCTAATAAATAGAGGAGTAATGTTAGAGAATATTTACCTAAAATATGAACCCATTGAGACTTAATCTTTCCCTTAGCCAAATGGGCTTCACAAGAGGTTGTTATGGTTTGTAAGGATCACTAAGAAAGTCCAAAGCATCCAAGACTTCTCCACAAGACTAAATTCTCCAAGTAAAAAACCTAAGCTAAGACTCCTCAATTATAATGTTGGAAGAGCATATTCTAAAGAAGCATAAGTGAATAGTCACTCTTTTTCATTGTGTAAATAATGACAAAATGATCTTATATATAATTAGATTTAACCCTATGCCCTTCCAAATTTTTTGGCCAATAGGGTCAACCCAGTTGACCTAGTATAATTTATGGACAAAAATTCACTAGGTCATGGGCTAAGTCAGCCAAGAGCTAACCTAGACCCTAAATGAATTTTACTCAAAATTATACAAGGTCAGTCCAATTGACCTAGTACAAAAGACTATCAAAAGGGGTTTAAGGTGAGGAAAAGAAGGACGGAAAGTGGAAAAATATTAGAGGAGTATGAAATAGAGGAGTAATAGCTTAAGGAATGGTTTTTAGGATCTAGTTGGATTGGTAATAAGTGGCAATAAGGGACAACAATATTACAAAGCACCAATGGTCTATTCACCCCTTTCTTGATGCACCCCTTAGGGGGTGCACTCAAAGAGATTAAGTCTTGATGAGTTATTATAAGATGTAAAGTATCATTATTTGATAAAAAATTTAAAATATTATTTGTATACATATGCCACACTTGAATCTCATCACATGTCACTAAGGTGAAATAGGGGATGGTGCTTCGATAAAGAACATAGTAACACATATTGTTAAAGGAAAAAAAAGTTATAGTTTTTTAAAGAAAAAATAACTAAAAGTAAATGACATAAAGGTAACCAAATAAAAATTAAATGTGATGCATACCTTGAATTACCTTTATCATTGGATGGTTTTCTGATGGTTCATAGTTTTGATTTTGGAGGGCATAGAGACTACTTTTGACAAACCCAAGAATATAAAACTAAAGAGAAAAATAAACAAATGTAGGAAAACCAAGATAAATGGTGTTATGTGGATTGTATGTATTTAAAAATTTGTCAAGATGGGGTGATAAGTGTTATGTTAGACCAACTGACCAAGTCAAAATTTAGACTAAAATGGGTAACCAAAAATCCAAGGCCATTAAAGACCAAAAAACTCAAACAAGTAAACCTTAAGGAAGAAAGGCAAACTCACCAAGTCAAACCAAGGATACAGTAAAAAATAATGGTAATCAAACATCAATGTGAAATTAGTAACAACCCTTACTTAAACAAAGATGGGAAAGCAAAAACAAAATGGTAAACTAACATTAATGAGTGAGCAGTAACAATCCTTATCTCACTCAACAATGGAAAAAAATGCATAAAATGGAAAACAACATTCATGAATGAGAAGTAACAAGCCAACCTCACTCAATAATGGAAAATAAACATGAAAGTAGAAATGGACTCAGGTTTCCAAAAAAAGGGTGGTACAACAAATGACAAATGGTAAAAGAAAATAAAAGCAAGTATAAGAATGTAAATTTATGGTGAAAATAAAGTAGCCCATAGTTTCTCAAACATATTTTTTTATTATAAGGATAGATCAAACTAAAACAAAGTAGTGATAGCATGTATTTAAATATGTGAAGAAGAGAAAAGTAAATAAGAAGGAAAAATAGATTTAGAACCACACATACCTATCAAGGGTGAAATGAAATGGGTGGAGGGGAGAATGAAGGAAAAACTAAGGTAGAAGAACTATTTATCAAAATCAAGATACTCAAATTAGGTTTGTCAAAATAATAGGACTATCAACCTTAAGGACTCTAAAGAACTTCTCTTAGCCACACAAGTCTTAGGTCAAAAAATGGAGTATATAGATCATCCCATAAATGTTATATGAATGAAAATTAAAATAGACCTACCTTCCCACAAGATGTTCCCCATTCCTTAGGACCCCTTATAGAGTCATTAATCTACTAAAAATATTGGGTACTTGTGTGAGAAAGTAGGGAGTACCACAGAGTTTGTTGAATTTTCCTATTCCAATCTACTAGCCTACCATGCCCTAATAGACCTTAGCTGTATGTGAGGCCAACTGTAGATTTTGAGATTTTATTGGAGATAGGAGATGTGCTCTTTAATCATGTATTTTGGTGTGATATTTAATTTTGAGATTTGTATATTACATTTTTATATATCATTGATTTTTTTTGAATGATTTGTCTTTTAACTTTCTTAATGGATTTTTCTATTCCTCCTCTATACAAATTTGAAAAACCAAAAATGGATGATAAATATGAGTTTCATTTGAATACTTGGGACTTGGTTTTTAATAGAGAGAACTTCAGAGAGCATGGGGTCTAAGAGTCTCATAAATTTAGGTGAAATAAAAATTGTTATCTTGACTTCAACCTTATTTTATCCAATGTGAAGTGAAAGGATAAGAAATCAAGAGGAATGACACATGGAATAATTTGAATTACTTCAAATCATAAAAAATGTGACAAAGGGGGAAAAAAGGGGGATTTAATGACTAAAAGGTGTGATTCCTTATCATAAAAATGAGGGAAATGGAGAGAAACATACTAACATAGATTGTTATGCAAATTTCATCTATCAAAAGAGGTAAAAGCTACAGCTGAGAACAAGGATTAAAAACACATTCTAGAAAAGGAAAAACAAGATGGTAATTTTATGAGGAAGGTTAGGTCCTATCCATGGTCTTACACTAAAAATCATAAAATATAAACCCATGAGGGTGCCAAAAATTATATGAAAAATAAATGAGAAAAAGATGGTATTTTGTGAGGAAGGCTAGGTCCAATCCATGGCTTTACACTGCAACTCACAAAAGAAAAATCCAAGGGATGAAAAAAACTTTGTAAAAAGAGTATGAAAATAAATAATACTATGGTACATCATGAGTAAGACTAGGTCCTATCCATGGTTTTATAATGCAACTCATAAGAGAAAAATGGGAAACTAGAAGATCAAAAAAGGACTAAATATTTATAACAAGGGAGAATTTTTGTAGAGGGAGAGCCCCATGTAAGTATCTTGAAAAAAGTGTTAGATAGATAGTATTAATATATCATGAAAAGAAGGGAAGAATTTAAGATAAATACTTCTTGAGGAATTATGCATTGGTGGGCTCTTTGAAAACATGGCCTTCATTGGTTTGAAGGTGATACGTACTTAGACCAAGAATGTCTTTGACTAAATAGGGGCCCCACCATTTTTGGGTGTATTTAGCTTCTTTATCATGGGTGTAGTCTAATTTAAGTATGATATCACCAACATTAAATGTGTGAATTTTAACATGTTTGTTATGTTGTTTGGAAATATGAGCCTTATATTGGCAATTATGTTGCAAAGCAAAAAGATGGTGTTCATCAAGGAAATTGAGGGAATGAAGGTGAGCTTCACATAATTCTTCATCAATAATGATTCCAAGATATACAAAGAGAGGGAAGCTTAACTTCCAATCGAAGGACTAATTTAAAACCATAAACTAGAGATAATGTTGCTGCCCTAGTGGCAGTACGAATGTTAATCTAATAGACCCAAAGAGTAGGGTAAAGATGAAGTTGTCAATCTATAAGGGTTTCATGAAATGTCTTTTGGAGGATTTTAGTAAGAATTTTATTAGTGGCCTCAACTTGGCCATTTCATTGGAGATGATAAGGTGTATAAAATTTGTGATTAATCTTGAATGGAGCACAATGTTGTTTGACATCCTTGTTATCGAAATTACCACCATTGTTGGAGATGATAATATGGGGAATACAAAGTGGTAAATTATTTGGTTAATAATGAATTTGGCAATGGTATTTCTAATGACATTAATAAGGGGCATGGATTCAACCCATTTTATAAAATATTTGGGAGTAGTGATGATTAAAAACAAGCCCATCTTGGGAGTGAGGTAATTTATTGATGATATCTAATATCTACGTGGAAAATGGCTAGGGATATTTGATACTTTAAATCTCAGCTAGAGGTGAATGAATTATATCATCAAGAAGTTAGAAAGGGGCACATTTTTAGAAAATTTGATATCATCCTTTTCAAGAGTGGGCCAAAATTATCCCATACTAGGCATTTACATTTTCTACCATGTCCACTACAATGGCCACCACAAATGCCCCCATGTGCTTGTTCAAGAAGAGGAGGGACCTCATCTTACATAACACAATGCAGCAAGGTACCTTCAGCATTGTGGTAATAAAGGATGTTATATCAAAATACATACTTGAAATCTTGTTTATGAATACGTGTCTTTTCACAAGAATGTTAGCTAGGAGGATAAGTTTGATGTTCCAAAAATTGAATGATGTCTTTATACCATGGGCTATGTCAAATGGTAATAGCCTTGATGTGGCAGATAAGTGAATCTTTTGGTTGAGTAGAGGATAGGGATTTTCTTTTTTATATAATAAAAGTAAGATCGGAAAGAACTTGGTGGGGATGGAAGAGAAAGGTTAAGAAAGCAAGGGAATCAATAAAGGAATTTTGATCTCAAGGAATAGGCTCACTAGTGAAATAAATGAAGTCTTTAGTGAGAGTGGTTTCTATTTGATGATAAGTAATGAGATTCTTACTTTTTCATTGATATTCACCATTGACTTGGTGGAAAATAAGTTTATAATCACCTAAAACATGAAGATATTATATGTCTAGATTGAGAACAGGTCTCATGCCTAAGATTAGATCTTCATATTTGGCCATATTATTAGTTACATCAAAGGCTATGCTAAAAAATAAAGGAATGATTTTTCCAAGAGGACTTGTAAGAATGAAAACTACCCTATCTCCTTGAAGGCATTTAGCACCATCAAAATTAAGGGTTTAAGTATCCTCATGCAAGTTAACATTAATTTTAGGAAGCTCTTCGATGACTACCTTTGGTTTATTAGTATTGGGGGGAATAGAAGATTCATTGAGATTAATGGCTTCAAGATCAGTGATAAATTTATGAAAGTAATCTTTAGATAAATATCTTGATTGAGACCTTCAATATGGAGAATTTTATCATCAGGAAGACTATCTTAAAGGTGATTGGTATCTGGCACAGGAGCTACAATAAGTTGATCAGCTATGACCTATCTTTTAATAGCTTTTTGAGTTATAATGTGAAGATCAAATTCCATAAGGAGGACCATTAATTTTCTAATTCTTTCTCTAGGAATAAAGGCCTTAGAGAAGAAGTGGTGAAGGGGATCGGAATGAATGATGACATAAGTAGTTTGATAAATCATGTAGTATCAAATCTTTTCAATTATGAATAAATGGCAAGATAATCACGTTCAACTTTGGTATAATGTTTCTCATAATTGATGAGTCCTCAGCTAATGTAGTAGATAACATACTCTCTTCTAGTATTATCTTCTTGAGCAACCACTGCTCCAACTGATGTGGGTGTGGGATAAGTATATAAGATCAAGGGTCAATCATTAAAAAGGAAGATGAAGCATAGGCAGGTGAAGTAATGACTCTTTCATGTAATCAAAATCTTTTTGATAAGGGTCTATCCATTTTAAGGCATTACCTTTCTTAATAAGAGAATTGACAGAGTGGATGTGGTAAGCCATTTTGGGGATGAATCATCTGATTTCCCCAATTTTTCCTAAGTATAATTGTCTAGAATGGAATGAGGAATGGGCATGTTGATGATAGCACTAATCTTATCTAGGTCAACATTGATACCATAGAGAGAGACTAGGAATCCTAACAATTTTCTAGATGTGATACCAAAGATACATTTGTGAGGATTTAGTCTAACTCAGTATTTAAGAAGATAGTCAAAGATAATGGTAAGATCAGAGAGATGAGTCTTATGACTGTTAGATTTAGCAATGAGGTCATCCAAATAGGTTTCAATAATCTTATGGATAAGATCATGAAAGATGTGAGTCATTGCTTGTTGATAAGTGGCTCTGGCATTTTTTAGGCTGAAGGGCATTTTGACATAACAATAGGTACCTCATTTTATGGTTAAATTTATCTTATGTTGGTCCTCGAGGGCAATGTGAATCTAATCATAGCCCAAAAATCAATCCATAACAAATAACATTTCATAACTAGTTGTGGAATCAACAATGGTATCTATCAAATATAAAGGTAAGTTGTTCTTAGGATAAGTGAGGTTAAGATTATAAAAATCAATGCAATGTGAATGACCATAGTAACCTTTTTTTGAATGGTAACTATGTTAAAAACCCATTCAAAATAGTCCAATGGTTTGATAAATTTAGCATCGAGTAATTTGATGATTTCCTTATAACATAAAGTGGAAACATTAGGTGGAAATTTCCTTTGCTTTTGATTCATAGGCTTGGCCTCATGATAATTAATGATGTTGTGCACCACAATTCTAGGGTCAATACCAAGCATGTCCTAGTAGGACCAAGTAAATATCTCATGATATTTATCAAAAAATAAGCTTAATTTATCATACTTGGTAGGTGATATTTTGTGATAAACTATAACTAGTTGAGGGTAGGATGGAGTACCATATTTGATACAAGTGGTTTCCTTAATAATCATAGCATTTCCATCTTAGAAATGGTATGGTAAATTAGGTAAATCAAAAATTGGATTAGTTTTGGGATCAATGCTAGCAAAAAAGTTGTTGAAATAGGGGGTTTTGGTTTTAAAATTCCCAAGTTTTTGATGTTGTTGAAGAAGTTGAGGTTTTTGTGCATGAAGTATTTCAAGAATAGTTTCATCATAGGAAATGTGAGAAGAGGACCATAATACTCAACATCTATTTCAAGATCTAGAATTTGATTACCATGGTGATCATACTTAATATATCTTATGAACATTAGTAGCCTTGGCATCTAGTGTAACGTCATGAGTAGGAGAAGTAAATGGATCGAAAGGGATTGGTGTGTCATTGGTTTCATTAATGGGAGAAGGCTTAGATATAATGATGGTATCTATAGGTGGTAAAGAAGATGCAAGATCTTTCAGAGGTTTATAAGGTATGATTTTTTCTACCACCCAAGGAGTATCAAGAAGTGGAGAATTGGCAAAAGGCACATGGCCTTCGATATTTAAGTCATGATCTATAGAAATGGTATGAAAATCTTGATTAAAAGCATGAAATTGAGATAAGGTTTTTTGATAATGTTGAACATCCAAATCTTGAGATTGAGCTTGGGTTATTATGTAATTATCATCATATGTTGGATAAATTGTACATGCTTGAGATTCAAGAGGATTTTCAGATGGTGAAATCCTAATATTATTAAATGTATGTGGAGACATGATGGGAGGATCTTGAAATAATTTGGCCACTCCAAAGTCATTTTAAGTGAAGGTATATTATGTTAATGAAGGCTCTTGAGCATTGTATGGAGGGGGAATCAGTGATCTCATCAATGAGAGGAATAGTATGATCATGAGGTAATAAAGGAGGAATCCACTCTAAAATGTAGGGAGGTATCTTGTTAATATTGAAAGTATGTTTAAAATCATTAGGCTCATCATCATTTAATTCATCAAGAGTGACTTGTAAATCAATATTGATGCTGATGAACTCAAATAAAGGAGCACTATTGATCTTAGGAATGGTAGGAATATGATACTGAGATTTGGGATTAGGAATTTCAATACTCCAAGGGTTGGGATCAACCTCATGCTTATATCATTTTCCATTATTTAAGAATTTAATGAATTGGATACCAAAAGAAGCAGTGGCCCTCATTCTATGAGTCCATGGGAGACCAAGGAGTATATTATAAGAAAAGGATAAATCAAATACCATAATCTTAATTTGAACAGTTTTAAGTCTGATTGTTAGGGGAAGCCAAATATAACCAAGTGGATTTTGACTAGTCTTATCAAAACCATGATAGGTAAGATGGGTTTGCTTGAGATGATCCTTGTTATAACCAAGTTTTTAGATAAGTCATAAATATGTCACATTAATATCAGAGCCTTCATCAACAATAAATTTATGGATAAGGGAAGTATTAATGGCTATTTTAATAAAAAGTGGTATATCATCAACACAAAAAACAATTTCATCATTGATCATGTCCTCCTCAAGAAATTCAATATAAGGCTTGGAGTAGGGACACATAGTTTCAATGGTATACACATTGGTATGTTGAGATTCAATAGAAGGTTATTCTTTATCTATATTTGATGGATCTTTAATTTCTTGTAATTACTACATAAGGAACTTTGTGATGATATGCGGAAGTGCGAACCAAATCCATTAGTGAAATCTTACAAGGCATAGAGGTAAGTTCTTCAATAAAGTTCTAATGAGATTCAGAAGAAGAACCAACATGATTTTTAGAAGGTATAGTAGATTTTTAAGGAATATAAGTGATTGGAGGTTCAAAAGGAGGAAGTTTTTCCTTGAGAGATCCCAAAGAGAGATTAGTGGTTATAACATCTTTGAGAAGTTGTTTTTCTAAAGATGGTTTCTTAGGTTTGGTAACAGGATATTTGTGGGCTGATTTGTGATGATAATTAACCTTAGTAGTGTTAACATATTGAGAATTCGTATAATATTGGTCATAATCAGCATCAATGGCACAAACATCTTTGGTATTTTGTTTATTATTACTTGTGGTGAAAGATTTTTGGTTATTTAAGGTAGAAGATCTGGAAACTTGTCATTTTTAAGAAGTAGTAGTATACTCTTAACGATAAAGGTTGACCATGGCTTCATGATTAAAGGAATCACCAAGCATATAGAAGATAATAAATTAAGTGATCCCTTCACAATATTCATGGGAGTGACCAATGTTGGCATGGAACCAATAGAATTGATTAGGGTCATATCACTTGGGAGGATTGTTAAGATAGGTGAAAGGTTTATAGGGTGGTAAAAACTATTTCATTTGTTGCACTATGGTCTCTTCATCAAAGCTTGATAGAGGAGCAAAAGAGTTGTGGCTTCTACTTGACTCTCCTTGACTTTCCTTCTCCTTATTTCTAAAATTGTTAGCTCTTTTTCTACACTCTAATTTCTTGTGACTATATCCAATACAATAAAAACAATAGCCATAAAAATAAGACCTATCTGTATATCTCTGACCTGATTATCTTTTGTAGCTTTGTTCTCTCCAGCCTTCTCTGTTTGAAATGTCCTCTATATTTTTCACTTCTCAACATTTTGTTTCCTCTTTTGTAAGAGCTTCAGCATAGCTCTTTTTCTTTTCAAATATGATCCCTATCTTATCTAAATTTTATTTTTGACTTTCCAATATCTTATTCATCATGTTAGTGTTATCTTCAAATTTTGAATCACCGACTACTTTATCACTGACTGCTTTATGAATATCTTCTTTTAAAGAGGTAATTTTAATAACATACCTTTGACATTCTTTTCTTGATATTTCCAAATATGTTGTGAGGTCTTCTTCATTCTTCTTGGCTTCTTCAAAGTGTGCTTGTAGATCTTCAATCATTTCCTTTGATTCTTGTTCATTTTTCTCAATCTAACACTTTAATCTTTGATTCTTCTTCTGAACAGCTTCTAACTCTTCTAAGGCACAAATGAGCTCTCCTTCCATATTCACTTTAGCTTCCTTCTCTTCTTATTCTTGATCATCTTCATGTATTGCCATGAAAATAATCTCTTCTTCTTCTAAATTGCTGACTCCACTATCTTCGCCTGAGCTAGGATCCTTAAAATACAGGCTCTTCTTCTTGAATCCCTTCTTAGATTTGCCTTTGAAATTCTTCTTGTATGTAGGCTTTTCTTATTCATCATCATTAACCTTATCTGGGCATCTAGGTAAAAAATGTCCAATATTTCCACAATTAAAACATTTAAAAGGTAATTTTCCTTTATATTTACCTGTTCCTCTTTTCGGTTTGCGAATGAAAAGTGCTCCATTGTCATCTTCATAATCACTGGAACTATCACTTGATTCTTGAACCTTATCTTTCTCCTTCTTTGATGTCTTGAAATCTGCTTCTCTCTTTGAGGGTTTATCTTGTTCTATCCACATCTCAAATGTCGTGAGAATACCATGAAGCTCATCCATATTTAGCTTGGCTAAATTCTTCATCTCCTCGATTGCCAAAACTTTTGCATCATATCTCATTGGTAGAGATCTCAAAACCTTTTGCACCTCCGTTGACTCATCCAATGTTTCTCCAAGACCTTGAATTTGATTTATGATTTTATCAACTCACAAAAGATAACTTGTTATATCTTCTTCTTCTTCCATCTTCAAACTTTCAAACTGCCTTCTAAAAGTCTACAACTTAGCTTGCTAAACCTTTCCATCACCTTTGTAAATATTCTCAAGTTTTACCCAAGTTTCATGAGCAGATTTACATTGCATAACTTTAACAAATTCAGGTTCACATAAAATAGCATTTAAAGCTTTAGCATTACATTCACTTGCCTTCTTTTCTGCTGGAGTAATTGCAAATGTCTGTGGCTCTTCATATTCCTCCACCACTGCATTCCATATGTCGAATCCAAGGGCCATCAAATAAACCTTCATTCTCATGCTCCAAAAATCATAATTCATCCCATCAAACAAAGGTGCCTTATTTGTAGAAAATCCTTCTTGTGACCCAGCCATCGTGCTTTCCCGATCTACCTTCAAGCTGTAAAACTTTTCAAAAAGGAACCTGCTCTGATACCAATTGTTAAGCACAAGATATATTGAAAGGGGGGGTGAATCAGTATATCATATATCTTTTTAATCTTTTCCTTAACCAAATTCCACTTAATCAAACATTCAAGATATGCAATAAAACTCAAACAATAAACAACACACAAGATAGAGAGAGACACCAAATATAACATGGAAACCCAATGTGGGAAAAACCACATAGAACAATATCAAGTATATGAATGAGCACCAACACAAATAATATTCGTAAGCCAAGCTTGTAGGAGCACCAACCCCTTTTTTGAGCACCAACCCACAGGAGCACCACACCACTTTTTTGAGCACCAACCCAGCTACTATTCATGAGCACCAACCCATAGGAGCACTAACCCCTTTGCCAAGCACCAATCCAGCAACAATTCATGAGCACCAACTAACAAGAGCACCAACCCCTTTGTGTATACCACACACCTATCTCTCAATGTTGTTATCTCAACAAATGATAGATCATTACAAAATCCCTTTCCTCTCTCTCACCTTTGCTCTTCTAAGCTAGATATAACAAATACAAATCATATTCATCTCTCACAATTGCTCTTCTAAGCTAGATATTACAATATCAAATCAACCTCTCTCACACACATTACAAATGGCTTCTCAAGCCTTTATTAATAGCTTTCCAAATGACCTTTGGCCTTCCCCCTTTATGACCCTTCAATCCTCATGGAAAATGGCACCAAACTTGTATGACCCTTCATATTCAAGCCTGTGAAAAGTCATGTGGTGACCCTTCATGATCAAAAATGTCCTTCCCTCTTTTGTCCTCATCTTGGTGACTTTTCGTATTCCTTAAAGTGTCCCTTCATGAGAAATTGTGCCCTTCCTCTTTTGTCTTCACTTGGTGACTCTTAGAATTCCCCAAGATGACTCTTCATGGGAAAATGCATCCCATCCTTATTTTGTCTTTACCCCATGGCTCTCTGACTTCTCCATGGGCCCTTATTTTGTCTCATATGCAACCAAAAATATATTCGTTAATATTAAATAAATATTAACTCATATTAGCCAAGATATATTTATTACAAACAACATTAAATGCAATGGGGCCTTTATCACCAATAATGCTAAACCTTTGACATCAATGACAATATTTACAATAATCTCCCCCTTTGTCATTGATGGCAACCTCAATCCTAAAACTACCACATCCTTTCACCTACACATACTATCATCTAAAAATATATGGTAACTCCCCCTTACTGTAGAAACCTGTACCTATTCCCTGTACCTATTTTTTGCACCTATACCTATACCTGTTATTCTCCCCCTTTGACATCAATGTCAAAGGGCCTACCTAGATCTAACACTTAGCTCCCCCTCAACTAATGTTGAACATCAATGGCAAGAAGTAATATAAATTACTCCCAACTCCTCTCACAGATCTTTAAATGTATCCTTTGATCGTGCCTTTGAGAAGATATTTGATAAAACATATACATTGTTCCTTGTCCTTTAAGCATCTGCAATCAACTCATTTGAATCTTTTCTTCAAATCTCAAAACCTTCTTTATGAAACTTTAATGTATATCCTTGATCACATATTTTACTAACACTCAACAGATTATGCTTAAGACCTTTTACAAATAAAACATTCTTAGTCTTAGTTCTACCATAATCCAAACTTAAAGTACCTTTTATGGCTATCTTGGTAGTGGTTTTATCTATGAATCTCACTGTACCACCATTGATCTTCTTTAGAGTTGTGAACTTACTTTTATCACCTATCATATGCCTCGAACATCCGCTATCAATTAACCATGGCTGATCTTTACCTCTTACATGCAGAGCTGTTTGAACCTCATAGAATCTTCAAGTTGTTTCTTCTGCCATGAACATGACTCAGCCTTCTTCTTGATGAATGGAGCTTTGAAACGCTGATCCTTCTTGACTGACTTGAACACACTTCTACAATATTGAGCTATGTGTCTGAAGTTGTTGCACTTGTAGCATACTATGGTCTCTTCATCAAAGCTTGATAGAAGAGCAAAAGAGTTATGGCTTCTGCTTGACTCTCCTTGACTTTCCTTCTCCTTATTTCTGAAATTGTTAGCCCTTTTTCTACATTCTAATTTCTTGTGACCATATCCATTACAATAAAAACAATAGCTATAAAAATAAGACTTGGCTATATATCTTTGACCTGATTATCTTTTATAGCTTTGTTCTCTCCTGCCTTCTCTGTTTGAAATGTCCTCTGTATTTTTCACTTCTCCCCTTTTTATTTCCTCTTTTATAAAAGCTTCAACATAGCTCTTTTTCTTTTCAAATTTGATCCTTGTCTTATCTGAATTTGCTTTTTGACTTTCCAATATCTTATTCAGCATGTTAGTGCTATCTTCAAATTTTGAATCACTGACTACTTTATCATTGACTGCTTTCTTAATATCTTATTTTAAAGAGGCAATTCCAATAACATACCTTTGACATTCTTTTCTTGCTATTTCCAACTATGTTGTGAGGTCTTCTTCATTCTTATTGGCTTCTTCAAAGTGTGCTTGTAGATCTTCAATCATTTCCTTTGACTCTTGTTCATTTTTCTTGATCTGGCACTTTAATCGTTGATTCTTCTTCTGAATAGCTTCTAACTCTTCTAAGGCACAAATGAGCTCTCCTTCCATATTCACTTCAGTTTCCTTCTCTTCTTTTTCTTGATCATCTTCATGTATGGCCATGAATAGAATCTCTTCTTCTTCTGAATCGTTGACTCCACTATCTTCACCTGAGCTAGGATCCTTAGAATACAGGCTCTTCTTCTTGAATCCCTTCTTAGATTTGCCTTTGAAATTCTTCTTGTATGTAGGCTTTTCTTCTTCATCATCATTAACCTTATTTGGGCATCTAGCTGAAAATTGTCCAATCTTTCCAAAATTAAAACATTTAAAAAGAAATTTTCATTGATATTTACCTGTTCCTCTTTTTGGTTTACGAATAAAAAGTCCTCCATTGTCATCTTCATCATAACTGGAACTATCACTTGATTCTTGAATCTTAGGTTTCTCTTTATTTAATGTCTTGAAATCTACTTCTCTCTTTGAGGGTTTATCTTATTCTGTCTACATCTCATATGTCGTGAGAATAACATGAAGCTCATCCATCTTTAGCTTGGCTAAATTCTTCATTTCCTCAATTGCCAAAACCTTTGCATCATATCCCATTGGTAGAGATCTCAAAACCTTTTGCACCACCGTTGACTCATCTAATGTTTCTCCAAGACCTTGAATCTAATTTATGATTTGATCAAATCACAAAAGATAACTTGCTATATCTTCTTCTTCCTCCATCTTCAAACTTTCAAATTGCCTTCTAAAATTATGTAGTTTAGCTTTATGAACCTTTCCATCACCTTTGTAAATATTCTCAAGTTTTACCCAAGTTTCATGAGCAAATTTACATTGCATAACTTTCACAAATTTAGATTCACATAAACCACATAAAATAGCATTTAAAGCTTTAGCATTACATTCACTTGCCTTCTTTTCTGTTGGAGTAATTGCAAATGTCTGTGGTTCTTCATAATCCTTCACCACTACTTTTTATATGTCAAATCCAAGGGCCATCAGATAAACCTTCATTCTCATGCTCCAAAAATCATAATTCATCCCATCAAACAAAGGTGCCTTATTTATAGAAAATCCTTCCTGTGACCCAGCCATCATGCTTTCTGGATCTACCTTCAAGCTATAAAACTTTTCAAAAAGAAACCTACTTTGATACTAATTGTTAAGCATGGGATATACTGAGAGGGGGTGTGAATCAGTATATCATATATCTTTGTATTCTTTTCCTTATCCAATTTTCACTTAATCAAACATTCAAGATATGCAATAAAACTCAAACAATAAACACCACACAAGATAGAGAGAGACACCAGATATAACATGGAAATCCAATGTGGGAATAACCACGGAGAACAATATCAAGTATATGAATGAGCATCAACCCAAAAAATATTCACAAGCCAAGCTTGCAGGAGCACCAACCCCTTTGTTGAGCACCAACCCATCAATTGTTCATGAGCACCAATCCACAAGAGCACCACACCCCTTTTCCGAGCACCAACCCAGCTACTATACGTGAGCACCAACCCACAGGAGCACCAACCCCTTTGTTAAGCACCAACCCAGCTACAATTTGTGAGCACCAACCCCTTTGTGTATACCACACACCTATCTCTCAAAGTTGATATCTCAACAAATGATAGATCATTATAACATCTCTTTCCTCTCTCTCACCTTTGCTCTTCTAAGCTAGATATAACAAATACAAATCATATTCATCTCTCACAATTGCTCTTCTAAGCTATATATAATAATATCAAATCAACCTCTCTCACACACATTTCAAATGGCTTCTCAAGCCTTTATTTATAGCTTTTCAAATGACCTTTGGCCTTCCCCCTTTGTGACCCTTCAATCCTCATGGAAAATGGCACCAAACTTGTATGACCCTTCATATTCAAGCCTTTGAAAAGTCATGTGGTGACCCTTTATGATCAAAAACGTCCTTCCCTCTTTTGTCTTCATCTTGGTGACTTTTTGTATTCCTTAAAGTGTCCCTTCATGAGAAATTTCACCCTTCCTCTTTTGTCTTCACTTGGTGACTCTTGGAATTCCCCAAGATGACTCTTCATGGTAAAATGTGTCCCATCCTTCTTTTGTCTTTACTCCGTGGCTCTTTGACTTCTCCATGGGCCCTTATTTTGTCTCATATGCAACCAAAAATATATTCATTAATATTAAATAAATATTAACTCATATTAGCTAAGATATATTTATTACAAACAACATTAAATGCAATAGGGCCTTTATCACCAATAATGCTAAACCTTTGACATCAATGACAATATTTCCAACAAAGATGAAGGAATGTAGGCTTTGTAAAATCCAAGTTTGGTTTGTGGAGTATTACTAGTGATAGCATTAGTATATGTTTGAAAATATCCTTTAAGAAGTTTAGGATTAGGTTTGAATTGCTTCATGAGAAAGTATTGACGTTTAGCTTGGCCAAAAGCTTCATTAAGTATTTAGGAAGTAAAAGTTTGAACCTTATATTGAAGAGGAGTTAAGATAGTTATAAATAGTTTTAAAAATTTATCATCTTTCATGTTATAGTTCGCTTTATGGGCCAAGTGTTTCCATATTTTGATAAATACATGAGTTGATTTAGTGGGAGATTGCTTAGCATTGATGAAGCAGCTAAGACAATTTTTGGGAAGATCATTATGTTAAAACTCTTTAACTAAAGTATTAACCCAATCTTCTAATGACCAAATGGAATGTTGTAGAATTTGGTTTTACCATTATAATACATAACTAGTAAAGGTTTTAACAAAGATCTTAGTTATGGCAAAGGTATTAGTTTGGATCCACTCTTTGTAAAGGTTTCTAAGGGATTTGAGAAATGAGGCAAGGTCTTTAGTTCCATCATACTTTATAGTTGGAGATATGTTACCAATATCAATGGACATAATGAATGGAGCTAAAGGCTCATTCTCAATAGTTTGGAGCATCTTGTTATTCATTATGGGTTGAGGAATAACATTTCCTGAGGCATCTCTAAGAGGTGGAGGAATGTAATTGGGATTTGCTTGAGGATAGATAGTCGGAGGTTGATTAGCCATATTAATCAAATGATGTTGTATTTGTATCATTTGAGAGGTGTTATAATTTTGCATTATGTTCATTTTTTTTATGACTCGGGTAAGGAGTTGGGTTATATCAATATGTGGTTTGGTGTTGGTAGGAGCACTCCCTGAATTGGTATTAGGGGGACAGTTATTAAAAGATGGATTACTAGTGGGATTATTAATTAAACTTGTGTAAATTTATCCCACATTAGTTTGAAGGTTTTGAAGATGATAAGTGTCTTGATAGTTATAGAAAGGGTCAGACCCAATAACTTCATATTGATGTGTGATTTGTACCATATGACAAGCCATGAATGAAGGGAAGAGGTGCCCTAGAGTGATGGTGCTCTTGGGAGGTAAAGAGAGGGAGAAATGAATATCCCATATAGTATCTAAATGGATTCAAGTTGTCCAAGAAGATTTTGATAGGGGACTTCATGATGATTTGAGAGAAATAATGAAATTTCTAAGGAAGAAGAACAAAGAATTGATTTGAATAAATAAGGAAAGAAAGAAAAGTAAAAATTCAACTAGATTGACCTAGTACATAAAATAGGGTTTGAAAGTTGAGAAAACAATTATATAAGGTTGACTGGGTCGCCCTAGTTCTATAACCTCAGAAATAAATTGGCAAAAAAAGATACAGAGTTGACAGGGTCAACCTAGTTCTGTATACAGGGACTAGAAAAGAGTATTGTGTCAATAAGGGTCATCCTAGTACTACAGGTAGGAAAAAAATAGTCTTTAAGATACTATGTTAAGTAGAATGACTATGTACTGAAACAAGAAGAAAAATTCAATGTACTTTTAAATCAATAAATAAAAGGAAACACACAATCAATTAGGTCAATAAAGTTGATCTAATTGAGTCACACGGCACAAAACCTTGCATCAACATTGTCTAATGCAAGTTTTTGCAATACAACATATAATTGAGAAAATAACAAGCAATCAACTTGGAAATCAAATGATAACTAACTGGTCATCTTGAATTTTGTTAGATTATTAGAGTATAATTTTAGATGTGATAAGAAGTTGGATGTAAACAAGGAACTAGAAAGCAATCTAAGGATGGTTTCATCATGTTTAAGCTGAAAGGGATCTATATTGGCAATGTAACTAGCTTGGTATTGGGGCCTACCCCCTCACTTTACACACCATAGTGATAAGGGTGTCAAGTGATTTACCAATATCTACCATTAAACACTTATACTTGGCTAGAAAACCAAGTTAACTTCCCCCTTGGTGATGAAATCCAAGTAGGTAGGCCTTAGGTAGACAATTGTTAAAATGTGTTAAGATTATGTGATTTGGTAGTGTGTGCATAAAAGATAAAAATAATGAAACTAAATGGTATATTGAAAAACCACCTAATTAGACTATGTGATCTATTCTAGGCATGCAAACAACTGAAAATGAAAGTGTGAGCTAATTATGAGCATATAAGTGTTAACTCTAACTTTGAAACATAGTACAGTGTCATTTCAAATGACAGTGTATGTAGAGATTACAGAATAGAGTTGATAGTATCACTACTATAATACTAAAGCAAGGGTCTAAAAAATAACTATGTCAATAATGACAACATAGTTTTTTAGATAGAAGATGAGAATACATAACTACATTGACAAGGTCAACCTAGTTTATTGTATGGGGATAGTTTTAAAGACTATAAATTATGAAAAATAGAATTGTAATGAATTAAAAAAATGATAGATAAGAAGAGAAAGGAACCTTGGTGGGTTGTAAGATGCTTAATTTTTGAAAAAAAATTGTTTAAGCTACTTAAAATTTCTTCCAACCAATTTGACTGGGTTGACCTAGTTCTATAAAACCCTACTATTGAAGCATGTAAAGTATATTGTGTTGATAGGGTCAACCTAGTATGTTTTTTGAAAGTTTGGAAATGTATTATGTTGATAGGGTTGACCTAGTAGCCTAATCTGGAAGTTTGAAAGTGTATTGTGTTGACAGAGTTGACCTAGTAGCCTGTACCTAATGAAAAACTTGAACAAATAGAATAGATTCATATTGATGTAACTATGTGTTAAACCTATGTTCAAAAGTTAGAACTATACCAACACTATCGACCCAGTATTGAAAATATAGAAAAATAAAATGATAAAATAATGAAAAACATGATATAAAACTTACAAAGGTTAGATTCACATCAAATTCACCAAAATGTATGCAATCAAAAATGTATCATGTCTATAAATCAATCTTAACTCAAAGAATATAGATCATACCATACACTTTTGATTGGGAATACATTAGCTAATTAGGAACATGACTAATATGGGGATCCACTAGAGCTAATTAGGGGATCTCTTATCATAATACACAATGATAGGGAGGGTTCTAAAGTCTCTAGTCAAGCATAATCATGTAAAAACCTTAGTTAGGTCTTATGTTTTCATATCTCACTAAAATAATAACAAGTAAATCAAAGAAATCTAATCTTTTTCTCACCAAAGCTTTTGGCATAATATGAGGGTTAGTAAACAAAACAAACATGCATAGGAGAATCTCAATTAATTTATGTATGATTAAGACCATACTACATGGAAAGAGAAGAGTAATATTATTTGAAGCCAATACTTATGCCACTTCTATCTACTAAAGAGAGGAGCAAAGTTAGAGACTACTTACCTAAAAGATGAACCCATCGAGTCTCAATATTTTCCTTAGACAAAGGGGCTTTACAAGAGGTTGTTCTAGTTTTTAAGGATCACAAAGAAAGTCTAAAACATCCAAGACTTATCCACAAGACTAGAGTCTCCAAATATAAACCTAAAGCTAAGACTCCTCAAGTATAAATGTGGAAGAGCATATTGTAAAGAAGTGCAAGTGAATAATAACGCTTGTTCATTTTGTAAGTAATGATGAAATGATCTTGTATATATAGGCAAATTTAACCCTAAGATTTTTCAAAAGTTTTGATCAACAAGGTCGACCTAGTATAGTTTATGGACAAAAATTCACTAGGTCACGAGCTAGGTTAGCCAAAAGAGCTAACCTAAACCCTAAATTAATTTTACCCAAAATTGTATAGGGTCAACCCAGTTGACCTAGTACAAAATACTATCAAAAGGGTTTTAAGGTGAGGACAATAAGGATAGAAAGTGAGAAAATATTGGAGGAGTATGCAATAGAGGAGTAATAACTTAGGGAATGGTTTTTAGGAACTAGTTGGATTGGTAATAAGTATAAATAAGGGACAACAATCATGTGAAGCACCAATGGTCTACCCACCCCTTTTTTCGTACACCACTTAGGGCATGCACTCAAAGATATTGAGTCTTGATGGGTTCTTGCAAGATATAAATCATTAGTATTTGATAAAAGTTTGAAAATATTGGGTAAACACACCTTACTATTATCCACCTTGCCATTAGTGTTCTCCCACAAATTAATGACTATCTTATAAATTTTGAATTCATGATAAGGGTCAGCCACAAGTTTAGCAAGCCCCATCTAAAGGAATTCTAAAAATACCAATATAAAAGCATATTTCAAACCTTTTTTGCACACAAAAGGCTTCCACACTAAAAGCACCAAAATTATAATTTTACATTAAGATAAAAATCCTTATTTATCCCAATTTTTATTACATACAACCCTAGTATCCTTGAGATAATGTTTAAACACACCTTCAAGTCATAAGTCATGATTTAAACACTTAATCACACAAGAATTACACCAACATCTAATAGTTTTACACCAATTTCATACACACCATCATAACATGGGAGAAATACATGGAGTTTGATCCCTCTTAAAAGTATTGGTATTTAGGTAGTGCTCAATAACGTGGTGTTGAGTTCAAGCACAAGTTCAATCATTGACCCCTTTTAATCAGTGATTGGATTCTGTCTTCATGTCTATTGAGCTAGGGTTTCAAGAAAAGAAAGGGCTATATAATGGTCCATGTAGTATATCATAAACTCTTACACAGTCTATATAATAAACATGCAAAGGTGAACACAACCCAAAAATATCATATCCTTATTAACTATAGACAAGGCCACCCTATTCAAAAAATAGTGCCCCTCAATTACTATCCAATAGTAATGTTATTATCTAGGAACCCTACCAACTCCTATTCTAAGTCTACACATAGTAGATACAATCTCTCTGCCATTCTGAGATCCATAAATAATGCACATCTCACCTTTCTAGCTAAGTTTAGATTTCTCTTTTGAAACTTCCATATTCAGTATATTTCCAAATTTAGCAAGTTCCAAATTAGTTTGTAGCATTTATTGCATACCTATAGTAGTCTTATTTTACATAATAATTTGTCATATTAGGTAATTTATTTCCCTATTTTTCAAAAATTTGATAAAACATATTGCTAGGCCCTTTTATTATATGAATGTTGTCAATCCCTAACCATAAATGTTTATAAGGTGTGTATCCTTCTTATCATTGTTCCCAATTTTTGTTTTAGGATTTTCAAATTTGATAAACTATGTTATAGCAAAAAAAATTCAAGTTTTTGTTTCATATTATATGCACTATAAAAAATCATTTCTACCTCTCTTAGAAAAAGTGCTAGATTAAGTTGTATACCAATTGAGGATACTCATATTATTTTTGCTAAATCACATAACTTGGATAAGAATAATGGTATATAAAAATCTTTGAATGTTAGTGACCAACTAGGCATGTAGAAATCCCCAACAATAATTCATAACTTTAGTAGTATGATCAAGATAACATTAGTCCTTGAGATAGACACCAAGATGTACTCCCTCTTATAAGTGGTGAACAAATTGAATTTAATAAAGAGAAGTTATATAAAGCTTTAAATAATGAATTCATGAGCAACCTATAGATCATAATACAATAATTAAAACCATTTTGGACATAAAAATTGTAATCATGACAAAATCCTTTCTAATTTATACTCTATTAGATATAAATTTTGTACCACCATTTACAATGGGGGAAACCCGAGGGATTCAACATATCAATATGCCAATTATTATTGAGTCATTGGAGACACTGTGTTTTTTTACCTTACATTCCTATTCTCATGATGTACAATATCTTATGCATGTGATTCAATATTTGTAAACTAAGGTGATACATTTTGAGCAAGGTCCTTCAAAACCTAATCAAGCACTCGCACATTTTATTGCACACTCCATTAACACACCATATAATAGCATATTCTCTACCTATTGGTTTTATGTCACCCAATATTACACTATATGATGGAAAGGGTGACTCTAAATGACATCTCAGATCATTCCACATAATATGTTTGGATTACATGTCCAATGACATGTTTCACTAATTCTTAAGGAGTCTAAATTAATATGTTCTTCAATGGTTTTATGATTCACCTCATCAATCGGTGATGCATTCAATCTGTTGGCCAACATGTTCTTCACACATTTTTCAATCAATATCAGAGAGAAGGTTTCTTATGCTCAAAATTTTCAACTCAAATAATAATATAATAAGCCTATCATATAATATATCTTAAAGTATAAGACAATGTTATATAAAATGATAAATCCTATGATAGATAAAGAATTACAGGGAATCTTCAATCAAATTTTACTTCTACTCTTACATGATTCCATTATGTTTAGAAAGTTTACATCAATCACAGATTTGTGCCACACAATGAAATAAAGGGAATTCAAATTATTGGTAATGAACAAGCTTAAGTATACACCCATTTTAGATGCCAATACAAAGATTTAATTTAAGCCACCTTTCAAGGTGGTGTCATTCAATACTAAGAATTATCAAAAGGAAATAGTACATGCATTTTCTAAGGCTACTCCATGCATTATTTTATCATCTCCTCCAAGGAGACAGTTTACTAATCTACCATAAGCTCAATATAAGGTCCTCAAAACATTATTTGAATGCAATGCCATAGATATCCCTATTGTTAAAGAGGTTGATGTTAATCATACTCTTCTAAAATATTTTGATCAGAATTATTTTTGTGATTATCATAGGGAACTAGACCACACTACTAACAAATGTTTCATTTTGATGCATAAGACTCAAGATTTGATAGATGAAAACATCATTGATGTGGCCACACAAAATAAAAATAAAAAATCATAACTAAATGAAAGTAAATTAATTAAAATCTTTAGTGATGCCTTCCCTAAACATATAGGTAATGAGACAATAGATACATTGAGAGTGCATTATGCATACAATGCACACCCTCCACTATTTTCCTACCATTCTCATATAGAGGTACCACATCCTTTAAACAACACCATTGATACCTACCATAATCTAGTACCATTTAGACCACTTATCACATTTGCATAGAATGATATAATAGATGATGACTTAGATGTACAGTCTTTGTTCATTTGAGATCACATTGATCATTGGCCTATTTATAGAGTCATGGTTGATAATGGCTCAAGTATGAATATGTATATAGTCACACTTATCTATCATCTGGTATACACAAATCAAGATTTCATTCATACCACCCTGGTCATAAAAATATTCAATGGTCACATTCAGATCTCTATTGATGAGATTACATTACCATTATAGGTTGGTCCTACACACATGACCACCAAATTCACAGTAGTGCAGGGGTCTTTGATATGTTATTATGGTGCCCTTGGATTCAACAAATTCACCTAATTATATTTAAATATCATAGGTTTCTAGATTATATATATGCTAATGAGATCATCATAGTTTGAGGTATCCCATATGATTGCCCCTATAACAAATAGATTTTAGTAATTACATAGTCAATTTTAGTTGAGCCACCTAAAAAGGTAAAACCTACTTAGAGATTTCCACAACAGGTAACTAACCTTTCATAGAGTCTTATCCATGAAAGGCCACTTAAGTAAATATTTATTACATATTATAGATAGCCTCTCTCTACTCTTTCACACACCATATTGATATTATAGATCACTTAGGGTACCTCACATAAGGAACAAACATAAGATTCATTCACTCCATGATGGGTTCCAAAAACCCCTAGAGTTAATCATGCTCAAACATAGGCATAATATGTTATAGATCATCATTATGAAAATTATAGTTATGGTACATAAGGTAATGAGCATTCAGATTCTCCACTTAGTGCAACTCAATCCCAGTCACATAGTCATTTCTATTCACAAAAGGTGACCATTCCTCTTGTATACATAGGGCCTATTGATTGGGAATCCTTACATGACTCATTGGTTAGTATATTTCTTTCCATATTTTCTTTGTCACATTACTTATTTATGTAAAAAAAAAAAAAAAAAAAAGAAATTTTCAAAACCAAGACCTATGCATGATTATGTTTAGTTCATTTGCATCAGTTAATTTGTGAATAGTAGTCATTACTTATTTCTATCTAGTTTTCATATCAAATTAGTTTCAAAAATGAACATGAGTGATTACAGATCATACGTGTTTCTATCCCCAGACCCAATTATAATTTATCTCACTATTAGAAACATAAAAACCACATTCAGATAGTATAGCCCTATTTGGATAATATTTAACCCTGATATTCTCTACTCACCCATCATTTTACCATTGAGCACATACAATCATTTCTCAAATTCAGACTGCACACAAGACTTATACAACTTATACATACATCAACAAGATAATTGGGGGCATCTTATATAAAGGTTCTATCCTTATTTGGCTATCCCTTATTATTCACAACTCAACTCTTTACATGGCATTATGTCTATTGATATTTATCACTCACTAATACAGTAATATCCTATTGGTCACCTAAGTTACCAATTCTACTAGTGTTATAAATTACTTATGTGGATCAACTATATATATTCATGCATGCTTTTCCTATTTGCTTTCATGTTTTTTGTCTTACATGTATTATTTTTTTGCATGTGAGGACATTTGAACATGTCCTTTTGTGTGTCTATAAGCCTTCCTTGTATGTTACTATACATGTGAGTGACATACAAAAATGTCCCTTGTCTGTGGCCCCTTGACATAATATTTCATGTTTTTTGTGATTTGTATGTACTCTTTATTTGTGTGTGTCATGGCCGTGACACTTGCTTTCTCAAATTGTGATGACATTATGAATATCATGCATCCACTTAGTTTTCAATGTCATGATAGATATCATGCATCCCTCCCCAAGTAGTTCTATTCATATTTTAGTACTTAGTTTAGATCACTTATATATGTGCCTAATTTTTAACATCTATCTTGACATTCTCATTATATATATTTATTCTTACATGAACCTCACATTACTATTATGCTCATATTATCTATATGATGATGTCATGTTCTTCCATGTTATCATTACTACTCAGGTTTACATATTTTGCATAACATTTATAAATAAATTTTTATTTTGAGTTAATTTATTACGTAGACTCAACAACTCACCTCAAAAGAGGGGGCATGCACATTATTTTTCTAGAGATTAGGTTCCTATAGTATAGTGCATAGATAGAATTTTATAGGCCTCACATAATAAATCATAGAACACACTCAGAAAGCACTCAACAAATTAGTTTAGATAGGAGCACTCCTTTTGGACAAGAACACCCTTCCACCACTATTATCCAAATAGGGAATTATTATCTTAAAACACAAAAACAATCATTTATAGAGTCTACCAAAATCTTAGACAGTTCAAAATAGTTTTCACAGGGTCATAATTTTAGTTTCCATAAAATACTTAGATTTACTCATTTTGGGTGAATCATGCACGACATGTGTTTTAGCTTATCACATAGGTTGTTGCTCATAATTTCAATTTTTATTACTAAGTCTTGAAATCCACATACACCAGATATCAAATTGGGGGTATGTACATAGCATAAGGCTTCCTCTTTGCTTAGTTTTACACCATTTTTGTAGATGAAATGATAATGTTTGTCATTCTCCATGTTGATACACTAGACCCCAATAATACTAACTCTATGTACTAGTTTTTCACCAGTTTTATGCCATTTTTACACCAAAGATGAGCTTTATACTATCTAAAGTAGTTGGTTCACCTTTTTGTACTAGTGTTGCACCAAAACAATCTAATGGGATTCATAAAAGGATTCCAAACCATTTCACTATTTTAGGTATAAAATTATGGATTAAAGCACACCTTGAGTTCTTAATCACACTCAAGTCTATCAATAAGGATTTGGAGCATGCACAGTCTAATCTAATATTTTTAATGCAAATGAAATCTCCAAACATCATACCCTCTTCAATCACTAGCTTTTTACACCAAGAAAACACAATGGTTCACATACCTAATCATGATTATTATTCCTTGTTATTAGACATATAAATTTTCTTGTCTTTAATTATTGATATTCATCTTAAATAAAAACTAATTTTATACATGTTTTATTGTAGGTTCATGTGAAACACAGTTCAACATAGTAGCCTACATTCAAGATTGTACTTCAGAAGTAAGTTTAAGTATGCACTTTTTATTTTATGTTAGTAATTTCACTTTAATGAATTACTATAATAAAGGGGGATAAAATGTAATTATATAAATTAAAATTTAAGCTGAAATAGTGCACTTGTGACCACCTCCTTAACACACTTAGCTCATGGCCTATTTTAGGTCCCCTTGACCATTTTCCTTCACTATATGCATGAATGACTAATTCCTTAAAGAAACCCAAATCACTTTAGAATGTATCTATCCAAACTAATTAATGTCCTAATCTCATCTTCAGACTTAACCACTCCTCTAGATTAGTAGCTCTTGATCTTAGGACAATAGCACCCCATCTAGAGGATAGTGCACCCCACTATTGTCCACCTTGCCAACAGTATCTTCCTAGTAATTAATGACTATTTTAAGAAATTAAAACTCATGATAAGGGTCATCCCATACTTTTAGCAAGACCCATCTAAAGTAACTTCAAAAATACCACTATAAAAGCACATTTCAAACCATTTTACACACAACATGCTTCTACACTAAAAAGCACTAGAATTATAATTGCATATTGAGATAAAATTCCCTATTTCTCCCATTTTGATTACATATAGCTCTTGTAACCCTGAGTTAAAGTCTAAATATACCTCGACCATCACAAATTCATAGTTGAATCACCTATTCACACTAGGATTACACCATCTAATATTTTGCACCCATTTCACACACACCACCATAAAATGGGATAACCACATGGAATTTGATCCTTATTCAAAGTTTTAGTATATAGGCAACACTCAACACATGGGGTGTTGAGGTCAAACACAAATGAAACCACTAAACCCTTTTTAATTTGTGATTGCATTTTGTATTTTTGTCAATTAAGCTAGGGTTTCAAGTAAAAATATATATTTATACAACAATCCCCAAAATAAATCAAAATTTTTCATATAGTTTATATAATAAACATGTGAAATAAAACATAATGAAAAAATATTAGATCCTTTTTAGCTATTTTAAAAGGCCTCCTTATTCAAATAATAGCACCCCCATTACTATATAGTTATAGCACTATTATCTAATAACCCTACTAGAGACTGTTTAGAGTATGCACACAGTCAAATAGTCTCTCTACCATTCTTAGATCTAGAAATAACATGCATCTTAGTGTTATAGCTAAGTTTATATTTATCTTTTGAACTTTCCTTAGTTATTATATTTATAAATATATTTGTAGACACCTAAAACTAGCCACAACTAGTTTTTGATCAAACTTCATACTGATTCTTACTAACCATTATAAATTAAGCCTAGGAATCATTAAACATCCCAAATTTGCTTGTGTAGTATTCATCAAAGCTTAGAATCATGTGGAGACATCCCTAATTTGGGTATCCTATCATATGAAACCATAATCTCCCACATATTCATCCCTAATCATCTTGTGGCATCATAACAGTCAATTTGGCCTATGGACCTATTAAGTAGAGCACTTGCACACTTAAATTAAATCTTGGAAATTATAAAAGGCTAAATAGAATTAATTAAAAATCTAAACTAAATTAAATGCCTAGTTGAATTATCCATTTGAAATTAATGAAAAACTAAAAAACAAATTCAAAATATCCTAACCTTTCATCATTGCCTTTATGAATTGTCAAGCTCTTTGAAAATATCTATTTTGGAAAGCCATGCCTAGTAATTTCAAATAATAATTACTTAAAAACTAGTAAATCTACTAGGGTTATATTTGACTCACCTAGGTTAAGTTTGAACCCATTCCAAGCCTTAATCCAACCCTAACTCACTTTGTGTAAGATTTAAATCTTGGGCTATAAATACAATGCCATGCCTCTTTATTTTTAAGCTCTCATAAGGTAAAGTTATAATGCAAATGTGGAGAGAGACATAAGCTATTTTTTTTCAAGTAGTGTTATAATACCAAAATCTTGAGCCAAGCAATCACAAGCCATATCAAAGCCAATGGTGTCAAGGAGAGAGGAAACCAACAAGTTTCATTTTTTAAAGACTTCTTGATGCACAAGCTGAGTAAATCACTCAAAAAATCATTTGGAGCTCCCAAGGAAGGTAAAGGATTTGTTATTTTTTATGTTTTAGTTGAGCTTTCACTTGGTCTTTGTTACTAATCTCTCCCCAAGTTCTAGTCTAGGAGTGTAAGTGTTAGTGTGTTTTTATTTGAGTTTTTTTACTTGAACTAACACTATACTAACCTCCCTTCTTGGATTCCTATGATCACAAATGGCACACTTGATGAGACCATCAAGCATCCCATATAGCAAGGAGATAAATATGGTGTTCTTAGTTTTTATAATGAATGCTTGACAATCTTCAAAATTTGAGTTTTAACTTATTTTTTCACATATTCTATTTTTTAGAGATACACAAATTACATAGAGACCAATGTCAATTCTCTCTAACCAATGTTGATCATATCAAAACTAACATCAACCACTATGTGTAGAATAGAGCATACTAAAAACATGTTTAAACAAGTTTTTCTTGATATTTCTAGTTTTGGTTTTGTTTTTAAGGGCGTGAATGTTGTTTATCTAACTATTTTCTTGCAAGATCAGGTGTTATTTACCAATTTTAAACTCACTAGCTAATAATATTTTTTGTCAAACTATTTTATTATTTCTCTATGTTTTTAGTAAACTAATGTCAACTAACATCGATCCTTCTGTGACTAACCAACATTGATTTATATATACTAGCATCAATCCCAATGTGGATCAATGTCGATCTCTGAGATAGAAAAATAGAGAAACCCAAGAGAAAATCATGAAATTTTATTTTCTCATTCACATTTGGGCTTCTAATAAGGCAAAAACCCTCTAAAATTTTCAAGACCTAAGCTGGAAAAAGGTAAAAATTTGAAAGTGGTCAAGTCTTGAACATTTTTGTTTAGTGCCTAAAAGAAATGTAGTTATTTTTATGCTTAGTTGATTTGTGAAAGTTTTTACAAGTTTTTCAACTAAGGCCAAGGGGGCCAAATTTCATAAACATTTAACTTTGGTACATTAAAATAAATGCTCACACTTAGGTACATACTCTTAAGAGTGTTTATTTTATGCTTGTTCTTTCAAAGTTGTTTATTTTTTGCAAAATAATTGATGCATGTATGCTCTCCCCCTATCCTAATTAAGGAACTCGATAACCAAAATTGTTCATTCATTTCCTCGGTGTCTTTAGTATAAAAGTGTGAAAAGAACATCATTAAGGCTCTCCTCAAATTTGTATGGTTTGGGTGATCTAAATGAGACTTTAAAGTTTTTTCATTTATCATTTATTTTCATGTATTTTGGCTTGTGAGTCCGAGTTCATAACCTCTTCATGGGTTCTCTATGGAAGAGTTGACCTAGGAATTCATCTCCCAACATCATTTCAACCCCACTCCATGATGGGGTATAAAAATTTAGGTCAACTCACTAGGATGTTTATTTGAGCATTTAAACAAACTCTATTAGTAAGATATTGCCTTGGACCATAAGGGCAACTCAAACATTATATTACACTAAGCAAATAATGGATGTAGTGGTTGTGAAAAGGATAAGACATTTTCATGACAAGCTGGTTGACCTAGATCTAAATGATGTGAGCATATCTTATGTTACCTGCACTTAAGACCATCTAGAAATGCATGAAAATTTAGTTTTAGACTAACCCCACTTATCATAGACATACTATTGATGTAGGGTGAGTAGCCCAAAGTTCCATATCACCATACAATCTCATGAGAGAAGGGGATGTAAAAAAACTACTTTTTCATACACTTTTATTTTTGGATTAACACTTAAAATCCTCTCAAGAGCATGTATATAGATGAAATTTGATAGTATTATGCAACGTTATCAGTTTTAGGATTTAAGTCATTACATTTAGGTGTTTTATGTCATTTTATCCTTTTTTTGCATGGTTTTGAGTCTAAACTATCTATTTTTGTTAATCATGCCATTTCAAAACAAATCTTTTTCATACATCAATCCATTATTTGAAGAGGTGTTATGCCACCCATTTGACACCATGCATGTAGCCTTAGTCTTTTGATAAATCTTATTTGTATGTGTCATTTGATTGGAAAGGGTAATGCAAAGTACCTAATTCATCTCAAATCCTGTGCCTTTAAGTCTTGAAATAAACCATTGTTTACATCTTTAGAATGTGATAGCTTGTTACACTACTCAAATTGTTTTAATAGACTTGTTTGTTTTATGCTAAATGCCATTTTTTGAAACCAAGCTGCATGTACCTTTTGGATTTATACCTCATTCTATTATGCCATTCAAGTTTTTCTAGCTTTTTATTTATTCAAAGAAGCCTAGTTTTCATTATTGTTTGTGCCTAGATTTGGGAGAAATAGCCTATCTCTATATGCCTTTTATTTCAATCCTTATGTCAATTGACCAAGTCTATATTTGCTTTCGAATGCCTAGTTTATGACAAATTATTTCAGATTTGTTAAATTAAATCTCATACCTTGTTTGTTTAAAGTCTAGCTTTTGTGCCTTTTCCAAAATACCTAGCATATGCTTGTTTTGAGCCTAGATTTTGTGTTGTATTTGGCCAAAATACCTAGCAACTTTTATTTTCTTAGATTAGACTTTTTTGGAACACTTTTTACCTATAGTTTGGCATTCTAGTTTTATTTCATCCACTTGATCCATTTGTTTAAGTCATTTGATGTTAGACATATGATATTAGACTATTTTAAACCAAGTCTTAATATAGGCCATTTTTGAGATACAACTCCCCTAGACCAAATTAGACTATGTTTGGACCATTTGTCCTTTGGACATCATTTTTAAGATTTTGTATAACTCTAGACCTTTTACAAGACATTCATTATTGATGTGGATATGTCTCATTACACTCATAATTGAGACATGTACAATCTAAGTTATGATAGAATGGCTACAAAACTTGGATTTGTTTGAGACCCTTATGGTTAAGAAGTGGTTTTTGAGGTGGATCCTTAACCTCCTTACTATTGGCCAAATTTGGCCCACATATAAAACTTTGTCTAGAACTAAAAGAAGAAGCTAAGTAGGGTCCTAATTAAAGAGTGATCCAGTGTCACAAGGATAATATGGACTCCAAGAGGAGACCACATAACATTTTAAAGATTTTGAAACACTTTAAGCAAGCTCAAAGTGTGAATCTAGTGATCGTAGACAACCAGACCATCACAGTACATCTTGCAAGAATGAATGGGTCAATCTGATTACAAATTTAAAGATGCACTTGGGAGGTCTTCTTGATCTAAGGAATTACATGAGCATGAATCAATTTATCCCAATATCATCCCTTATAAATTTGGTTCCTAAATAAGTATTTTATCTCATGATACAAGTCTTCAAAGTTAAACAAATAGTCTGGAATGTGTGCATGGAAATCAAGATTAAGCTACAGCAAATAGCCATTTGAATTCAAATGATCAAGATCAATGATCAATGTTCAATAAAATCAAAAGATCCAATGGTGCATGGATGAATTTTGAGTCAGTGGGTCTAGGTAGATCAATGATGCACAATCCCTCATGAAAAGTAGATCTAATGGTAACCATTGGGTCAAAACATCAATAAATCGTGAAGATAAATGTGTGAGTGGCAAGTGTCTTAAGCATGTTAAACTGATAGAAGATTGATGGCTCACATTCATTTGTATAGATAAATATTAATGGTGTATAATAAATGAGATCCAATGGTCTACATTCAATCATGAGGAAAGATTGATGATGAGTGAGAGGTCAATGAGTTAGTAGATCCTATAAATCCAACAAAGCACGTTAGACCATGCAGATTCAAGATCAAGGGCCAATATAAGAATTCAAAGCTAGATACGGTTAAATTCAAACTAAAAAAAATATGTCAATAAGATGTCATGGAGGTAGACATGTTAATTTCAAGGTTTCATCACCAAAACCAACAGTGTGCATAAGCCATTGGTAAGGTGGTCCTGAAGCTGATTGCGACCTTTTACATGGCAAAACAAACTAGTAAGAAGCCAGTAGGCAGCAATCAATGTCACCAAGATCAAAATAGATATATTAAGTTGTTATGACTACATCAACACCAGAGGAATATTTCTAATGATTTGACCCCACCATTATAATTATAAGGAGCATCAATACAGGTGAAAAATATATTAAAAGAGACTGATATGATTGTTATGGCCAGTTTTAAGTAGTCTTTGACATTATGAGGTTTTCTAACTAAATAAATGTTGAATGATCAAAAATATTGGTTATTATGCTCCCTTATCCATCCTTATATTAATTTATCCCCATCTCTTTCATCCCTTATGTTATAAATATAAGCTTATAAGCCTTAAAATGGATCCCTCTCTTTAGCATGACTAGACTTTGCCAAGATTTGTACTGTAATACCTATTTGATGTAATAAAAGAATGAATTCCTCCATTTTTCAAGTTGATTTAAAGTGTGTCTTATGATTTTAGTGATGTGGCTAAGTGAATATATGTTTTCCTTTCCTCTATCTAAGTTTTCTCACCTTCATGAAGTGTTTTGGTAGTCCTCACAGGTCATTATAAGTGCATATATAGTATGTTGGTCAATTTGGAAGTGGACAACTACCCTCCCATGCCAAGTCAATAGCTATTCCATGCCTTTCTATGAAATACTTATGTGAGGGTTGATAAAAGAGTGAGTGAAGTGGCCTTCTATAGTCTTGAAAGTGTCCTATAGTGTGTCTTGTTTAAGTATAAGGATCAAAAAATTTGGTGTATCACCTCATTTTACATGCTTTCATGAATTATTGCCAATCTCTCTTCATTTTCCAAGTAAGAGTTAGCTTAGGTCTATTTTAGGTGATAGATCCAAAATGAAGTTGGCCTTCTCCAAAATTCTATCCCAAGTTTATGTGACCCATAGCCTAGGGTCAATCCCATATTGGACTAGGTTTGATCAAGAGAACTTGAACAATCCTCTTGTTTAGCTAGGGTACAACCTAAGACCACCAACAATTATAGCACAGTTGATGGGACAAATTATCCTAGAGGAAGTAAAATTTGGAGCTAAGGAGAAGTGTCTATAGTAGCAAAGGATATCCCTCATCATCAAGAGCTAAAGATCTTTAAAGTTGAAGAGTTCATAACACTATCCAAGCAACATTCTCATGCTAAAGGTCACTATAAGTTCATATAGTAAAGGTATTCCCCTTGAATTCATTGAGATACCTTCCATTTCATATAAGAGATCAAGATTTAATAGGATAATACCTTATCCCAAAAATAAATATTCATCCCCTGGTCATCCTATTATCATAAATAGTGAAATCCCCACTACCCAAATGGCTATCAGGAATCAAGTGTTTGTTCCATTCAATATAGGTAGTCCATTAAACTTAGCCTAGTATGATGATATTCCTATGTCTACTCTTAAAATCATCCCATTATTTTATGGAGAAGATTAAATAACTACTATTAATCACATCTAAGATGGTACTAACCTTTGTTCAATTCATAATATTATTTAAGATAATGTAGCTATTAGACTGCTTGTTGTTTCCTTCAAAGGAAAAGCATTGCAATGGTATAGAAACCTTCTACTAAACTCCATATATACTTGGGATGATTTAGGTTCATCCTTAGTCAAGTAATTTGAGGACAAGTCTGACCGCCTATCATTAGCTGAGTAGCTAACTACCATTGAGGGAGATCCCCATGAGGTCATGTTTGATTTTAACCTTAGATTCCAAAAGACATGGAATAGGATTATTTTAATGATTATACCATCCCTATAATATGTCTTCTTATGCTATCTAAAATCCCTCAATTCTGATATTATTGTGATGATACAATCATGGGTGGTATTATTATTGACCAAATTTGACTTTTGGTCAAATTTGGACACACCTAGGCAAAAAAAATTATTTTAAAAATTTTAATGGGTCCTAATATGTTTTAATAGTAAGTACACTTCTTAAATTATGTCATTTAAGGTCAGATTAGCTTTAGTCTTAGTTACATTAGTCAATTTGTCCATTAGGAGTCAATTTATGTGCTTTTGGGAGTCATTAATGCATTTGGCATAGTTCCCAAGGTTATTAGGTGTCACACATTCATGTAAAATGTCTATTAAGTAATTTATAGTGTCATGGATGTCAGTTAACTATGAATTTTTTATGTTTTTCAACTAAAATTGTATAAATCAACTAAAAAAGAGGGAAAATGGTACTTGTATGGATTTTTGGGAAATCTTCCATGTGGGGAAGATCATGGGGGGGTCTCCTAATTCTTATAAAACTCATATAGATGCTTTATTTTATTTTAAATAGTAATTTTAATTCCAATACCATTATACACATTTCTTACTCTTCTTGGCAGACTGGAGTGACCCTCAAGTTTTTTCTCAGTACGAGAAGCACAGGTAGTTTCAAAAAAAATGATTTTGGGAGATGATAGTAAACTATGATACCTTAATTTTCATATATTTATTTTTTATATTGGTCAATAATTTTGTATGAACCATTCTAACAAGTTTACTATGCATATTTGATAGTTATTTGGTGCACCCTATAGGTTTTGCTCTATTTATACCAAATTCATAGGAACCAATTGATATTGTTGGCTATAGAGGATGTTTTTTTCTTTATTATATTATCTCCACTATTTTTTTCATGATTCATGATGTTTGGATGAGTAGAATTGGTCTATCATGCAAGGATGTGTCACCATGTGTAGTTTCAGTTGGAGTGTTTTGATTTACTGAATGTATCTCTCCTTTAGGTGACTTTTTCAACTAATAAAGAGTATTATATAATCTCCTAGGTAATGTGACCATATAATTTATGTTTTAACTTCACCATGTCTCTCCTTGGGTTGCTTGCTAGCTTATTCCCCTCTATGGGTAATTCCTTACACATTCCTAGTTGAAGTTTCATGTATGAATTGGTTCACCATGTCTATGAGGTTGTAATGGAGGTATATTGGTCTATCCAATAATTTAATATTTGAATGAGTTCATTTTTCATGTTTTTAAGAGTACAAATTTTGATCACATATATGTCATGCCAAATAGCCACTTGGTGAATCTATTTGCTCTTTTTCACATATGTGCAAGTGTTTCCATGTTGTGATAGGTGTTTTGAAGTTGGTTCAAGTTTAAAATTATGGATACCATAATGATTTAATATTCACCATGATATTTGGGAATTTTTGAGCTAGTTCACCACCGTGTTTACCTCAATTCTAAGCTCTGACCACATATTCTACCCAAAACATGCACTTATAGGACCTTGATGGCATTGTGCTCATGTAAAGGGAGGTGGATATGTGTTACAACTCTATGTTTTTTATTAAATTTCATTTATAATCTCATAAAAGGTATGATATTATCTCTTATACTCATGGTTCATAGTGGTCCACACCCCAATCCATTGTTTGCTTCCCAAAACAACCTCCCACAGGTGGTTGAGCATGAGTTCAAGTGTGTATGGAAGGGCTAAAGTAATTTTACATTTCTCTTTTTTCTTATTTTCATGAAAAGGAAACCATGGAAAACCCACTCCAATTCCCTATAAGGAAAAATGGAAGCATGAAACTTGTACGAAGGTCAAAGACTGAGTTTAAGAAAGTAATCCATAAAGGAGCAAAATATAGCTCCAAGAGGTTTTGGAGGGCCTTCCAAAGTCCACTTATAAAGGGTTTCAAGGCCTAAAACTTGGTAGATGCATATCCCCTAGTATAATAAAGGACCTTACCTTTTCTCTTTAGGAAAGGACAAGGTGAAGGTTGTTTTGTGAAGTAAGTGTCTCAGAACATACTGAGAAACCTTAATGATGTTTATAGGCTTGTTGGGAACAAAAGGCTTTTTGCCACGTTGAAGAACCATTACAAGAATAAGAACATGAATTGAATGATTAAAATAGTAAAATGAGATAATATTAAATAAAATTAATCAATTAAAGTTTAAGTTAGTACATTGTACATGTATGACCACCTATAGGCCTCCTTCAAGCATGAAATGATAACCTACAAGGGTCAGACAAGTTAAACAGGGAAAAGGAATGGTTTATGCACATTTAGCATGGTTTTAGTCTACCCAAAATGACTATGAGATGGATAAAAAGTGTTTGGAGATCCAAGGTGGACTAAAAAAACCTTTTCTCACTATAATCATCCCAATCAACCCCTATTTTAGCACCTACAGCAAGGTAAAAATCATAGTACCTTAGTTTGAGCAGGAGTCAAGCAGGATAAATACTATTTGAGCTCTAATGGAACATATAAGTGATATTTAAATGAATTATGAATTTTTTAATCCCAAAGTGTGTCTTTAATATCTATTACATACCATGACAAAGTGAAAGGGACCCCTGTATTCACCTATAAGTAGGGTTACAAGTAGAGCACCTTAATTCAAATAGTGGCATGAGAAAGTTATGCAAATTAGTGTCTTGGAAGCTCATAAAGAAATTTTTTGTCTATGTATACATTATTTGAGTTTAAATATACTCAAAATTTATTTACACACTTCATGCAGGTGTCAAAAAGGACAAAATGGCCTACAATAGACCCTCATAAATGGGTCTTAGTTAACTTACAGGCAGGAGCCCAGTTTGGGATAAAATGAATTGATATAGTAAATGGGAAATAAAAAATTTTGAAATATTGAATGATTACCTTCATGAAAATTTTATTTATGTCATTAAACCCTTTTAAGGGAAATACAAGTCTACACAGGGTCCTAATATCCCTATATGCAACTACCGCAGGGTTTAGGCAAACAAGGAGAAAAATGGAACATGGGTTGTCTATGGGTAGAAATGAGGTTGAAATGAAAAATACCTAATTAATTATGATTAAATTAAATGTTTTATACACTTAAATACTCCTAAAACATGTTAAATCACTTTTATTTGCTTGGACAAACCCATCAATCTGTATAGGTGACTAGGAGGCACCCTTGCCAAATGAACAAACATGAAGAATCATGTAGGAAAAGGGTTTTGAATGGATTAAAAAGCTCAATAATAATTAATTTTTCATTAAAAACATGTTTATACATCCCATAATTGTAGCATTGGTTTGGAGAGGTCATCCACAAGTGGATTTGGACAAAAATGCAAGAAAATAGGGTTTTTCAGCCCCTTTTTTAGACAAATTGAGTTGGTTAGGTACCTAAATGAGGGATTATAACCTTTACCTTTGGTATATATCATAATTATGACCTTATAAAACTCTAAATGCTTTAATTTTTCCATGGGTATGAGGGATATATCTCTCTATTTTGTCTTAGAGATCAGCCACTTAGGAAAATCAAAACTTTGAAAAAGCAAGTAAAGGGTGCCAAAATGAGTAAAGTACTTAATATGAGGCCTTTGGATCTTCAAATAAAATTAGGGGATGTGTATGTAATATGTATATATTCTCAGGAACACTCAAACAATATTTAACCCTTCAATATGACCTAATTGTCCATGCATACAGTCCAATCAAGCAAGTTTTCACTAGGCCTTATTGGCAAAAGAGATGAAAGGAGTGTTTGAGGGGTTGCGTGAGAGATTTATGATTATTAATTAGGTGTAAAAATACATAATAAACCATCCTAACCATGTTTTAGCATTCAAAGTGGTCCCAATTAGCAGGGGCTAGGCCAAGCTGATCAGGCCTTGAGGAGACTTAAAGCTGATTGAAGATCTACCTTCATTTCTAGTCCTTGATAAGCTATCCAAATGATTAAGGCATGTTTTTGGAATCAATTAAGACATTTATGAGATTTTTTTTTGCTAATAAACTTGTATTAAGATTGTTTTTAGCCTAGAGATAGCTCAAGCATGCAGGAAAGTGGAAAAACAAGATCGATAGGTCAATTTTTAAAGCTCATATCTCTGTTAAGGCTCTGAATGGGAAAAAAAGAGGTTAGAGAGGGTCCTCAAAAACAAATTTTTTCCATTAGTTATAAACTTTAATGTGTCATCTATATGAACAATTATTAAGAATAAAAATAGTATAAAACCCTAGTAAAACCCTTAGAAAAACCCAATGGAGAAAACAAGCATGGAGAGCCATTCAAATGTCATAGTTTAGAAAGTAAACCTATTGGATCATGGAGAAGACTCACTTAGGCTCCCACCCATGCAAATAATATTTAATAAACTATACAAACAACATGAAAAATAGTGTTTTTCTCACCATTTTATGTGTTTTGTAAGTTCCAAGAGGTTTGAGAAGATGCAACCAACATATGGAATTGCGTGCTCAAACACCTCCCCTCTTATCCCAATAATTAGACTTGTCCCTAGTCAGTGGTGAGACATTAAAATAGGTGAAAATAATGAAGGTAGTTTTTTGTGCCAAGATAGGGTGTTTTATGCCACTTTTCACAATTTTCATAGCTTGTATGGATAATTGGACTTCCTTCTATTGCATTGACCATTTCATATCTCTTCTCAATGTATTTTTAACTTATTTCTCCAAGTTAACACATTTCAAAGTGACCTTTGGACTTTTGTTGCTTTGCCTCTCTCTCAAAAGCTATAAATATGGACACTTTTGCTTCTTTTTGGTAGCTTCCATTGGTTGATGGTGATACCCTAGACAATTTTTTATTTGAAGTAATATTTAAGAAATAAACAAGTGTTTTTCCTACTTAAATTTTTTTCAATTGAATGTTAGTGCAATCTTATTGGTCTTGTCTAGTAGATCTTCTTTTCTATCATGTTATCCTTGATTGTCTACCAAGTGTGCAAAAAGGGTATTGTTATCGGTCTCTTTTAGTATTCTTTTCTAAGTGTACATGTGTCTTAGAAGTATTTTATGATTTTATTACTTCATTCAATCATCCATTACTCTCCTAAGTATCAAATACCCTCTTGAATCTAACATATGAAACATTGATGTGATAATGCATTTTGAGTTGTGAGTTTTATGTGAGAGAGACTTTGTTTGTCTTTAACTAGGAAATATTCAATAAAATAGGAGGATATTAAACATTGGTGTATCACCTTTTTTGGTTTTCTTAGTTTTTTTCTTAAACCTTTTTCATCCACAAGTTGATAGGTAAGGAAATGCTTCAAAGAATTCATCAATGGAACTAAGCCTTCTAGAGATTCATCTCTTAAAATTGTCACCCATAGTAAGAGGGATGTTTCCATTATGACATTTAGATTAGGAGATCTAGGCATCTCTTCAAGGGTTAAAATCCAAGTGTCAATAGTTTTTGGCATGCCTGGTGGGACTCTAAGTCCTATAAGATTGTCCAATATTGGTGTTGGTCTTGGCAGAGTTACAGCTACAAGAACATCTACATTCAGTACCTAGAAATTGCACTAAAGTTTTCAAATCTCTGGTTTCTAGTTAGTTCCTAATTTCCATGCCAAATGTGACCAACAGGTTTACTACTAAAGGTATACCCTTTGATTTTGTGCAATTACCTCCATATTCTGCCAAAAGGTTTAGGTTTGTGAATACCCATCCTTATTCAAGAGAGTTAGTGTTTAAGAAGTCTAAGTTCTTGTTTAGTTTAATCCCTAATACTCATAAGTCACATTCCAATATGGATATAAACCAAGCTTTTGTAGCCTTCATAGGATCATCTCCTTTGAATCTTGCCCAATATGACCAAATTCTAGGATCATCTCCTTTGAATCTTGCCCAATATGACCAAATTCTAGGAGCATCCCTTAAGAGTGTTTCATCTTTTAGTGGAAAGGGTCCAATTACTACCATTGGACATAGTAGAAACATAGTGAAATTCTAAAATATCCATAATATCATTCAATTAAAATTGTTTATTATGTTTTTGGCATTGTCTTTCAAAGGAAAAGCCTTTGATTGGTATGGGACTCTACCTAAAAATTATATTAGTTCATGGGATGAACTAGGAGATCTATTGACTGAGAGCTTTGGAGAGAAGAGTGATTATCTATCTCTAGCTAAGAAACTACTCACTATCAAGAGGGAACAACAATATTTTATGCAATATTTCAACACTATATTTCAAAAAATATGGGATAGGATCCCTACTCTTATGAGGCCTATTCCAAATTATGCATTCTTGTACTATCTAAAAGAATTGAATATTGATGTAGCCATGATGATCCAATCCATGGGTGTGAATACACTCCCTTTTTCCCATGAGATAGCTATCAATGTTGAGAATTGTCTTGTTCAAGCAAGGAAGATTTCTCCTAAGCCTCTAATGCCATTGTTCCCTGATTTGAAACCTCCTAGTCAAGTCATATTACCTACCTTGGCTCCTTTGCCTAGCCATGAAAAGTCTATCATTATCGCAAATAATGAGATCCACAAAGTCAAGATTTTACTCTAAAGTGTTACCAATGAATTGGTTTCTCTTAAAAGGCAACAAACTCAAATTTATAGGCCATACTAATCTTGCAATCAGTTTGGACAAACTAATACACCTCTTTTCTAAGGTAATGCTTAAGGACAAGGTCAAATCACCCAAGATAGGCCTTATAAAAGCTAAAATCCTAATTCTCCCTCATCCTCTAAAGCTCTTGTTCCCACTCAAAATAACTTGGTTTAAGAACATCCATGCTATCCATCTTTTGAGCAAAATCAAGAACAAGTTGCTTATGCAAATGAAATGTGCAACCAAACCATGGCAATGCAAGGCAATCAACCTCTCCAAGTTTCAAGTTTTGAAGGAAAAATGTAAAGTGGGGTGGAGAATGGTCAACCACAATCTGATTATACCCTCATAAATAATTTGGAGGGGGATTTTTGTGTTATCAAACATTTGGGGAATCCAAGTAATATGAATACTAGTGTTGCCTCTAACACTAGGTCCAAGAAAAGGGATGTTGAAGAGAAACAAGGAGTAGCTAAGGACCTATTTTGGTCCCCACTTAATTTCCAATGGTTAGTGTGTCAAATTCATCTCTTAGAGTTCAAAAAAGTTAAAAAGTTTAGAATGTGAAGATAGCTCCTATTCACCCACCTTCACAAGTTGCACCACAAGGAGCTAGTGCTTCTAATCCATTAATGATGTAGACCAGATGAAGAAGATACACATGAACATATAATTGTGGTATTATTTGACAATACCAAGGTAGAAAGATATGCTCCAAAAATAATTAGAAGGATTGAGTAATCAAGTTGGCTCATCTAGGAATGAAAATGTTGTCCTAGTTAATGGAACTCAACCTATAGATGGTCAAGTGAAAAAGAATGAAAAAACTCCTCCTTTATACCCATAACTAATAATTTTTTATTTTTTGGTTCATAATTGCATCATACATAGTGGTTTAGTACTTTATTTATGCCCAAGTGTATAGCGGATAAACTAGGCCTCAAATATGAGCCAATGACTAAAGGAGTATTACAATTAGATGGATCACTATCCAAGACTTTGGGAGTAGTTAAAGATTTAAATCTAATCCTACATGCTTGTCTTACCTTTCTATTCCTCATGATGTGGTTGTGTTATATTTACCTCCATAGTTTTCTCTTTATTTGTCAAGAGAGTTTATAGCTAGGATAGGTGGACATTTGGATGCCAATTGGTCCTACATGGTGTTTAAGAAAAAGTATGGCACTAAGGTAAATATTGAATCATAACATATTAATCACAATCACTTAGAGCCTTACACACCTAAATTGGAAAATTTCAACTATGTCATCATTCATAAAGAGGATCTCCACATTGACCAATCTCCAACATCTACCATTGAAGGAGTTTTCGATTTGTACTTAGATGAATGGGGATATGAGCATTATGAGCATGATCCTTATAAGTTCATAGAGGAAGCTAGTCTTGGGTGTATTTTATGCATGAGGAGGACTCTTTCATTCCAAATTTGATGAGACCAAGTGAAGATATAGATGGTTTATGGCAACGTTTCTTTGATGGGTCAAGGAGCAAGATTAGGGCAGGTGGTGGAGCAATGTTGGTTTCCCCTTCTAAAGAAAGGTGTTATTAAAATTTCAGATTTAAATTATCATGTACTTGTAATGTGGTATAATATGAGGCTCTCATTCAAGGCCTTGAATGGGAAAGGAAAAGAGGTGTCGAGGAATTGCAAGTGTTTGGTGATAGTGAGTTAGTTGTGAATCAAGTGAGGACAGAATTTAACCAAGAACTCTTTACTTAAGTCCTATAAGCATAGAGTGTGGGATCTTGTGGAAGGTTTCCAAGCTTTCAACATCACATATATTCCAAGAGAGTACAACAAGCATGTTGATAGGTTGGCAGCAATTGGAGCTTAGTTTGATGTTCCAAAAGGGATAAAAGAGGATAGGAATCAGCCACATATCAAGGTGATTGTAAGGCCCTCCATACTAGATAATGTCACTAATTGGAAAGTATTTGATATTGATAAACAAATATAACTTTTTATATAATAAAAGGTTGAGTTTTATACCAATAATCAGTCCAAACTATAGTAGCACTATGGAAGGTAGATTATCCAATTGAAATCCAAGAAGCTTCCTAAAGGCCTAGTTACTCTTGAGAGCATATTCAATAAGGATGACCAGATAAAGAAAGAGAATGTAATCATGTTTAAAAAGTAAGATAAATATGAGAAGGTATAAATATTTAAATATAAGTTACTTGCACTTGGAAAATTATGTACTAGTCAAGAGAAGCATGTTTTCATTGAGTTATGCAAGGAGTTTTCTAATGTCTTGCATGGGAGTACAGTGATTTGAAGGGTTTTGATCCAAGCCTATCTCAACACACCATAAATATAGATGATAGTTCCAAACTTATTAATCAAAAACAAAGGATAATAAATCCTCAGATTGAACCCCTCATGAAGAAAGAGCTCACTAAGTTGATTGAGTCTAGAATCATCTTTCCTATCAAGCATTCATCTTGGTTGGCCAACTTAGTCCAAGTTAGAAATAAAAATGGGGAGATTAGGTTGTGTGTTTATTCTATGGACTTTAATAGAGTCTCCTTGAGAGATAATTATCCCTTTCCTTTTATGGAACAAATTCTACAAGTTGTGGCAAGTAGTGATAGGTTTTCTCTCCTTGATGGGTATTTCGGATACAATCAAATTTTAGTGAAGGAGAGTGACCAATTTAAGATAGTATTCACTAATAAATGGGGTAAATATGACTATAGGAAGATGAATTTTAGATTTTATAATGTTGTATCTACATTTCATTGTGCAATAGATATGGCTTTTCAAGGACTAATAAATGACATTGTGTTGTTGTATCTTGATGATGTAATAATTTTCTCCAAGGATGCAACGGATCACTTGAATCACCTAAGGAAAATTTTTGAGAGGTGTAAAGAGTTTAGAATCTCTATAAACCCAAATAAATGTGTGTGTTTTATCCATGAATGAAATCTTTTAGGATGCATTTTCTCCAAAAAGGGCTTATCCATTGATCTTGAAAGGGTGTGTGCCATCTTGGCATTGTCTTTACCCAAACACAAAAATGGTTTGAAAAGTTTCTTTGGAAAAATAAATTTCATAAGAATTAATTCTTGATTTTTCTAATCTTATCAAGCCTCTAACCTCCATGTTGAGAAAGGATGAAACATTCACTTGGACTAGAAGAAGGAAGGAAATTTTTGAAGAGATCAAACAAGCCATTGCTCAATATCCCACTCTTGCAAGTCATAATTTATCTAAGGGTTTAAATTTGTATAAATTTTTAAATTAAGAGGTAATATTTTCCATGCTTACTCAAACAATTGATGAAAATTTATAGCATCTTATTGCCTTCTTTATTCAAGGTTTAGAAGGCTATGAGGTAAAATACACCTATGTTGAGAAGTAAGTACTTTCAGTTATTAGGACCCTAAATAAGTTTAGGCATATGTTATCTAAAAATAAGATTAAAATATTTGTACCTCATCCTAGTTTCAAATACTTTCTCTTGAGTATGGATTTTAATGAGAAGAGGGTAGGTTGGATCACAAAAGTGATGGAATCTGATGTGGAAATCAAGACAACCAAGCTAGTGAAAGGAAAGGGATTATGTGAACATCTTTCTTCAAACTTGAAGGAGATAAAGGAGGTTGTTTTGGTACTTAATTATGACCCTATAATAGATATAACTTCACTCATAAGTATTTAAACACAAGATATGATTCATTTCCCTTAAACTGGTGAGTGTCTACAAGGTCTTGATAGAGCTAGAAGAAGGTACTTTAGATTGTAATCCATTCCTTATGTACTTGTTTATGGAGTGTTGTTTAGGAATGACTTTTCAGGTGTGTTATTTAGGTGTATTGATTTATATTATATTAACAAAGTACTATTTGAGTTTCATGATGGACTAATTGGTGGTCACTTTGATCCAAGAACCATAGCTGCTAAGATTATGAGGGCTGGATACTTTTGGCCTAGATTTTCCAAGGACAACCATGCTTGGGTAATAAAATTTCAAAAGTGTGCTCTTTTTTATGGCAAAAAACTCTTCCTACCTTGTCTCTTTATCCAATCCAAGTTTATAAACCCTTCATGATATGAGGTTTGGATTTCATATGCCTAATCAATCCACCTTCTAGTGCTAGTCACAAGTGGGTGTTGACTACTATAGATTACTTTAAAATATGGGTGGAGGATGTATCTCTCAAGGATTTTATTTAAAATTATTTATATACTTCTATGAAGCTATAGTAACAATTTTTGGGGCTCCTTAAACAATAATTTTAGATAATGCATTGGTTTTTCTTGGAAAAAGCACAAGTGAATGGGATTTGAAGAATAGCATCTATCCTAGCACCTCCTCCAAATATTATTCCAAAGGGAATGGACTATCTGAGTCCATAAACAAGAATCTAATCAAGATCATAAAGAGGACAATGGAGGAGAACCAAATAACTTTGCATTCCAAGTTCAAGATAACCCTTTGGGTTGATAGGATTACCCCAAAGAGAGTAATTGGAAATTCACCATACACACTTGTTTATGGGAGATAATATAGAATACCTATTTCAATTTATTTACCAGCATTGGACCTCACCTATTAGCTATAATTTATGGAGAATGAAAGCAGTTATGTGAGTTGATGGAGCTTGAGGAGACAAGAGATCAAGCTATGCTTACTATGAGAGCTCACCAAGAACAAACCAAGAGATAATTTTATAAGAAATCCATGCCAAAAGGTTTTAAGGAGGGATAAATTGTCTTAAAATGGGATGAATATAGATCTAAACCTGGAAGACACATAAAGTTTGATGCTTTGTGGAGTGGCCCATATGTGATCACACAATGCAAGAAACATAATGTTTTCCAACTCTAAAGGTTGGAAAAAGAGGAGCTTCATATCCTAGTCAATGGGATATATCTTAAACATTTATACTAAGTTTTTATTCTCTCTTTGTATATATTTTATTTCTTTCCTTGTGTTTCCTATGTGCCTAAGCACATGTGTGAGTTTTGTTTTTTATCTTGCCTTGTTTTGTGTCTTGCTTTATCTTTATTTCTTGATGTGGTGTGTTTATTTTGTGTTTATTTTGGAAAATTTCTTGATATTTTATAAAATAATACATTGAATACATTGGCCCTTGGTAGGATAAGGCTACTGGCCCTTAGTATAGCAAGCATACTACCCCTATGAGTCACCATTTTGTTGACCAAATTTGACTTTTGGTCAAATTTAGGCACTTCTAGGAAAAAAATTATTTTAAACATTTGAATGGGTTATAATATATTTTCATAGGAATTATACTTATTAAATGATGTCATTTAAGGTCACATTAGTCAATTTTTCCATTAGGAGTCACATTATGTGCTTTTAGGGGTCATTAATGCATTTGGCATGGTTCCCAAAGTTCCTAGATGTCCCAAATTAATTTTAAACATCAAATAAGTCAGTTTTAATGTCAGGTATGTCAGTTACCTATGAATTAGGTTATTCAACTAAAATTGTAGAAATCAAGTAAAAAATAGGTAAAATGGCATTTGTATGGATTTTCTAGGAAGTGTGTTATGTGGGAAATATCAAGGGGAGTATCCTCATGATTATAAAACTCGTATCCATGCTTGGTTTGATCTCAAATAGTCATTTGAATTCTAAAACCATTCTACACATTTCTTGCTCTTCTTGGTAGATTGGAGTGACCCTCAATTTTTTTATCAGTAAAAGAAGCATAATTAGTTTCAAACAAAATGATTTTCAGATATGATATTAAACTAGGATATATTAATTTTCATATATGTATTTTGAATATTTATCAACTATGTTGTATGAACCATTGTTAATAAGTTGAATATGAAAATTTGATAGTTGTTTGGTGTACCCTTTAAGTTTTGTTCCCTTTATACCAAATCCATATGAACTAGTTGATGTTGTTGGATCCAAAGGATTTTTTATTCCTTATAATATGGTCTTCATTATTTTTTTCATGATTCATGATGTTTGAATGAGCAAAATTAGTATGTCATGCAAGGAGGTATCACCATGTGTAGTTTTAGTTGGAGTGTTTTGATTTGCTAAGTGTATCTCTCCTATAGGTGACTTTTTCAACTAGGAAGAGTGTTAATAATCCCTTGGGTCATGTTACCATCTCCTTTATGTTTGAACTTCACCATGTCACTCTTTGGGTTGCTTGCTAACTTGTTCCCCTCTATGTTCAATTCCTTACACATTCTCAATTACAGTTTCATGTATGAACTGGTTCACCATATCTATGAGGTTGTAATTCATGTACATTAATCTATCCAATACTTTAATACTTTAATGAGTTCCTTTTTCATGTTTGGAAGAGTACAAAGTTTGATCGCATGCTCCTATGCCATGCCAAACAGCCACTTGGTGCATTTGTCTACTCTTTTTCACATGTGTGCAAGTGTTTCCATGTTGTGACAGGTGTTTTGAATTTGGTTCAAGTTTAAAAGGATGGATACCACAATGATTGAATATTTACCATGGTATTTGGGAAGTTTCGAGCTAGTTCACCACCATGTTCACCTCAATTCTATGGTATTCCCAAAACTTGCACTTATAGGCCCTTGATGACATCATGCTAGCATAAAGGGAGGTGGATTTGTGTTAAACCTCTTTATTTTGGCCTTAAATTAATTTTTAAGCTCATAAAAATCATGAGATTCTCTTTTATTCTCATGGATCATAGTGGTCCACACCCCAGTCCACTATTTTCTTCCCAAAATAAGCTCCCACATGTGGTTGAACATGAGTTCAAGTGTGTATGGAAGGGCTAAAGTAATTTCACATAAGACTGGGTTTGGGAATGTAATCCATAAAGGAGAAAAATATAGCTCCAAGAGGTTTTGGTGGGCCTTACAAAGTGCACTTTCAAAGGGTTTCAAGGCCTAAAAATTGGGAGATTCATATCCCCTGATACAATAAAGGACCTACTATTTTTAGGTAGGAAAAGACAAGGGAAAGGTGGTTTTGTGAAGTTTCAAAAGTGTCTCAGAATACATTGAGAAACTTTAATGATATCTACAGGCCTGTTGGGAACAAAAGACCTTTTGTCACCTTAAAGAACCATTCCAAACATAAGAACATGAATTGAATGATCAAAATAGTAAAAGGAGACAATATTAAATAAAATTCATTAAGTAAAGGTTAAGGTATGACATTTTACATGTATGACCACCTACAGGCCTCCTTCAAGCATGAAATGATAACCTACAGAGATCAGATAAGTTGAATAGGGAGAAGGAATGGTTTATGCACATTTGGTGTGGTTTTAGTCTACCCAAAATTATTTTGAGATAGATAAAAAGTGTGGGGAGATCCAATGTGGACTCAAAAAACCTTTTCTTATTATAATCATCCCAATCAACCCCTGTTTTAGCACCTATAACAAGGTAAAAAGCATAGTATCTCAGTCTGAGCAGGAGTCAAGCAGGATAAACACTACTTGAGCTTTAATGGAACATATAGGTGAGATTTAAATTAATTATGAATTTTTTAATCCCAAAGGGTGTCTTTAAGATCTATTACATACAAAGACAAAGTGAAAGGGACCCTTGTATTCACCTATATGTAGGGTTACATGTAGAGCACCTTAATTCAAATAGTGGCATGAGAAAGTTGTGAAAATTAGTGTCTTGGAGGCTCATAAATAAAGGTGTTGTCGAGGTAGACATTATTTGAGTTTAAATAGACTCAAAAATTATTCCCACACTTCATGCAGGTGTCAAAAAGGAGAAAATAACCTATAACAGACCCTCACAAATGGGTCTTAGTTAACCTACAAGTAGGAGCCCGGTTTGGGATAAAGTGCATTGATATAGTAAGTGGGAACTCAACCTTTGTGAAACATTGAATTAATATCTTCATGGTAATTTTAGTGATGCCATCAAACCCTTTCAAGTTAAACACAAGTCTACAGAGGGTCCTAAGATCCCTATATGCACCTACAGTAGGGTCTAGGCAAACAAGGAGCAAAATGGAACATGGGTTGTCTAGGGGTGAAAAGGAGGTTTAAAAAAATAATACCTAATTCATGATGAGTCAATTTAATGTTTTATACACTTAAATACTCATAAAACATGTTCAATCACTATTTTTTGCTTGAACAAACCCATCATTCTGTATAGGTGACGAGGATACACCCTTGTCAAATGAACAAACATGAATAATCTTATAGGAAAAGGGTTTTGAATGGATTTAAATACTCCATAATCATGAATTGGTCATGAAAAAAAAATTATATAGCCTATAAGTGCATCATTGGTTTTGAGAGGTCATCCACAAGTGGATTTGGATAAAAATGCTAGAAAATAGGGTTTTTTAGCCCCTTTTTTAGACAAATTGAGTCGGTTAGCTACCTAAATGAGGAAGTATGACCTTTAAATTTGGTAAAAATCCTAATTATGACCTTATAAAAATGTCAATACATTTTTTTTTAAATGGGGATGAGGATTATATCTCTCTATTTTGTCTCAGAGATCAGCCACTCAGGTAAATTAGAACTTTGCAGAAGCAGGTAAATGGTACCAAAATGAGTAAAGGAATTAATATTAGGCCTTGGGATATTAAATTAATATTATGGAATGTGTATTAAAGATGTATAAATTATAAGTAACACTCACACAATATCTAACCCTTTAGGATCACCTAATTGTCCATGTGTACAGTCCAATCAGGCAGGTTTCCACTAGGCCTTATTGGCAAAAGAGATGAAATGAGTGTGTGAGGGGTTGTGTGATATCTTTGTGAGTATCAATGATTTTTTGAAATACATAATAAACCATCCTAATCATGTTTTAGTAGTTCAAGTGGTCCAAATTATCAAGGGGTATGCCAAGCCCATTAGGCCTTAAGGAGACTTAGAGCCAATTGGAGATCTACCTTCTTTTCTAGTCCTTGATAAGATATCCAGATGATTGGGGCATGTTTTTGGAATTAATTTAGACATGTATGATCTTTTTTTGTGTGAATAAACTTTTAGGAATATTATTTTTATCCTAGAGATAGCTCAAGCATGTAGGAAAGTGGAGAAACAAGATTGATAGGTCAATTTTTAAAGCTCATATATTTGCTAAGGATCTACATGGGAAAAAAGGGGTTAGGAGAGGTTAGATAGGTACCTAGAAAATAAATTTGTGGCATTAGTTAGAAACTTGAAATTGCCCTCTATTTGAACAATTGTTAAGAACAAAAATAGTCTAAAACCCTAGTAAAACCCTGAGAGGAACCTGATGGAGAAAACAAGCATGGAGAGCCATTAAAATGGCATGTTTGGCAAGGAAACCTATTGGATCATGGAGAATACTTATTCAAGCTCCCACCCATGAAAATAATATGTATGAAACTATATGGATAGCATGCAAAACATTGTTTTTCTTACCATTTTTGTGTTTTGCAAGTTTTAAGAGGTTTGAGAAGATACAACCAATGCATGGAATTGAATGCTTGAAGACATCCCCTCTTATCCCAATCATTAGACCTATCCCTAGTCAATGGTGGGATGTTAAAATAGGTGAAAATAATGAAGGTAGTTTTATGTGCCAAAATAGGGAGTTTTATGCCACTTTTCATAATTTTCATGGCTTGTATGTATAATTGGACTTCTTGATGTTGCATGGCTCATTTCATATCTCTTATACATGAATTTTTAACTTATTTCTCTAAGTTGACACATGTTAAAGTGACCTTTGGACTTTTGTTGCTTTGCCTCTCTCTCAAAAGCTATAAATATGGACTCTTTTGCTTCTTTTTGGTAGCCTCCATTGGTTGATGGTGAAACCATAGAAAATTTTGTACTTAAAGGAATATTAAATAAATAAACAAGTGTTTTTCCTACTTACATGTGTAATTTAATGTTAGTGAAATCTTGTTGGTCTTGTCTAGTAGAAGATCTTTTTAGCATGTTATCCTTGATTGTCTACCAAGTGTGCAGAAAGGGTATTGTTGAAAGTCTTTATTAGTATTATTTTCTAATTTTATAGGTGTCTTATAAATATTTTATGATTGTATCTCTCATGGAATCATCCATTACTCTCCTAAGTATAAAATACCTTCTTAAATCTAACATATAAAACATTGATGTTACAATGCATTTTTAGTTGTGAGTTTTATGTGAGAGAGACTTTGTTTGTATTTAAGTAGGAGCTATTCAATCAAATAGGAGGAGATTAAACATTTATGCATCACCTTTTTTGGTTTTCTTAGTTGTTTTCTTAACCCTTTTCATCCATAAGTTGATAGGTAAGTAAATGCTTCAAATAATGCATCAAGGGAACTAGCCCTTCTATAGATTCATCTCTCAACATTGTCACCCATAGCAAGAGGGATGTTTCCATTGTGTAACTTGGATGAGGACAGATAGGCATCTCCTCAGGGGTGAAAATATAAGTGTCAACAATTACCTTGCCAGATGCTTATGAGGTTGACATAAGGGTAGAGAATAGCTTGATACAAGCTGGTAAACTTTTTCTAATGCCTATATTCCTAAAATTAAAGCCTATGTCATTCCCTCTAGTTCCTCAGATTCCATCTATATCCCTTTTTCCATCTCCTAAATCCCAAGTTGTATCCCCTTCTAATCATGCTAGTGAGGTTGGATAATTAAAAAGTTTGTTTAAATGTTTTGGGAATGAAATAGTTCAACTTAAAAGACAACAATACTAGGGTAGGCCTTATCAACAATAGAATCAAACCTCTTATTAGCCTTTTAGAGATCAAAGGCATCCCTATCAACGATTTATGGAAAATAGACCACTCTACTAGGCATAAGGATCCATAGTTACAACTAAGCCATATGCATCCCTTGATCTTAATGCACCTTCCATATCAAAATCTATTTTCACACACCACCTCAAAATACTTTGATGCATGACTCAAATTGGTATCCCTCCAACCTCAATGATGTTCATAACCAAGCCTTGATATCATTGAATATTACTATGCCACAAATGACTCAAAAAGAGTTTTCTTTTCAAAGATGTCAGTATCAGGATACAGGTTTGGTACCCTAAGGAGAGGCTCAACAAGTTCAAGGGAAACTTGATTCCATTAATGTAAATTGGCAAATGGATGATTATGTTACATTCAATCAGGGTGGTGAGACTAGCAGTTTAAGTGGTCAAGTTGTAGCTATAACTAGAGCTAAAATAAGAGACATTAATGAGGCTCAAAATGTGAATAATGCTTCAATTAATCCTAATATTATTTCCAAAATTACCAAATATCAACTTTTTTCCCCTGAAACACAAAAAAAATAGAATGTAGAGGCTGGGAAGGTCCCTCAAATACCTCTAGTCTATGAACAACTAGTGGTTCAAAAGGTGAAGCCAAAGGTTAGTAGGGATTCATTCAATATAGTGGATTAGAAGAATAAATACAATGTTAGAATTATAAATTGGGATTCCCTTGATATCCCAAGACAAAAATATATTCTCATCCAAGATCTTTCAGTTTTCAAGGTGTCTTTAGAACCAATTGAGAAATAAGGAGTTGTCCTAACTAATTTAGACTAGCCAATCAAGCATCAAGTGCAGTAGGTATATAAAATGGAAAAAAGGGACAAATATAAGGTAAATTCAAGTAAAACTCCTCCCTTCTACCTCTCTTTTATAGTTGGTGACTATTTAGTTCATAACTGTATGGTGGACAATGGAGCCAATAGCATTGTCATGCCTAAGCAAATTGTAGGTAAGCTTGGTCTTGTCTATGAATCAAATACTAAAGGAGTATTGAAACTAGATGGGTCACCAAAAAAAAATTAGGCATCATCAAAGATATAAATTTGAAACTACATGTTTACCCAAATTTTACCATTCAACAAGATGTGTTTGTCGTGGACTTGTCTCCCTACTTTGCCATGTGTTTGTCAAGAGACTTTACCTCAAAGATTAGAGGATACTTATTAATTGATTGGACATAGTTGATGTTCAAGACTAGGTATGGTACCAAGTTAACCATACATTCTTAACCTATTACACATTTCCATTTGGAATCATATATGCCAAGTGTTATGAACACAAACTACCTCATCTTAGATGAGGTGATAGAAGATAGTTTAGAGGAGACTAAATCACCTTTATATGGGATTCCATATTTTATATTTATTGAGTGGGCCTCTATCTCACATTAATATGATCCTTATAAGATAATTTTTGAAGAATTACTTAGTGTTTATTTCTTGCGTGAGAAAGATGTACCAATTTCAACCTTGATGAAGGATGATGAGTCTAGTGATGACCTTTGACAATTATACCTTGATGGGTCAACGAATAATCATGGTACTGAGGTTGGAATGATTTTTATTTATCTATAAAATAAAAGGTAATTCTCATTTATTAAGTTTCAATTTGGTTTTTCAAATAATGTTGTAGAATATGAGGCACTACTTCATGGTTTACAATGGGCTAGGAAGATGAAAGTCAACACCTTACAAGTCTTTGGTGATAGTGAACTTGTAGTTCACCAAGTGAGAGGTCTTAAGGTATGAAAAAAAATTGCCTAAATATTATAAGCATAGGTTATTTGAATTAATTTAATATTTTTAGACCTTCAACATTCACATAATACCAAGATATGAGAATAAACATGCAGATAGGTTGGTTTTCATTGGGGCATAATTTAGCATCCCAGCTAAGGTAAGATGTGAAAAGGTCTAGTCACACATTAAGGTGGTTGCAAGGCTTTTTATCCAAGATAATAATGATAATTATAAATTTGTTTAAGATGAAAATTAGATTATCATATTCTTACAAGATGAAGCTAAGTTTTCCTCAAAAAATTAGCTAAAATACTTGCAGCAGTATGGTGGTCAGATTATGCAACTAAAAAAAATAAGTTGCCTAAGGGATTGGTCACACTAGAAGACATATTCAGTGGTGATGATGAGTTGAGGAAAGAAAAGTCATATTTGTCAAAAAATGAGGAACACTATACCAATCTGTAAGTTACACCTGGTAAGAACCTAAATTTAGATAAGGTATGTACTTATTTATAAAAAGAAGAGTTCATTGAATTATGTGTAGGTTTTGTTGATATATTTGCATAGCAATTAAGTGATCTCAAGGTATTTCACCCAAGTCTAGCTCAACACACCATTGAGATAGAAGATGAAACTAAGCTAGTAAGACAAAGACAAAGGCCTATTAATCCTAAACTTGAGCCTTTTATGAGACCTAAGCTTCACAAGCTCATTGATTCAGCGATTATATTTCTAATCAAGCACTCAACTTGGGTGGCAAAACTTACTCTAGTACAAAAAAACAATGGTGAAATTAGACATGTGTTAACTTTTGTGACTTGAATAAGGCTTCCCTTAAGGACCATTATCCACTACCATCTATGGAATATATTTTATAGTTGGTTGTAGGTTTAGAGAGGTTCTCCTTTTTAGATGGATATAGTGGTTACAACTAGATTTTGGTCAAGGAAGAATACCAATTCAAGATAGCCTTCACCACAAAATGGGGGACATTTTCATATATAAACATTCCCTTTAGTTTATCCAATGTTGGATCAACTTTTCAGAGAGCCATGGATATGGAATTTTAGGGCCTTCTTAACAAATCCATGTTAGTCTATTTGGATGATATAATAGTGTTTTCAAAGAATGCAAGTGACCACATGGTTCACCTTGAGAAAGTATTTAAAAGGTGTAGACAATTTGGGGTATCCATAAATCCCAAAAAGTGTGTCTTCTCAGTTCATGAAGATAAAATTCTTCGACATATAGTTTCAAAGCATGGTTTAAGCATAAATCCTAAAAGGATAGCTTCAATTCTTGCACTTTCATTACCCAATCACAAAAGAGATTTACAAAGTTTCTTAGGGGAGATTAATTTTATTAGAAGATACATCTCAATGTAGACACCAAAATAGTGTCTAACCCTTGGTCATCTTCCCCCTTGGTCCATTCCTAACCCATTCCTAAAAAATTACTAATTTAAAATAATAAACTTATTTTGAATTAACCCCCCTCCTTGGACACATCACCCATGACACCTCACCTAGGACACCTCGCCTTGGACTAATTCCCATCCTATGACCCACCCAAGACCTATTCTTACTTCTCTCTAACTGCCTAACAAACTCTCGTGCGTATTTAGCCCAACCCTCGACATTCTCCAATGGATAGTGCACTTGGCGGATGAAAAACAGGCTTAGTGGCTCTTTTTGCCTATTCTAACCCCATCGACGTCGGTCAAATGTCAGCCGATGCCAGCAGAATCACCGACATCGGTTATACTTAACCAACTTTTTTGACTCTTTGAGGATCCCAATCAGAAATTGGCTAATCTCTGGAAGTGAATCATGAATCCTTCAATCTTTAGTCTTTCGACCATCCATCAATCTACCTAATCTCTTAGTCAAGCCTCTCACTCTCTCCCTCAGGTTCAACAACAGCTTCAGGGTTCTCTATCAGCAACAGGTTCTCCACACAGGCTACATCAATAGCAGGTATGGGAATCATCAGCAGCACACTTTCTGCCAAGTACAGGTAAGTATATTGTCTGTGTTTTCTTTATGTTTTCTAGTCATTTGCTTCTAAGTATTATGAATTAGATTCAGCATTCCCTCTCCCCAAACCAGACTGTTAACCAAGCCAGACCTGAATCTTTATTTTTCCATCTCCCTATTGCCTCTGTCCTCTGTCAAGACCATACACTCTGTCCATTCAACCAGACTCTCAGACCCAGGCCTCAGACCATTCAACCAAGCCCAAAACTTTGTCTCAAGACCACTCAAATAAACCCAGACCCTGACCAGACCCTGTCCATGGACCATAGACCTAACCAAACTTCATCCAAAGACCTTTGCCTCTACCGATGCCAGTCACTACCCCAACCGACGTCGGCATAGTAATCGATGTCGGCACCTTGACCAACCAATGCTGGTAGGACCACCGACGCCGGCGACTGTGATCAGTTTGACAGCTTCTTTCAAGTAAGCCTTTGCTTCCCTTTTTCATTCCATCTTTTATCATTTCAATTTTTTATCATTCTGTTGTTTATCAGACACTTCTTTTTATTGATTAGTGGGTTTATATCCCTTAAGGAATTCTTCATACTTTTGGGGTCAAGCTTTTGCTTCGCAACCCACCATCTATCCATCCAACGCCTTCTTTTGTCCAAGTTTCTTTTCTTTGCAGGTGTCATTCCTCCACAGCCAAAGAGGAGTACTCACAGCATCTGGATTATGATGCGCAGACTATATCCAGGTACACATCAAGCCTTGACCATTCTTTCTTAAGTTTCTCATTTTCTCTCCTTTGAATTTGAAAGCAAAATTTGAATAGAAACACTCAAATTTTGCCACTTTATCTAATCCACTTACATCCGTGCTAAAGAACCAGAGCTTCAACCGGTCCAAAGGAGTAAGGATTTTTGAGGAAATTAAGAAATGCATGGCTAGTGCCCCTACACTCATCAATCTAGATTTATCAAAGTAATTCATTTTGTAAACCTACGTTAACATTGACACCATTTTAGGCATTCTTATGTTGTATAAACATAAGGCCTTAGAATAGCCAATAGCCTTCTTCAATCAAGTCTTGGAAGAATATGAAACAAGGTAATATTTTGTTGAGAAGCATGTAATTTCAGTCAAAAGGTCTCTCAAAAAAATTAGATACTTATTATCTAAAAATAAGATACACTTAATGGTTGCACATCTAAGTGTCAAGGAGTTTCTCTTTAATAAATACATAAATGATAAAAGAGTTGGTTGGACAAAAAAGGTAATATATTATGATGTGGATCTCAAGGTCACAAAGTTGATTAGAGACAAAGGACTTTGTGAGTATCTAGCCCAAGACTTATAAGAATCCAATGAGGTGGTTATGGTGTCAACTGATGAAGAGGTAATATCAAATCATACCTCACCTTCTAGCTGGTATCATGATTTGGTAAAGTATCTCTAGGATGGTATTTATCCCCCTCACCTAAATCATTCAAAAAGAAGATATTTTAAATTTCAATCCATTCCATTTATTCTTGTTGATGGTATTTTCTTTAATAAAGATATCAATGGTATGATTTTAACATGCATTGAGCCACACCAAACAAAAAGAGTGCTTGAATATTTCCATGATGGACATGGTAGAGGGTATTATTAGCAAGGACCATATCTCATAAGATCATGAGAGGTGGTTATTATTAGCCAATATTATTTAGTGATTGTCATGTATGGGTTAGGAAATGCAAATAATGTGTTATGTTTGTAGGAAAGGAGAAACTTGTAGCCTTACCTCTCCAACCAATCATAGTGGATCATCCCTCTGTCTAATTGGGATTAGACTTTATTAGTCTCATTAATCCCCCTTAAATATCAAGTCATAAATGGATACTAACTACCATATACTACTTTATTAGATGGATAGAATTAGTGGCATTAAAGGAAGTAAATGAGTCCAATGTTCTAGATTTATATGAAGGTCTGATTACTAGATTTGGAGTCCCTTCAACCATCATTTTTGATAATGTTATCGCCTTTATCAAGTCTAAAATCAACCAATAGATAGTGCAACATATTGTCTTTCTCAACACTTCATTAAATTACTATCCCTAAAGAAATAGTCTTATTGATTCCACTAATAATAACCTAATGAAGATCCTAAGAAGAACAATTGAAGATAATCAGAGCCCATGGCATCTCAAATTGAAGTCATCTATGTGGGATGCTAAGATCACCTAAAAGAAGTCAATATCTAACTCCCCCTATAAGATGTTATATGGTAAGGAAGTAAGAATGCCTATTTCTCTTAAATTTCTTGCCCTAAAACTGATGCATCAACTTGAGTTGGTGGAGAATGAACCTATGGATATCAGGTATGCTAAGCTTATGGAGTTGGAAAATTCAAGACATCAATCCATTATATCCGTGGAAAGCCATCAAGCAAAGGTGAAGAGAGCCTTTGACAAAGGAGCTTCTTCATGAAGATTTAAAGAAGGAGATTTGGTCCTCAAGTGGGATGAGGACAAAGTTAAGACAAGAAGGCATACAAATTTTGACTCTCATTGGAGTGGTCCATACATAACCTCCAGCTAAAAATCCCACAATGCCTTTCAACTTACAATGATGGATGGTGAAGAGCTTTTTATCCCAGTTAATAGGATACATATGAAACATTTCTACTAAAGGTCAAGTTCCCTATACATAGTTTATTTTGTCTTTCCTCTAACTGTTGTCCTGGCACATTAGTTTGTTTTATTTTGTTTTGTTAGGTTAGTTCCCCCATTTTCTATGTTCCCCTTCTTGTTTTGGTGGAGTTGTTGTCTCCCTTTAGTCAAAAGGTTTCTTATAGTCATGAATCAAATTTATCATTATTCATGAGCCCAAGAGTCATGTAAATGGTCTAAATTTTCAATCATAGCAAGCATGCTTCCCAGTTAAGTCACCAAATATGTTGTCCAAATTTGGCCCACATATAAAACTTTACCTAGATCTAGAGGGAAAAGTTGAGTAGGGTCTTGATTGAAGAGTGATCTAATGTCACAAGGATCATATGGACTTTAAGAGGATGTCAAATATAATTTTAAAGATTTTAAAACACTTTACGCAAGCTCAAAGTGTGAATTTGGTGATCTTAGACAACCAGACCATCACAACACATCTTGCAAGAATGAATGGGTCAATTTGGTTGCACATTTAATATATGCACTTAGGAGGATTGTCTGAGCTAAAGAATTACATGAACATGAATTAATTTATCCCAATATCATCCCCTACAAATTTGGCGCCTTAATAAGTCTTTTATCTCATGATACAAGTCTTGAAAGTTGAATAAATAGTTTGGGCTGTGCGCACAAACATTAATATTAAGTTGTGGCAAATAGTTGTTTGAATTTAAATGATCAAGATCAATGGTTAGCATTTGATTGGATCAAAATATATAATGGTGTGTGGATGAAGATCAAGTTAGTGCTTCTAGGTATATCAATGGTGCACAATCCATCGTACAAATTAGATCTAATAATGATTGATGGGTCAAAAGGTTAGTGAATCTCAAAGACAAATGTGTGAGTGATAAGTGTCTTAAACATGTTAAACTAGTAGAATATAGATGGCTCACATTCATTCATACAAAGAAAGATTGATGGTACACAAGAAAAGAGATCCAATAGTCTATGTTCAATCATGAGGAAAGATTGATGATGAATGAGAGGTCAACGATTTAGTGTATCCCATAGATCCAACAGAGCATGTTAGATCATGTAGATTTGATATCAAGGACCAATATCAAAAGTTGAAGCTAGATATAGTCAAAGTCAAACCAGATCAAATATGTCAAAAATATGCCATAGAGGTAGACATATCAGTTTCAAGGGTTCATTACCAAAATTAGCAGTGTGGATAAGTCATTGGCAAAGTTGTCCTAAAGCTGATTATGACCCCAAAATGAACTAGTAGGGATCTAGTAGGGAGAAATCAATGTTGCCAAGATCAAAATAGATTGATTAAGTTGTTGTGATTGCATCAATGTTGGATGAAAATTTCTAATGATTTAACCCCACCATTTTAATTTTAAGGAGCATCAATGTAGGCCAAAAATAGATTGAAAGAGACTGATATGATTGTTATGCCCATTTTCCATAAGTAGTTTTTGACATTATGATCTTTTCTAACTGAATCAATGTTGGATGATCAAAATGTCATTATGCTTCCTTCTCCATCCTTTTATTCATTTATCCCCATCTCTTTCATCCCTTTTACTATAAATATAGGCTTCTAAGCCTTGAAATGGATCTCTCTTTGGCATGACTAGACTCTACCAAGATTTGTAATATAACACCTAGTTGATGTAAAAAGAGACTGAATTTCTCCATTTTGCAAGTTGATTTGAAGTGTGTCTTATGATTTCACTGATGTGGCTAAGTGAATGTATGTTTTCCTTATCTCTGTCTAATTTTTCTCACCTACATGCAATGTTTTGGTAGTCCTCACAAGTCATTCTAAGTGCATATATAGTATTTTGGTCAGTTTGGAAGTGGACAACTACCCTATCATGCCAAGTCAATAGCTAGTCTATGCCTTTCTATGAAATACTTATGTGAGGATAGATCAAAGAGTGAATGGAGTGGTATTTGTCACTCTTTAAAGTATCATATAGTGTGCCTTGTTTAAGTATAAGGATCAAAACATTTGGTGCATTACCTCATTTTACATGCTTTTATGAATTATTATCAATCTCTCTCCCTTCTAAGTAAGAGTTATCTTAGGTCTAATTTAGGTGATAAATCCAAAAGGAAGTTTGAATTCTGTAGAAGTCTAACCCAAGTTTATGTGACCCAAATCCTAGGGTCAATCCCATGTTGGACTAGGTTTGAGTAGGAGAACCTGAACAATCTCCTTGCTCAGCTAGGGTGCAACCTAAGACCACCAACACTTACAATACCCAATATGGGGAATAAATACAAGATCCTCATGAGAAATATATAGTGATACCTTCTTTAATTAGTTAATGTATGATGTTTTCCATCTTACCTCTCATGGCATCTAATCCCCCACCTATACCATTAACCCTCCTTCAAATTATGTGAGCAACCAAGCTCTATAACACCCTACCATTACCATTCTGGAACCTCATCATTTACCTTGTGTGAGTAACCAAGATTCCTAATGCCCTACCATTACCATTCCAGGCCATTCCATGTATGGTAACTCATTATCTCAACAAATTTATGCAAGCACGACTAGATGAGTCACTATTATTATCCTATGCTAGGAACCAACCTTTATTAAGCCTATCATTTCCTAACCTCCATCCATTATTAATCCCTTACCAACCATTCCCCACTTAAGAAAACCTATGTCAATTATCTAGCCAAAATTGAGCTAATCAATACCTCTCCAACTGAGCCAATCATTCAAAGACCAAGATATGTTCAAAATTGGTATTTTACAACTACTTGTAAACTAAGGACAAGAGAACCAACTAATTCACAATGTTTTTGTTGAACCAACCATGTGTGATGAATCAACCTATGATGAATCACCTTTTGATACTATGCCTATTATTAAGGATTCTCACTCTAACAAGCTAATATATACTGAGTCACTTCTTATTGATTATAATTGCCTTTGGGAAAATAATTATCTCAACCATATGCCTATTTTTAAATAGCCTCCCCTTGACAAGCCAGTCTTTATAGAGTTGTCTCTTGACCTTTTTCCCCTCATGGAGGAGTCTCACTTTGAAAAACCAATCTCTATGGATCCCATTATGCCATCACAGGGTGCTACATGTCTAATACCAAACATTTAACATGACATCATTGTAGTAACATCTACACTAATTGAAGACCCAACATTAAAGTTAGGTTCTATTCTTGAACTGACATCAAAAGTAGAATTAACATCAATCTCAACATTGGATTCAGAATCCTTTGAGTTATAATTAGCTTCAGAATTAGAATACATTCATGGTTGTTATAATATTTTTTATGCATGCCTCACAAATCAATTTGAATACATTTGTGATCCTTTTACGGCTTTTTAAGATGATTACTTCAACTTTGGCACAAGTTCTCCTAGTATATTTTATAAGTATTGTGTTGTCTCCTACCATTACACATGTCATTACTACCAACCAACAAACCCATTATATTGACATTCCACCTCCCACAAGTGTCGATTGGGACCGATAAAATCAAACCTTATTGAGTTGCATCCATGGCAATGTATTAGTTGTAGAATATCAGGGAGGCTAAGACCATAGTCATGTAGAATAATAAAAATCTCCTAGTGAAACCTTTTTGGAGGTGTTAGGTGACAATGAAATTCCAAACTCAACATCTTCTAGTGAAACCTTATTTGAGGCACTAGAAGACAATCAGAGTCAAAAGTCAACATTCCTTAGTTAAACATTTTTGGAGGTACAATGGGATAATCAAGACAATTTCATTAGTTAAAACCTCATCAAGGTGCCAATAGATGAGCACAATAGTTCTTCACTACTTGATGAAGACATTATAAAAGATGACATTAATACAGCTTCTAATCTATAGCATAATTAGATGATGGCTACTCACAAGCCCAAATAATAGGAAAATTTGGTGGTCTTATCAAGAGTATATTCAAAAATCTTTAACCCTACCACATCAAATTTATGTCAAATCTAGAATCAACAACATTATTTGTGCTTGAAAATCCCAATCCTCATTTATTTCCCAACCATTATACATTCCATTATTATCCACCATTAAATCACCAAATCCAACCTATCATTCATTATTTATCCATATTTACCATCCCTAGCTACAATTTCCTTTATAGAGGTTAAAAATATAACTTGTCTCAATATCTAAAGGAAATAAAATCAATAACCAATTAATATCACAACAACACTTTTGGAGTCCAAAACTGTAGCAGGTTATTGATAGAGTAACTATTCAGATGAGGTGTGGGCTAGTATTTTAAACATGATTGATCATTTTGGTTGTATCATATATTGATTAGGATGTACATCTCCACATTAGTAAGAACAACAAAACATATACCTATCCAGAATCAATAATCATGTCATTTCTACTTACCATACCTGGCCAAAAACATTTACCTTGATAAAAACCATACCCTACTCATAATCATTTACCTTGCCATTCCTCTTGCCATTATTTCATACCCTGCCATTTAATTTATTACTTAGGGAAAACCCTATTACCATTATATCCAATTCTCATACCATCATCATCCTAAAAAATGTCATACCATATGCCATTTTAGCATATTGTCCCTATTAGACCAAAGCTTATTTTAGCCACTGTACCCAACCCTATTTTGATCTTGGTTCCTTTGGTTCTTCCTGCACCTTTCATGAGGGGATTCTAATCTAGTTTTAGAATTCTATGTTTAAATGATAGTTTATGATAGTAGTGTGATAGTGGATCTAAAAGGTTATATTTCATTTACATTTGACTAGTGTCACAGATTACAACTACTTATGGGCAAATCACTATCCCACCTTGTGTTACTAATTATAAATGCCTTTAGGCAAATTAGTAGCATAGACCTATGTTATTGTTTCCTAATTATAACTACCTATGGGTATATTAGGAATAACACCTTTACCATGCATTTTTGTATCACCTTGCCATTGCTATTCTCATTTTCCTAGCCATTTTCCTTAATTTGAGAACTTCTTGTGACCTAGTCAGTTCTCACCATCTTTTGTGTTCAACAGAACTATTGTGATTTGAGATCATGTAGGTTGCACTCAATTCACATTAAGGACAACTCAGTCCATGTTTTCCATATGCTCTCACCATTTTTTGAGTAACTTAATCCAATGTTCTCTCTATTTTGTGAGTGGTATCTTGTCAATCTCTAACGAGTTAAGATACCTCTAAATTCCAAAAAAAAGAAAAAAAATTCAAAATCAAAAAATATGTGTCTTGTTTAAACGTAGTCGGTAATCCTTTATCTACCCTACTAGGATAAATCCATTATTGTTTTAATCCATTCCACTACCATTGGGGGTGTGGCCCTTCCCTTTACATATATCCTTGCTTGGGGACACCACATGTTTATCATTTTGTTGAATATTCATATATAGGTATTAACTTAGTTGATGAGAGGATGTTTTCTATTGCTTTTACTTTCAATTTTAAAGTGTGTTCGTGTGTTTGGTTATTTGTTTGTTTATTTTCCTATTTGTTTGGTTTCATTATTTTACTTTAACTTAGACTATATGTGTTCATTAGGTGATTCCATATGAATTAGTCTTGAGTCCATCTATATTCATACGTCAAAATTGTCATATTTTTTATCATTATTGCATTATTTTCAATTGTGTATTAGATTGGAAGTCATTCCTTATGCATATTTTGTCTAAGTTATCATGGTTTTCTATCATGATGCATATTATCATGTGCTACAACAAAAATCAGCTCAGGAAGTCTTACAAGCAATGGAGTTGCAAACACTTCTCCTTAGTAATCTTGGAAAATCCTCTCACCCCCCTTGATCAAAGCAATAAATTAACCATTCTATTTGTATCAATGATAATAAGTATGGTCATCTCTGCATTGGTAGGTACAACCAAATCTTTCATATTGATCAATTCTTATTCTTCTAATTATTTCTTTCATCACTTTATGCATCCCCATATGCCTGGTTATTTGTGGCTTCTTCAATTATTAGACCATTGCATCTAAATTTGTGTCACTCATCTTTAATCTGTATGATAGATTATATCCTTTATTTATGCTTGCCAATCTTCCCTACATATGTCGATGATTATAACTACTTATGGGAAAATCATCTTGTTTGTCAACCTAGTCAGGGAAGCTCCATATGCCACTGATTATAACCACCTACGTGTAAATTAGTGTTTTTCACTCCATTTTATCTTTTTGGTCCTATTATTTCCTCCTTTTAGGGATCTATCACCAACCCATTTTTCAATCACTCCCTCAATAGGGCATATATAGTTTATCCATTTCTATTGAAGAAGTAGGCATATAGGATGTTTTTATTATTTGAGAAGGCATTAATATGCCTATAGCTTACAATGCCCTCCCTAATAAGGGTAAATGATAGACACCTAAAACTAGCCACAACTAATTTTTTACTGAACTTCAGACAATTCATACCAACCATTGTAAATTAAGCCTAAAAATTATTGAACCTTCCAAAATTTATTTTGCATCATTAATCAAAGCTTAGAATAATATTGAGACATCCCTAATTGGGGTATCCTATCATATAAAACAATAACCTCTCACATATTCATTCCTAATCATCTTGCAACATCAAAACAGTCAATTTGGCATATGGACCTATTAAGTAGGGCACTTGCACACTTATATCATCTTGGAAATGTTAAAAAGCTAAACCAAATTAAATGCCTCATTGAATTATCCATTTAAAATTAATGAAAATATAAAAAAGTAAATTTAAAAGTTCAAAATATCCTAGCCTTTCATCATTGCCTTTATGAGTTGTCAAACTCTTTGAAAATATCCTAAAATATCTATTTTGGAGAGCCATGCCTAGTAATTACAAATCATAATTACTTGACAACTATTAACTCTACTAGGGTTATATTTGACTCATATAGGTTAGGTTTGAACCCATTTCAAGCCTTAACTCAACCCTAACTCACCTTGGGTTAGAGTTAAATCCTTAGGCTATAAATACAATGCCATGCCTCTTCACTTTTAAGCTCCCATAATCCAAAGTTATAATTCAAATTTGGAGAGAGACACAAGCTATTTTGTTTCAAGTAGTGTTATAATGCCAAAATATTGAGCCAAGAAATCACAAGCCACATCAAATCCAATGGTGCCAAGGAGAGAAGGAACCAACAAGCTTCATTTTCCAAAGACTTCTTGATGCACAAACCGAGCAAGCCACTTAACAAAGAATTTGGAGTTCCTAAGGAAGGTAAAGGATTTGTTATATTTTATGTCATAGTTGAGATTTCACTTGGTCTTTTTTACTAAGCTCTCTCCAAGTTCTAGGATAGGAGTGTAAGTGTTAGTGTGTTTTTATTTGAGTTTTTATTACCTGAACTAACACTATACTAACCTCCCTTCTTGGATTCTTATAATCACAATATCAAGTTTCAAAAAAGTTTCTAACATTTATTGTATATCTATAATATTCTAATTCTATATAGTAGTTTGTCATATAAGGTAATTTAATCCCTTAATTTTCCCAAAATTGATAAAATAATACCAGACACAAAAAAAATATTTTAATAATATTTTATTTTCTTAAGTGTATGAATTCACACTATCGTTCTTCTAAGGTCAAACATATGTAAGTAAAACAATATTAAACCTAGAATATAAGGTACATTTGATAGGGATATTGTGTTATGGATATAAAAGTAGACAATCTTTATTGTAGTACTAAACAATCATCACTCCTTGGGAGTACACAACCAATAAGGTTTCATACTACTATACTTGTAACATAAGCAACAAACATCTTCTCATAATATGCATAATGGAAGGGTTGACAATACTTAAGACATAGATTAATCATAAATGTTTTATTTAATTTATATACCATTGATCCTTGAAAAGGAGCCTTAGTCTAATTTGAGGATATGGAACAAGGTGTCATATTGCACCATGATCAACTGAATAGTGAAGCATACATGAAGAACCTATAGAGTGAAATCTCATTACCTAAAAGAAAAAAGTTTCATACAAGGAAGTTATGAAAAAGAGCATTATTTCATTCTCTCATTAATCATTCAAGCATTAGCCAAAAAGTACATAGAAAGGTTTCTTATATAGGTGGAAAATAGACATGTCCCAACATACTCATGCATGTGGGTTTATTTTCCACTAATGACCTTTATTAAACATAAGAAAAACTTAGTAGTACAAAAGTATACACCAACACCCCCATATTAAGCATACCTTAGGTGGGTATAAGAATTAGGTCCTGGTAATGAGGTTTGATGAGGTACCCAAACATAATATAACTCTTATAAAATAGAGAAAATGAGAAAACTTATAAGAACAAAACTCTTCTCCAAAAGAGAGGAAAACGAAGATAGGGATAAAAATCCACACTAGAATCTAAAACTACCTAAATCCATCATGTATCCTACAACAAAGTACCCTGGAGTGATTGTGGATCAAAAGTAGACTCAATGAATAGAGGATCACCCTAGAATAGTGAATGAGTCTGTCAAGTGCCTGATGGATGTTCAACCAAGGTGTGATTCATATACAAGGAATTATTATCCTCATGCAAGGTAAGAGGCCCAAATTCTATATGTTATGATGGATTATTGGAGGCAAATTATAATGAGTGTGGTATACCCCTAAATAATGCAATAGACTGCCCAGTGTCTAATGTGTCCTAGATCAAAATACTTGATCCTTGTAATATCTAAATTGGACTAGAGATAGGTAGATCAAGAAAAAACTCCTAAATATTTGGAAGGTGACAAGGAGATGGTAGAGGTGTGTCCCCATCACTATTGTAGTCATTTGTAGATAAAGAGTCATTAGTATCATAAGTGTGCTTAGTCTCAAAATGTCATCAAGTTCAGGTGAGTCTGAAGAAGAAGAGTCTAAAGGAGAGTCAGGAGTAAAGTGTGAGAAGTTATATAATTGAGCCTAATGATCAACCATTCCCACTAATAATATAATGTCACTAAACATCTCTCTAACATACACTAAATCTAGAGTGAACTCAACTTTCATGTCGAGACCAAGATGAGTGATCTGGTAAATTGATAGGAGATGAGTTCAAAGTGAGGGAATGCTTAGAACATTATTTAATGTTCCACCACTCACTTCAATGGACCCTATCCTAAGAACCTTTATAATAGTTTCATCACCCAATTATATAGAGTACATGTCACATGGTTCCAATAAATTAAACTAAATCTATGAAGAGGCCATGTGATGTGAAGCACCAAAGTTAATGACCCATGTAGGAGTCTATGATACAATAATAACTAGGGCCTTGCCCTTTGATTTCCCCTTACTACTCTCATTTGATTTTTATTTAACATGTTCATTTGCCTTAGAGGATTCATGGGATGATTAGTGTTGATTGGTAGAATCAAGGATGTTGATGTTGTGCTTCTCGAGCATCTTAATTAGTGGGTCAATCTAATTCTTCAAACATTTACTTTCATAATGCTTTCTCAAGTAAAACCCACATTGATCCAATCTTTCTTAGGATTAAAACTAGAATAAGAGCTCTCATGGTTATATTTATAGGTGGGAGGATTTGCATCCTTATCTTGATCCTTTTTGTTCTATTTCTTCTCTATGTGGTTATAAGCCTTCTCTTTCTTAGAAAAAATTTAATGATATTTTGAGGACTTCACTGTGCCCATCTGTATCAACTTATCATGTTTTCAAATCAGGTTGTTAACAAAGGTATATAAATAAGGCATATTCCATGTAGCTCTAAGAGCACTTTTTGTGGCATGGAAAGTGGATTAAAATATATAACACTTTGGACCTAGTTTGGAGAGTATCAATAAAACAAGTTTTTCATCTCTATTATCAATTCCACATTATTTCAACTACAACCTCAGAAGTCTAAGATTGGTGAAGAAGTTTTAAAGGGTATCATAATCATCTAGGCTCAAATTGATGAGCTCATTCTCTATATCATGGCTTCTCATCATATCATGATTCCCAAAGTGTGTTCCTAGAGTGGACCACACTTGAATAGGATTTTTTAGTAGATTATATGTGAAAGAGTAGATCAAGAGAGATGGAAAGACACAATAGTCCACAGACTTTATCATAATAGTTAAACCATTTAATTTTTACTTCTAATTTTTTAGGTTATATCTTAGTGCCCATTACAACTTTATGGTAACACTTGGATTTCAAAATGATTTCCTTTCTAGATTTCCATTCATGATAATTAAACAGTATGAGTGGACTTATTTGACTTGAAACAATAGTGCAGAAAAAGAGGTTGTTATAGAAAGGAAAAAAGAAATCAAGAAGATAAAAAGTACACAAAACCACATAGTACCACTTAAAATTATCACAGTGACCCCCCTTAAGTTAAAAATATGATCATGCTCGAATAAACATCAGACTCAATCGAGAATGCATATTGAGCAAATGTGCATAAGTATGAAGAACTTGAGGGATGTCATACTTAGTCAATAATACATCCAAGAGTGTAAAATAGTTAGTTTGAAGAGAGATATAGAGGGCTCAAAAATTCCACCAATACATAGAGCAAAAAAATCTTGGCATTTTTGAATAAGAGGCACTAAAAAAGGAGTTATTGATTAAAAGTTATAGCCTTTTTAAGATTTGAGCTCACATAAAAATTGGGTGAAAATAGTGTTAGAAAAAATAAGATGCATATATTCTTTTTATTGTAGAATTGATTACCAATATAAGCATCAAAGATGCTAAAAAACATTTACATATTTCCCACCATAAAAATATCAAACTTTGGGGCATCCCCCATCTTCACAACAAACAAACTAATTATACAATATAAAAAATTGCCCCAAACAGGTAGCCCAGCAAAAGTATCAGCAGTAATAGTAGAAATAAAAGTAATAAAATAAAGATCATATAAAAATGTATCCACCTTAAAGGTGGTAGAATAAGGCTTAAACATCTTGCACCCTCCAACTAATAGTGTCATCCAATTCTTACCCATCTTCAAAATCCCTAGAATCAGGGCCCTCAGTCAAGTCTTTATCTTAAATAAGACCCATCTGAAGCTACCCAATAGCCAGTTGAGAGGGATAATGGTCAAATTTTGTCAACAAGATTTTCATATTATTCATTTTTACATAATCCAGGACATCTTATACATCCACCAAGCCACCTCATGCAAAAAGCTTTTCCATTTTTCTAGAGAAAACATTAAAATTTTCATCGATCATCTTCTAAACATCTTCCAGGGCATATTGATCTTGTATCACTGAAGTTAATCCCTGAGGGGAATACACTACCACCATAGTCTTATAAAATGATTTAGGGTGTAGGTTCAAGTTGAAAGGTGCATAGGTTTCCTCAGCTTCTCTAATTATACAACTTCCCAAACCATCATTATGCACATCTCTTAGCATATTTTGATTAGCTGACAACCAACTTTCAATCCCATTCTTATCAGAGCCAATTGAATTTATCTATTCCTATACTAGGTGATTTACCTAGTTAAATTAAGCAAATTTTATGTAATCCCACTCATGTTTAGTCAGTGGCCAATTGTTGGGACACTACCCAATATGAATGCAAGATCAACTTGGGATAACCACAAGAATCAAACAAGAAATCAAAGGTGATTTTTGAGGAGTCCTATCCTAATAAATTGTTTCAATTGATCCTCTAGCACTTTTAGCTGTAGGAAGATTTTCATAGAGACAAAATGGAGAATGATTTCCACTAAGAAGTCAGTAAGCAACCTAGCCTTATGTTGGAATACCTCAAGGTCCTTTGTTTCCATAAAAACTATAAAATTTTAGTTGAAAACACAGGCCAAAATTTATGAAAGAAAGGGTTTAATTTAATTTTGAGACATGCATAACCAAAATTAATATTTAACCAGCCAATTTCATAATCAAAAACCGCATTCTAACACTTAAGACAATAATTTCATAGCTTAATGGCATATGGGTAGGAGAAAAAAACATTATCAATAGTTTCAACTTCACTGCAAAAAGGCTTAGCAAGTCCACAATTACTCAAGATAAAACCAACAGCCAACTTCTTATATATTAATATCCAATGAAAGCAATATTTCTTAGGTTCTAGACAAGAAGCCCAAATCACATCAAATCTAAAATACCATGCAGTCAGAGGATCACACATAAACTAGATATGGTTAAGGTGAGGTAGGGGACAACTAACAAAGAAATATTTTTGTACAACATTTGAGTGGAGAACTTAAACAAGAGGGAGCCTTTAGTCCAATTCACACTATCTCAGAACTCACCCTCATCTTCCATGAAAACCACATTATTCTTTCCCTTCAATACTTTTTGGAGAAGAGTGAAAGTTCTACATTGAGTGGTAGGAATCTAAAAATTCTCTCTAATCTCTAACTAATAATCTCATCCCCCATGATAATATAGGTCCTTGAAATAACTCAACCCTTTAATATACCATTCAAAGGTAGAGCAACCCCTAGTGAGGGCAAGCATTCTCCTGTTGATAGAAAAATTCCACCATAAGGATCTATACCCCTAACAGGTTGCCCAAAACTAGCTAAAAATGTGTTTTGTAGTGATGAAGGGATTAACAACATGCCAGGTAGACCAAATGGAATAAAATATAGATGATCCAGCCACTTTAATAGGAAAGGGCCCAATGAGTAAATCATTAATATTCAAACCTTTCCAGCTTAGCTTTCATTTTGAAAAACCTCTCAAAATATTATTTTTGACCAAAACCTTCCAGGGCTCATTTCCTTTGAATGTTTTGATGATCCACTTAACTTCTAATGTTATACCCTACATCTAAAGGTATTTTATCCCTAGGCCCCCAATATTTTTGGTCTTTGAGCAAAATTACCATAAAATAGCATGCCTTTTTTTACCCCCTTTCTCATCTGACCATAGGAAAATTCTTATGATTTTGTGGAGAATGTTGATCTAAAACTTGCCAAAAATCTATCATGATGTGTAATAGATATTATAAGATGAGAGGAACTTCTATCAGACTTGAATCTTTCCTAGTAAGGCAAGAAAATGTCCTTGCCACTTTACAATTATCTTGTTAATTTTATCTAAACCCCATTCCCACATGAGTTTGAAGGAAGGTGCATGAATAAAGGGGATACCCAAATATTTGACCCATTCATCAAGTCCTTTCCAAGTCCAACCAAAATTTGATATCCAATCAGGAGGATGTTCTTACCAGCCTAGCATATGTGATTTATGCATTGCCACTTTGGAACAAAAAGTAGAGTAGTATATATCTAGTCTGGCCACCACCTAAAACAAGTTATTTTGTTCTAAAGTCACAAAAAGTGTTGTTTCATTAGCAAATATGACATCAATAAGGGCATCATTATTAGGAAAATATAATCCTTCTATTGGAGGCCCTATATCAAAGAATATGAGGAGATAATGCAACACTTCAGCTACCAAAACAAAGAGCAAAGGAGAAATAGGTCATCCTTGTCTAATGGAAATTTGAAGGTCCAGTGATTTTATCAATTCCCCATTGACTTCAATGATAGTTGAATCATCCTTGAAGAGAACATTGACCATTTTGCAAAATATATACTGGAATCTAAAGGCTCGAAGCATTCTCTCAATGAAAAGCCACTCAATTTTGTCATATCTTTTTTCAAATTCAAGTAAGATCATTCATGTATTCTTCTTAGACTGTCTATCTTATTACATCCCTTCCTAGCTAGTAATTAAATTATCCAAAATCTATCACCCTTCAACAAAACTATTTTGAGTTTCAGAGACAATAGAAAGCAGTAGTGAGGATAGTCTTTTTTCTCAAAATTTAGCCAAAATCTTGTCAAAAACATTGAGGAGGGTAATTGGTCTCTAATTTTTAACTAAATATAGGTTACCATCCTTAGGTATGAGATTGATTACCCCTATATTTATGTTTGGGCCAAGGGTACCAACATCAATGGCCTCATTAAAAACATCCTGACAGTCCTTGTCTAGCCACTCTTTATTGGCTTTATAGAATTTAGTAGGGAATCCATCCATTCTAGGTGCTTTATCATCTTTGAGAGAGTTAATAGTGGTTCTAATTTCATCCAAAAAAAAATAGGCATCAAGGAAACTAGCTTAAACTCATATCACCTTTTTATGGATGCAGGCATCACATATATCCCTATTTTATTCAAGAAGTTCACTAGAACCATCAAAAAGGAATAAACTAGAATAAAATTCAAAGAAAGTATATTTTATGTTGGCAGCATCCTATATAATCTAACCATTTACTTTGATGCTATTAATCTTACTTCTTATATGCTTGGATTTTAAAATTTTGAAGAAAAACTTAGATCCTATGTTACCAAGATTCGGCCAAGTTAGTCTAGAGTGGATCTATGCTCCCCTAGCAATATAATTTTGTGACTATCTAACTTGATGTTTTAGGAGGTTAAGCTCTTCTAGTAGTTTCCCATTAGCTGAGTCAACTTTTAGCATGTATAATCTTCTTTTGATTGTCCCTTGCATATTTTTTGTGTTTTTTATCTCTGATTTAACCATAATTTATTGCAAAGTTTTTAGAGGTTTCCATATAAGAATTCCATTGATCAAATTTAGATTTGGAGTTACAAGCAAATTTGCCAATATTCTAGGATGATTGAAGACCCTCCATACACACACTGTCAGCTAGGTGGGACACATTAAATTTATAAATTCCTTTGAAGGATAGGGTATCATTATTCTCCTCACAATTTAATTAAAAAACCATTTCAATAGGATGGTGATCATACATAGTAAAGGGAAACACTATCACCACATTTCCATACTTATTAGGGGTCACAATGAGTGAATCCTATTCAAATAAAATCTATCAAGTCTGGAATATTATCTATATTGTTATTCTGATTATTACACTAGGTAAACCAAATTCCTATACTTAGGCTTTTACCTTTTCGAAGTGGGTCTCTAATTCTGTGCATCCTTTTGAATTTGGACTAGAAAAATAGTTCATTACCTTTTAAAGATTAGTGGTCACCCCTAATTTTATCCTCTTTTTTATTTAGCCATGTTGACGTCACCCCCAAAAATCTATAGAACTTTTTTTCAAATTTATAGCCAGCCAATTCCATAGATCAAATTGCTCCCTAGAGTCATTAGGAGCATATATGTTACACAATCCATATGACTAATTTTGGCTTTCTAACAAGACCAAAATATCTCTATTATAGGGGGAGACACCATAATCAACAATGTAATCTTTCAAACTAGGGTTGACCAAGATAGAGACCCCACCTTTCTCTCTTTGATGATTTGTGGATAACTATGGAGCATTTGGCTAGATAAAGTTTAAGACTATCGGAGTTGTTGCTAGAATTCGGATAATGTGAATGAAATGGAGACGTGATCACACAAGAAGAAGCAAGTGCACACCACATTGATGATAAAGCAATTTGAAATTACACAAGAAGATAAATTACACAAGACAAAATGGAGAAAACCAAATTCTGATTAACATGAGATGGCCAAAGTGAAGAATACATATAGGAGATCACATAAGTAACTCCTCCACAAAAGGTGGCCAAGGCACCCCAAGAATAGACTATAACTCCTCCATAAAAGGTGGTGACAAGGTGCTAAGAATAGAGAAGTAACTCCTATCAAGGGAGTTACTTATGACACCTATGACACATCTATGACACACATCTCCACATAAGCTAGCCTATCCCACAAATGTAGGAAAACTCCAAGTATGCACAAGAAATACAATTTCCCTAATTAAAAAATAGGGAAAAATAAAAACCTACACTAATACCCCCCATAAGCGCAACTTAGGTGGGTAGTGTGGAAATATAAAGTGGGTCCTAGCAACTAGGTCTGATGAGTTACCCATGTACAAATGCAATCTCCCATAAGATAAATAAAAGGAGAAAACCCGTAGGAAAAAACTCAACCCAAAAGAGAGACATAAAAGAAGAGGCTAGTGCCCCCCCTCAAAGATGATGCTGCTATAGATGTTGACCGCACCCCAAGAAGAGCTCGTAGATGAATGAACTTGCTCTCAGTGAAAGGTTTGGTGAAGATGTCTGCAACTTGCTCCAAAGACTGGAAAAATATCAAGTCAATGACCTAACTATGAATAAGCTCTCGAATGAAATGCATGTGAATCTCTATGTGCTTGGTCTACTAGTGTTGAACTGGATTCTTACAAATTTGAATGGTACTCTGGTTGTCATAATAAATGATGGTGGGCTGTGTGATAGGAATGCCAAACTTATAAAGTATCCCCTAAAGCCAAAAAGCCTTAGTAGTTGCATTAACAGCTCCCCTATACTCTGCCTCTATGGATGATATAGCAATAGCATTCTACTTCTTCCTAGACCAATTGATAGGACCAGAACCTAGAGAGAAATTGTAACCAAAAGTGGACTTGTGACTCTGTGAATTACCAGCCCAGTCTGAATCTGTATATCCAACCAAATAAACCTCTATGCCAAATTTGTAATGAATCATGTATCTATGTGAACCCTATATGTAATGCAAGATCCTCTTAGTTCCTTTCTACTGTATCTCATGAGGTTCTTGCATGAATCTAGAGACAAGTCCCACTATATATGATATGTCAAGCCTGGTGTGAGTCAAGTAGATGAGACTACCAACAAGTTGTCGATACTGAGTGGCATCAACCAATGGTGAAGAACAATCAGCCTCAATCTTGACTCCTGATAGAAAGGGAGTTAGAGATGGCTTGCAATCAGCCATGTGAAACCAAGCCAATAAGTCAAGAACATACTTAAGCTGTGCAAGAGAAATCCTTGAATCTGACTATGAGATCTTGATGCTAAGAAAGTATTGCAACAAACCCAAGTTTGTCATGTCAAATATATCTTGGAGAGATGCCTTCACTGCTGCAATAGCCGATGAAGAACTCTTGGTGATCAAAAGGTCATCAACATATAGAACCAAAATCAAGAGCGAATCATCCTACCATAAGAAGTAGACATTGGGATCACAATGGCACCTAGTGAAACCCACTGTGAGAAGGAAGAAATCCATCTTGGCATACTAAGCCTGAGGGGCCTATTTGAGGCCATAGATAGATTTTCTAAGTCTACATACTAAGGAAGAATCTTGAACAAATATTGGTGGCTGCTCTATGTAGATCTCCTCCTCTAGGTCTCCATGAAGAAAGGCACTCTTCACATCCATTTGATGCACATCCCAACCATGTATTGTAGCAATAGCCAAGGTGAGTACAATAGAAGTCATCTTTGCAATAGGTGTAAAGGTCTCTGAGTAGTCAATGTCTGCCACCTGTGAGAAACCCTTAGTGACCAATCACACCTTGTACTTATCAACTAACCCATCTGCTAAAAACTTGGTCTAATATATCCACCTACATTGAACCATCTTTCTTCCCTTAGGAAGTGAAGTCAAATCCCAAGTGTGATTTTTGATTAAGGAAGAATATTCTTCCTCCATAGCACTATCCCACTCAGGTACCCCCAATGCCTCTCAAAAAGTTTTTGGATCCAAAACTGAAGCAAAAAAGGCATGTGGATCTCTCTAAAAATCCCCCCTAGTACGTCTATCATCTACGGGATCTCCTTCCCAAGTGCCAGCACTCTCAAGTGCCTGTCTAGCCCAAAGTGGCCCAAAAGTGGGCGAGTCAAGTGCTAACTCCTCATCCTCAAACTGACTAGAGGTGGATGACTCTGCATCACTATCTTCACTATCTAAACTCAAAGAAGAAGATGTCTCTGGCTCAAAAAACTGATGTGGCTGATCTAAATCTAATGAGGAATCATCATGAAGAAGTAGATCTGATGAGGGAGAAGAAGTGTCAAGTGTTGAGTCTTTAGAACTCTCCTGAAAATGGACACTTCTCTTGATGAACAACTCATGAGCAACTAGATCTAGAAGGTGATACACCTTAATACCATCTGGATATCCTACAAAGATGCAAGGCTTGGACTGATTTTCCATAGCTTTGTGTTTCTTCTTGAGAATGCAGGCCATGGCTGGGGATCCAAAAACCCTAAGGTGTTCAACATCAAGTTTCCTTTTATGCCAAGCTTCAAAGGGTGTTATCCCTTTCAAAGCTTTATGAGGAACCATGTTTTGAATGTAGCAGATACAATTGATGGCTTCAGCCTAGTACTATGGTGCTAAGGATTTGGAGTGAATCATATAGCTACCCATCTCTTTCAAGAACCTATTTTTACATTCTGTAACCCCATTCTGTGAAGGATTGTAAGTGACTGTGTGCTGCAAATCAATCCCCTTTATGGTATAAAACTGCTCAAACCTGATGCTGACATACTCCCCTCCATTATCAGTTTAAAGAACCTTGATGGATTTCTCACTCTATTTCTCAACAAGAGCCTTGAAGTCTAGAAAATTTTCAAACACTTTAGACTTTTGTTTGAGAAAATATATCCAAGTGTAGCTAGAGAAATCATCAATGAAAGTGAGGATGTACTTGGCCCTTGTGAAAGATGGTTTGGGAAAGGGTCCTGATACATCATTGTGGACTAACTCCAAAGGTTGTGAAGCCCTCCAAGCTTTGCCTTTGCCAAATTTTGCTTTGGGATGCTTCCCAAGAAAGCACCCCTCGCAAAGTCCTTTTGAGAATTGGACACGAGGCAAGCCAATAACCATGTCATTTTTGCAAAGTTGTTCAAGGTAGTGGTAGTTAAGGTGGCCAAACCACTCATGCCACAATTTACTAACTTCATCTGAATGAGTCAGCAATGCTGTTGGAGAAGAATCTAGTGAAAAATGTGAGAAGGTGTATAACCTTGCTTGGTGATTTGCCCTACCCACTGCCACTGTAGTATCACTATGCAACTCCCTGACAGCCACTAAATCTAGTGAAAACTCAACTCTCATGCCTTGACCAAAGTGATTGATTTGGTACATTGATAAGAGATTGGTTGAAAGAGAAGGAACACTTAGAACATTATTGAATGTTCCTCCTATTTCAACTGACCCTCTCCCTACAACAGAAACTGATGTGTCATCACCCAAACTAATTGAAGTCATGCTACAAGGCTCTAAAGATGAAAACTCAATTAGTAAAGAGCCCATGTGGTGAGAATCACCCTAATCAATGACCCATGATGTTGTAGAAGCTATAGTAGCTACAAGGGCCTTAACCTTTTCTTTCTCTTTACCCTTTCCTTTTGCCTTGGTAGAATCTTAGGTAGATGAATTTTGCTTGATGGACTCTAGAACACCTATGTTGTTTTTCTCTAGAAGATGAGTTAGGTGATCTATTTTTTTTTTCATGCATTTGTGTTCAACATGCCCTTTCTTCTTACAATAGGCACACTTAACCTTCTCCTTCTTAGGTTTAGCATTGGAAGAGGAAGTCTTAGTGTTGTTTTTGGTAGGATTGTTGTTTTCTTTCTTCTTCTCCTGGTCCTTGTTCTTTATCTTCTTCTCCTTTATTGAAGTCTTATCCTTACCATTTCTAGCTATCAAATCTTAGGGTTGAGTATATTTCATTGTGCCCATTTGAATTAGCTTATCTTGCTCCCTAGTCAAGTCGGCAATGAATGAATCCAAAGAAGGCATTTTCCATGTAGTGTCCAGGGCACTTTTTGTGGCATGGAAAGTGGAGACAAAGACTGAATAGCTTAGACCTAACTTTGCGAGAATAGAAAGGATGAGTTGATCATATTTCTTCTCTATCTCGCATTCTTTCAATTGCAATCTAAGGGCTTTAAACTTAGTGAAAAAGTCTTGTAGGGTGTCAAAGTTGCTAGGACTTAGACTTATGAGTTCATTTTCAAGCTCATGACCTCTCATCTCATCAAGCTTCCCAAATAAGTTTTTCAAGGTGTCCCATATGTCTTTGGGAGTCTTGGAGGATTCTAAATGGAAGAGAAGTTTTGGAGACACAAACAAGATTAGTAATCCATAGGCTTCATCACTACGGTTGTACCACTTGACCTTTTCAGCATCAGTGTTGGGTTCTGCTTCAGTACCCATGGTGATCCTATACAACCCTTTACTTCTAAAAATGATTGAAATTTTAACCTTTAATTCATGATAGTTGAAGGGTGTTAGGGGTTTAAGTTGAAAATAATCCATTTTAAGCTAAATTTAGGTGAAGTTGTGTTGATTGCAAGTTGTGAAATTATGCAGAAAGGAGAATGAAAGCAATGATTTGCAAGTTGTGAAAAAAAATCACACCCCCCAAAATATTGAGCCCCCCCAAAGATGCAAGTGCATGCTCAAAATATGTCGGGATCAGCTAAGAATGCGTCTTAGAGAAATCAGTTGAAGACTTAAGCAAACAGGACGTCAGACTCAGTCAAAAATGCGTCCCGGGAGACCCAAATTTTAGGCACTTTATAAACTAGTGAATTTTTGACTAATAACAAGCCTACACTATGGATAATTGAATTACAAACACTTTTTCAAAAAATGGTACCCAAAACTGAGCTACCATTTGCAAGATATTAAAGGTTTAATTTTCCCGTAAACTAGTGTTTTTGCAAAAAAAACACTAAAACATTAAAAAATGCCTATTTTGAGAGAGAAAGTGGCCTTCCAACCACTCATTGGATTTAGCACAAAATGAGAAATCCAAAGGAGGTTTGTGTGAGGGGGAATTGGCCTCCTGCCAACCCGGGCCTCACCCTTCGTCTTCGTAAGTTTAAAAAAAACCTCTAAACTATTTTTTTGAATGCTAATTTCCAATTTGTCCTTAATTCAAAAAATCAAATTACTGACTTATGAATATCAAAAAAATTATTGGAAAAAAGTAGAATTATGAATTAAACAGCAAGAGAGAGAGGGAGGGCCCACCACATGGGCGTTGGAAACCAAAAAGGAGTGCCATTTTTTAGAAAAAATAGATGCTAGACTAATGCGACTGATGCTTGGCATGGCAAACAAAAAAAGGTCAGCTGAGGGACTCGACCCAAGCAGAACCAGTTAGACAGCAGTTGGCTAGTGCACGCGTCGCTAGGCTAGTTGCTAACCCTTTGGGCCTCATGGACTGCAAGAGATCATACCTGAAGCGTTGCATTCACCTGAAGGATTTCTACACGGTGGGACTATGCTCTTGTAGGGCTTTGACATATGCCTCTGACCTGTAGTTAGAATAAAACTTCAACAAAAGATGTCAAAGCTCAAGTTCTAGTGGCCGGTCAAATCATTTTTGTCCAGCAACTATAGCACTTGCTTGAACATGCTCACCTCATAGGGTATGGTAAGCGTGTACTGGTAATCAAACTCAAAATCCTCCTCATCCTACCAGATGTGTAGAGATCTATCTTTTCCTATAGAATGACCAAGAGAAAAGAAATTATGTTGCCTTTGCTAAAGCCACAACAGATCTAGACAAGATGTCTTGGCAAATTCTAACTCAGAAGCAATTTTTTTAAACATGTTTCCGTATGGATTTGCATGAGTTTTCAAGAAACTCTACCAAAGCTCTCAAATGCAACGGAGTAAAAAAAACTACTAAGAAATCAAAGTAAGAATTTTAGAATAAACAATAGCATAACCAGACACATGATTACCGGAGTGGCTCTGATACCTTATCAGATTTGTTGCCAAAATCTAGATAATGTGAATGCATTGGAGACGTGATCACATGAGATGCAATGGAGACATGATCACACGATATGAAGCAAGTGCGCACCACATAGATGCTAAAGCAATTTGAAATTACACAAGAAGATAAATTGCACAAGACAAAATGGAGAAAACCAAATTTTGATTAACATGAGATGGCCAAAGTGAAGAATACATATAGGAGAGCACGTAAGTAACTCCTCCACAAAAGGTGGCCAAGGCACCCCAAGAATAGACTGTAACTCCTCCATGAAAGGTGGTGAAAAGGTGCTAAGAATAGAGAAGTAACTCCCATCAAGGGAGTTGCTTATGACATTCTTATGACACCTATGACACACATCTCCACATAAGTTAGCCTATCCCACAAATGTAGGAAAATTCCAAGTATGCACAAGAAATACAATTTCCCTAATTAAAAAATAAGGAAAAATAAAAACCTACACTAATAAAGACTAAGGACAGTTGAGAACTAGTAGCCTTAACTTATTAAAAACAAATAAAGTCCAAGGTATCTCTTAAATGTCTAAACTATCTCATAATTGGTTTTCTATCAGGGCATTCCAACCCTCTCATATTCCATCTTACAATATGTATACACAACCATAGGGGGGAGAAGGAAGTCAATTAGATTGACCATGGAGCTTACCCCCACTATTTTACAATCTTTTGAAATAGTCCAAAACTTTATTTTCCTTCCCCTTTTTTTTAAGGAAGGGTCAAGGTTGTTGTGAGGGGACTCTTTTGCTAGTTTTTTTTCCCTTTAGGTGCAACATGTTCCATCAGTGATAAACCTAAATCTATTTTAAATCTTTTCCCTCCTCATTTAGACATCCAATTTTTAGCTCCTGATGTGTCCTTATGAGTCAAGGGATCACCATCTAAAATGTCCATCTCTAAAGCATATTTATTAATGTTTTCTTTTTGGGGGGAGATAGCCATGGGGGAAACCTCACTAGCAATATTATCAAGCTTGTACGGAGGTAAGTGGTTAGAGATAGCATTGTGAATAATAGTTGTTTCAGCTAGGATAACCACATGTTCCTTAGAAAGAGGGTCCAATAGGGACTTTTGTTCAAGAATAGAATCATCTAAACTATTAGGCAAGCAATTGATTACATCAAGAAAGGGATGCAAGCTATTAATAGAAGGCTAAGAGGGGCCTTACATTAGAGATGTAAGGGAGGAGTCATCTAGACTCTACTCATTTTCAAACTCAAAGACAATAATTGTAGAAGCCTCAACAAGGGGGCACTACCTTTCAATGGTACACTTTTGAACAGGGGGTTTTCAAAAACCTGTAAGTCATCAAGCATAGACTTATTTTTTGAGTCAACCTTCTATTTTTGTTTATTAGGTAAATCACCCTTATTAACTATCATGGGATAATTTATCCTAATATGGCCATCTTTTTTATAGAATAAGCAAGCATTCAGACAACCCAATCCTTTAAGAGCACAAGTATGGGACTTTCCCTTAATTTTAAAATTGAGGGAATATAGGAAGAACTCCAAGGGATCTAAAGATATTAAAACCCTATCATTCATATGGGTAAGAGAACATCTATCATCCTCAATTATCAATACTTATCTGAGGGGTTTCAATGCTTGTGGTAAAAAAATCCATACTTGTATCAGCACTCTTTCAATATCAACCCATCTAGGAGTAGTTTTTAAAATGAGTTCATTACAGTCCATTTTAGGGCTCCATAGGATAGCTTTAAAAATCAACAAGCCAATGTTCCACAAGGGTTTACTGATAGCCATATGTTGCATATTAGTGTTCTTAAATAAAATCATAAACACCCCTTTTTAAATCATCCATAAAAATTAATATATATACCCCAGACATTTCCCCCAAACAGAGTTGAGCCAGTTATCAAAAAAATCCTAGAAGGGAGAAAATTCTTGTTTAAATAAATAAAAAAATCTTTACATTTTTTATCTTGATTTCCTCCTACTACAAGTCAGTTTCCATGGAATCATTTAGAATAATATACAATGTCTTAGTAAGGCTAGGTTACTAACTGATTTGGCCTTCACTTTGTTGTCATTTTCTATGCTCTTCATTCCATGCCATAAATTCATCTCCTTTCAAGTGCTTAGCCACTTTTTCCTACCATAGAATTTCACCAAACAACTTTTTTGGTAATCCAAATGCTTCCACTTCAACCTAAGATGGGCCAAAACCATTTATCTTATGATTTCATATCTTATCACCCTGCATAAAATCACCTGACTCATTAAGACCACCATGCTTCTCTTTTTCTACACACCCAAATCCATCAAATTTGAGGGTTTCCATAAACCACTACAATTAATATATGTTCGTTTAAAAACTCCAAAGGTAGTGGGATAGGTGATCGATAAGATGCACTATGGTAGAGGATAGTTCACCATAGCCCACAAAATAGACTAATACCACACACATCAAATAAAATAATAGAAGCAATAAACACATTAAATGTTGACAAGAGGATTAAGAAAATAAAATAACATCACTTGCACCAAGGAAAAAAGAAACAATAAGAAAAAAGGAAGCAAAGGTGACCAAGGCAAGATGCTAAGAGAAATCTTAAAGCACCATTAATGGAGGATGACTCTTTGTTTCCCCATTGTAGAGCTTCAAGCTTCTCCTTAATCCATTTCCTAATATTTGATGCATAGATTTGAGAAAATGTTGGTGTACAAATAGTTGTGAGAATTTTTCTAAAGAAAATTTAAGCCCCATGGGTTGGTTGCAACCAAGGGTTAATTTCCCATATGACCAAGGGCTAAGGCCTTTTATGAGTGCTAAGAGGGGTAAAAGTAGACTGACACACATAGAGCTACATGTTCATATTATTTAGGTCAATTGATAGGGCCCTTAGATCTATAGATGTGAGTTCATGGGTCATTATAGGGCCACATTCACATTAGCCAAGGCTATCCACCTAGGGACATTGGCTCATGGGCCTACGAAGATGTAGCAGCATGGTGGCTAACTAAGTCACAAAGTTTCAAACTATATAGCAACACCAAAAACTTATAAGTTTTCTTAGAATTTTCCAAAAATAGCTAAAGGGTGGAAAATCCCCAAAGAAGAACCTCGATCTATGAAAATCATTTCAACCTTGAACAAAACTGGTAAAGACCCATTTGATAATCTATAAAACCCAAAAACCATTTTCTTATTGAAGGTGGTATGGAAATGCATGAAAATCTAAAAAACTACTAAAACACTCCAAAAATGGTGAAAAATTATTTTCACAAAAATTGGCAATGTTTAAAGCCAATCTTAGGGTTTTGACACCCTCTAAATCCAATGGCATTATTTTTTTTCATCTAGAGACACTGACTATAAAAATATACACATATTTTTGAGAAACCCCACCAAACCCTTGAAATTAAAATCCAAAAAACAATAGGAATGCAATGAACATACCCCACCAAGATTAGAATAGTAAATGGATGTCAGAATGGCTCTGATACCATGTCAAATTGTACCATGATCAACTAAACAACAAAACATGCATGAAGAACCTATAGAGTGAAATATCATAACTTGAAAGAAAAAAGTCTCACACAAGGAAAGTTGTGAAAAAGATAATTATCTTATTCTCTCATTAAGCATTCAAGAATTAGCTAAAAATTAAATAGGAAGGTTCCTTATATAGGTGGGAAATAGACATCCCAACATACTCATGCATATGGGATTATTTTCAATGAAGGACCTATATTAAACCTAAGCAAGCTAACCAGACCATGTAGATAAAATTGAGAGAGACAAAAGTATACACCAACACAAGGCAATCCTAACCTCACCTAATCCCTATGAATTGATGACCTCATAACTTGGCAAGCCTAAATATTTGTTCCTTATAATCAAGGTTATATGCAATTCTCCACTTGAACTTATGAAGAGTCTACTCCATAAGACATCATCATTGAAGGGGGTTGGCGATCTAATCCAAAACAAGAAAATAAAATTATCATGATATAAATGACTTTATATAATTTTTAGACATGAACACCTAAAATATAAATTGTTTCTTACATTAACCTTAGCATAGAACTAGACACTTCAACATCATAAGTTCATTATGATAACACAAAAGCATTGTCATACAATAGTACATTTAAGTGTTGATAAATACCTTAAAAGAACCTATACTTTTTTATTCTAATTAATCATGAAGTTCTAATAATAGTAATCCTCACACTACTCAAAGTAGTTTATCTCTTAAAATTGTATTCATCAATGACAAAGGTATAATTAGATATAGTCATGTTTCCAAGTTTTCTCAACTAGTGAAATAACTCAAGTCACCATAGAGATAAATAATTAAAGCCACATACCATGTTCATCCTTACATCTTAGAAGGTTAAAAATAGAAAATTACATTTAATGCACAAAGAAAGGTGCCCTAAATATTAGCAACTAGTGTTTATGCTCACTTTCTGAGCTACCTAAATATTTGCTTATGACCACCTTCATATGTAGAGTTAGGGTTGGTTGCAGTTCAACATTTTCCAAAATGAGTGTTATTTATATTATGAAGGCATTCGATGTTTGTTTGAGTTAATCGTATTCGGGTCCTTTAGGCTAGTTTATATTTATCCCAAGTCTTTCTTATATGTGCATTTGTTATATTTATAATTACACTTTATCCTAGTCTTATGAGGTGTCACTCACCTCTCTTGTCTACTTGTTTGATTTAAAAATTACTTACATAAGTAAATCCTCACCCCACATGTTGTACACATCATCATCACTTGTAATAGTATTAGGACACTTGGCACACACATGAAGCTTACTCATGTAACTCATTTTTCTCTCTTAGCTCTATTTATTAAGCTCTCGTCTCATTCTTCAACACAATCTAATATCTTCTTGACTTTATCTTGTATTATTGTATTGTTCTTTGAGCTTAAGACCATTCTTCTCTCTCTCCCCTAGCTTATACTTACTATGTATTTGAATTTAATTTAGTTGCAAGGATTCTAATAATATTTTGGGTTTTCTCCATTCAATGGATTCCTCACTTGTCAAATCTTGTGTCTCATATTTTGTGGTTTACTCACTTTTCAAGGTAACATTATAATTTTAAGCATTATAATTGCTTGTTTTCAACATTAATATTCTTTGGCAATAATTTAATATGGTATCAGAGTTGTTTTGTATTAACATTTGAATCTAAGCTTGTGTAGGTTTTGGGTGGAGAAGCAACATAATTTTTTTAACATTTTTTTGTAGGCTCTTAAAATATTGATCCTTCTAGTTTCTTGGCCCTTTGAATGCCTTTAATCATTTTTTTACCTATTTGAATTTTAATTTTGATTTTCAGGTTGCTAAAACAATATGCTTTTGAGTTGATTCAATTATTTTTTAGTTGTGTGTATTTACCCATATTGATGAAATTCACCAAGTTTAGCATTTTTTTTTAACATTTTGTTAAAATATTCATTTCAATCATAAATATATAATAAATGGGTTATTGTTTAATTCATTATGTCCATACAAGTGAAAAAAATGTGTATTACCCTTGCTTGTGTTCCTTCTCTCTTGGTACATTGGCATTTAAGCTTTGTCATAAGTATTTTTATCTTGTTTTATTGTGTTTCTTTTGGCATCTTTACAACATCATGCATTATCCCATATTTTATTTGCTTTTTTTACCTGCTTAATGCGTAGTCCTCTCTCATATATAACACTTTTTATTTTTACCTTGCACATAATTATTATACTTTAATTGTTAACAAAAAAGTAACTTTTGATATACATAACACCTTGTTTGTGTAATGCCAACCTGACTAGTGGCAGTCTTTTTTACTGAGTGGCATGTCATTCTTTGTGTGTTGTTTTTTACTCTCTATTTTTTTCTTCACTGCATGTTTTTTATTCATTGTCCCTTGATTTTACTTTATTTAGGTTTGCATCTCTTTTTTTTATTTTACTCTTATCACATTTATTATTCAATAGAATAAAAATTAATGCATTATGTCATCTTTACTACATTTTTTAATTCTTTTCAATCTTTAACAAGTGGCAGTTGAAATGCTTAACTAAATTTAAAAGTTTGTCACATTTTTTATCCTTGCATGTGGAAATTTTAAGTGTTAGACTGTTGATTTATTTCATTGTGTTTCTCAAGGTAATACATCTCATAAAACACAAGTGGCATGTGAGGCCCCAATTTGTATAAGTGTTCTTCTTTGACTTTGGTGACTAGGAGATTATAGTTAATATTAATTTGGTTATGAATTTATGTTGATATTCATAACCAACTAAATCATGTAAGGATTTTGTGTAAACTTATCATGTGTTGACAACAATGAGAAATACCTATTATCAGTCATGTATTGAATGTTTACTTATGAAAGTTAAAATGCTTGCATTTCCTTTATGTGATGTTTCTATATGGAATTGGACTATGTCCAAAAATGATGTTGACTTAATAAGGTTTGAATCATTATTTATAGATTGAAAATAACAAATGCATGTATATTGTGATATAATAAATTATCCAAGTGAATGGTTGTCTTCCTTAGTATGTTAATTACTTATAATTCATTTAGAGGAATTAGATGTGTGCATCGAGTGTACAGGGACATGAAAATGGCCAATGAAGGAAAGAGACTATGTTAAGCATGCTTATATCACTAAATAGGCTTATCTTATACCTTAATCATTTATTAAACCTATTTTAGTATTTGATTCTCTATGAAACTATTTGTAACCTTTTTCTAACTTAGCATGTAATCTAGGCATCTAGCTTTTAAGTTTGGTGGGTAAAACTTGTTATCCCTAGATCATGAGATATTATAGCCAACTTATAGATGGCCTAGTATCCAATAGGTAGAACTTCCATCAATTTTCAAATAATGAAATCAAGTGGGAAAAGAGGTGAGTGAGTTTAGGAAGTAACCATAGAATCCTATGTAACCATTATGCACCTTAACTAAACATGGAAAATAATGTCTCTTAATAAGGCATGGGCTGGCAAGCAGAGGTGGTTACTTGATTTTAGGACATCTATATGAAGAATTTGATCTCTCTATGTTAGGGACATTTTTCTAAAATCATAAGAAAATATATTAAGTAGAAGAGAAGAGGAAAGAATAAATAAGAAGAGCTGGTTAGTGGAGTCGAGCCTTAGATAACTATAGAAAAATGCCCAGGATGTTTTGGTGTCAGTAGGTGGGCTTCATGATAACTTGGTTTATATCATGTTTCCCTTCCATGAAAATAATTTTGAATTCTTGGTTGAAATCTTACCTTAAGCAGAACAATACCACTTGGTTTACTGTGTTTGTTTTATTGTATAAACCATGGTTATGCATTAGCTTCCATGTAGTATTTTATTTTTTGATGAATTTGTAAAGGGTGTGTTCCTCATTATTTGAATAAAATGTTGTTGTTTTTTCTTGCATAATAATATTAATGTTGTTGTGACCCTGGGTGATGGTTGTCTATGAGAAAAACTCTCAAAGTGGAAGGGTGTTTGATTCTACCATGAACGTCATAGTGGTAGCTTATCAAAGTCCTCCTGTGTTGGATAAGGTGGTAGGTTGGTTGACCCTCCCATAAATTTCATGATAATATCTTGTCAAATTCATCCTATGTTGGGAATTCTAGTAGGTTTTTTTACTCTCCCATGACCATTAGACAAAAGCAATATAGTGAGGCATCCTCTTGCTATTCCAACTGAACGGTGGGCCTTGTCTATGTTGTAAAGTATTGCATACTTGTTTCTATATTTATGAATGTTTTAACTTTACATGAAGGAACATTTAAATTATTATTGAAATACTTGATGATTATATTTGGGACTGAGAGTCTCTTTGGGTATAAATCAAGAATAAGACTATGGGTTGGTGCATGGTCATTCCTTTATGATAATATATCCATCCTTAAATATCCACCTTTACCCTTACCTAGTGATGTAAACATGCTCAAGGATAGGAATATTGAGCTCAGGAGTGTCTAGAGTAATATCTTGATGATGATAAAAGGTTGGGTGATGAGCCTTTCTTCTTATGGCCAACAGATGCTTGGGAGTAGATGAGGAGCACCATTGAACATTGAATGGTCCTCCATTATTTAACCAAGCCTTGAGATATGATTCTTTCCTATGTAAATAAATGAATGAAATCTTATATATTATTATGTTTTAGTAGTCATCCTACTTGTATAATCTTGTGAAAAATGGAGCTTGGACAATATCCTAGGTATGGGTGAATACTTCCATTATCCATATGAAAACTCTAAACTTAAATGTATTTGATTAAGAATACTTGGTTTATAGGACCTTTGGAAGGATATTATATGTATAAAATATTATATAGCCTTTATGGCTCTTCTAAAAAAATTGATAGTTTGATTTACTTGCTCAAATATTTGTTGAGAACAGTCTCTTATTTATGCATCATAACTCTCCTTATTACTGTATTGTGATTTATTTTTATGGACTAAACTTGTGCATATATGAGTGGAACTCAAATAAATAGCTGTGAGTTTGTTATTGGGGATAATAATGTAGTTAGATTATTTAAAACTAATGGTGATGTTATTTTGGGTAAAAATGATGTCTTGTGAAAGAATCCCTTTGGTCTTAACAGTTAAGTAAGCTACATGTTATAAACCTTCCCTATGATGAGACTATCTAATAAATAAATAAGAGTCTTAATAAATATTCACTCTACCACATTAAATAAATCAAGGCTGTAACCTTTAAGGTTTGACAAGGGTCACCTTTGTTATCATGAAATTAACAAGGGAAGTAAGAAGCTATGATTCATTTTTATGTCATGAGTTACTTATATTTCAAAAAAGTAAGATAACTTTATTATTCCCTCATCAAATGGACTAGTTTGGATTGAGGGTCATTACCCAACTATAATAATCCTCTAAATGATTAAGTTGATTCTTTGGTCTATGTAATACCTAGTTCATACCCTAGAGATCCTTTGCTTAGAGCAAAGAGTGCTTAGGTTTTAGGTTCTTGACAATGAGAATATTGGTTTATAATAAAAGGATTAAACCTTGTTTTGATCGCTTTTAGTTCAAACTTTATTACAAGGTGGCCTGGCTTAGTAGATTATCTACTAAAGAATGAAGGTTCTAACTGGATATTAAAGCCAGCAGTATTCTATGTAGGCATTTATATTTACCTTAGTCAAGTTCTTTCTCATTGATTCATCTCTAAGTTTAGTTCATCCCATGCCTTAAGTCAATTTGGTAAATTGATTGTACCTATTTCTTTTATCTTAGCCTTAGTCATTTGATAAGTTTCATGCACAACATTTTGCCTTAGTTAATTTATGAGATTTTTAGAAAAGTTGACCAGATGATGCCACATGGAATCACCTTCGTAACACAAAGTATTAGCAGGATGGTGTAATCTTTTAATACCCTAACGTCTTGAGGAGCTACCAAGTGGTAATGTCTAGGAGCTCAAAAGCTTATAGGGTTTGATCCATTAAGGTTAATGCCCCAATGCTTTCATTGTTCCAATAAGTTCCTTTCAAATTTTTCCTCAATTTATTTGGAGACTTTCTATGAGTTGGGTAGATGAATCCACATGTCTTCATATTTTTAACCTTAGAGTGATGTCAGTAGGCTCCATTGTATGATTGATATCAGGTAAGTAGATCACTATGAGTCATCTATGTGTCATCATCCTACCAACTTAAGAGTGGCATCAATAAGATTTATTGTATGGTTGATGTCGGGCAAGCAGATTATTAGGAGCCATCCATGTGTCATCATCCTACTAATCTAGGAGTGACATTATTTATCCTTAGCATGGTCAATAATGTTGTCCTCCAAAAGATAGCAATCATTTTTGGGACAACATTTGCACTATTTTGGTCTTACAGACCAAAATTGTCTCTTCCATTTCCAAAATTTGTCCTAAACATTCAAATTCCTCATTTTCCAAGTTTCTCAAAAAATCTACGAACTCTGTAGGTCAAGTTCAATGGGTTTTACATGTTGATTTCTATGAACTTTGTTTCTACAAACTCTATAGACATGTTCATTTATACATGTTCAAAGGCTTCTACAGGCGGTTTCAGTCAAAAGAATCAGTTTTCAAACACTTAGTCATTTTCTGGGATTGGTTCAGAGCTTTAGTTCAATTGAAAATCTCCATCAGCAAGCATCTGAGTGCAAAAAAGAGACTTGAACGACTCAACCATTAAACCATTGAACCGCTTTGGTTAAAAAGTTCAATGGGTTCAAGGTTCAACAAGTTCAACATCTTTGACAAGAGTTAAGCACTTCATCAAGGTTCAAAGTTCAATCACTTCAATTGGTTCATCAACTTCAAGACACTCAGCCAAATCAAGGCGGCTTGAACCATTGAACTGTTGAACCATTGAACCACTTTGGTTCAAATGTTCAATGGGTTCAAGGTTCAATGGTAGGTTCAACCAAAGGAATAGTTTAATGGCTTGATTCAACCAAGTGGTTCAACTTTTTATTTCACTCAGTTGGTTCATTCTTTCAGTTCATCCTTTGGTTCAACATCTACAAGTTCAACAACAGGTTCAAAGACATTTTTCAAAGCTTTGTTTGAACCATTGAACCAAAACTATCTTGGTTCAACGAAAAGTTCAAAGGGGTGGTTCAAAGGCAAGTTCATAATGTTTGGTTCAATGCTTAGTTCATTAGCTTGTTTCATTCATTGAACCATCGGCTTGAACCATTGGCTTGAACCATTTTCGGTTCAACTGATTGGTTCAACCAATTGGTTCAATAAAATGGTTCATTGCCAAAGTTCATAGGGGCAGTTCAATGCAAAAGGAAGCTTCTCGAAGGACAAGTGCCCTTGCAGAAGACACTTAATCAATAAAAGCACCCTTTCGAAAGGTCATTTTCAAAGAAGCCCGAAAGGTAATTCTTTTAGATTGTTTAAGGCATTTAAAATTGGCTAAGGCATAATTCTTTTGGATTTTTGTCTGAAGGAATTCCTTTGAACAAAAAGTCTGAAAGAAATCAAAGAAGCAAATGTGGGCAAAATTCGAAGACTTGTTCAAAGATTTGGCAAAAAAATTAATTCCACAGACTTTTTGTCCACGGGAATTTTCCCTGGGCTTTTGTCTATGGGAATTTTCCTTAAGGAAATGTCCACAGGAAACTTTCATGTGAGGAAATGTACATGGGAGAAACCTTGGGGATTTGTCTGTGGTAACTGCCAAGGCAAAGGGTTGCCGAAGGACCCTGAAGGGTAGGTGCCCTTGTGGGGGACTCTCAGTGGCCAAAGTAAAAGGCTATTCTGACTTGACACAGGTCATTTCTCAAGGCCCAAAAGGGCAAGTCCAATCTGGAAGAATACAAAGCTGAAAGCTGAAAGAGGACCAAGGGGTGATGCACCCAAAGATGTCAAATTCAAGATAGTGAACTAGCCGTTGAAAGCACATTGACAGGCATGTAAACGTCAATTTTAAAGCCCATGAAATAGCCATTGATCCTTTGGATTTACAAACTTGAATGCATTCCTAGAATTCAAGATCAAAACTAGTAGAAAGCGAGGAAAGACAGAACAATGAATGAATCCAAGACTCAATTTAATTAACCAGAAAAGGAGGAACGATGAAGACAAGATTAGACCTCCAGGTGGACATTGAAAGTTGCAATCTTTTAATTACATCTACATTGAGAAGATCAAATGGGTAAAATGCCCCAAAGTCCCAGCCTATCTTCCTAACAATTCCCAATGCATCATGATGTATTATTGTTCCCGAGTCCTTCTTGAAGTGGTTATATAAGGGACTTTTTTCATTGAAAAAGGATCTCTTTTTTGACAATCTAAAAGAAAATCTATCCAAATTGAGAGGCATCATTGAGACTTTGTGCTCAGTCTGTTAATCATATTTTGTTAATGGAATAAGAAAGCAAGGGACTTTTTCAAACTTTGTGTTGTGATATCTTTGTTGTTGAGGAAACTATTCTTATGTCTTTTTCCTTGATATATTTTCTGTTCCATTAATTTAACAAGCAGGATTAGTAAAATTAGTCAAGAAGGTGTCCTAAAGAATCAACTGTGGAGAGACTTTGTGCCTCCATAGCTGCCTTCAGTGTGTTTTATTTTCATTGTTGTGTAAAGGACTTTGAGAAGACTTTGTGCCCTCATTGTCCTTCGTATATTACTCTTGACCATTTCAAGTGGAGACTTTGTGATGTGTCTCGATTTGTTGGTTACCATACCTTCAGTTACATTCTACTTTTATTTCCAGGAGTATTCTTGTGGCTAGCTGAATAGTTCTTCTAAAAGAAGAGGAGTGTTATTTGTCATTTCCCTTGAGTTTTTCCTTTGTTTTATACACATCATCTCTGAAGAAAGAGAGATGGATGGTTTGTCCTATCCTTGAGTATTATTTTATGTTTATACATATATAAAGCATATCCAAAGGGAACCTCCCCTTGATGAGAGGAGAGAGTAGTCTCCTTCTGATGTGATAAACTTACACATTTGGATGACTAATCTTCCTACTTTGGCTGATCATATCTATTTTGTTTACCAGTACGCTGATAGACAAAATATTCAACCAACAGTTTTTGGTGACTCCACTGGGGAACTACCCATTATACATTTATAGCCTATCCATTCACCTCCACACTAATTGAGAAAGAATGCACAGTTTAAAGCCCCAAGCTTTAACCGAAGCAAGGACAAATCTTTTCCATTTTTGTTTTACAATCTGGAAAATTCAAAGTATACACGAAGTTAAAGGGCTAAAGGTATCATTGACCCTATGTTTGATCTGGTACAGCAAAGTGATTTTGATCTATTTCCTTCACCATCTCATCTCCAATGAACCAAGAGCTTTCCTTCTACTAAAGTCAGATCTCCATTACTAGATAAAGTATCTACTTATGTTGTTGATAAAGTTGTGCCTATAATTACCCCTTTGAGATTTGTTATCCCTCCTTTTTGGAATCTTATAATGGCAATTCAAGGCCCCTGGGGTAATGCTTTCAATCCTCTCAATCTTACTCCTCCTTTACATGAGCTTTCACGCAGTTCTAGGAAGAGTTCCTCTAAATTCTATGGTGATGGGAAAATTCATCCTGATGAACACATTGTAGCATTCAGTATAGCTTGTGGAGTAATCAGAGTAGAATTTGAAGATGTATTAGTCAGGTTTTTTGTTGAAATACTACAAGGTGCTACTGTAGATTGGTTTTACCATCTACAAACTCATTCTATGACTAATTGGAATACCTTTAAAGCTAAGTTTGAAGCCAGATTTAAACCTGTAGAAGATGCACATACACTTCTGGCTCAACTTACATAGATGAAGAAAGAACCTCATGAGCCTATGAGAGATTTCATAGCTAAATTTAACAAATTGAGAAACAGAATCCCTGTAATTGCTAGACCTACAGCTGAGAATCTCAAATGCTTTTTCATTAATTTTAAGCTACCTGAAGTTAGTTTTCTCTTGAGACATGCTGGTCAAATAGATCTCGCTGCAGCTAAACTTTTGGCCACTAAAGTAGAAGATGATCTCATCTTAGCAGGGAAAATAAGAAGAGATCCAAATAGAAACAAAGCGTTATCATCTTCTGAATTTGCATCTACAAGCACCACAGATCCAATGGTGCAAAAATTAGCACATGAGTTGCTTGCTCTCAAAAAGCAAATGGCTCAAGGAATGTCTTCTACTCCTACATACAGAAGGACATTCTCAAATCAGTCATATCAGGGCAATGTAGCCAAGACCCAAGGGCAACAAAATTGCCTTCCTCCTCCATAAGGAAAACTTGCCCTGGAAGCTCCTCCAATCAATTCAGCAATGGGATACCTTGAAGTAGAATCAAAATTCTCTTTCTAGCCTGAATTAAATCAAGAAAATGATGTTGATATCATTGAAGACAATCAAGAAGAATCAGCTGGCGACTCCCACATTAGTTTCCTGAGTTACCAAGATGAACCTAAAAGCAAAGGAGAAGCTTCAGATGGATCATATGTATTGTTTACCAGATCTAAAAACCAATTAGCCTAGTAAGCTAATAAAGAGAAAGCAGAGGAACAACCTTAACCAGCAATCATAATTTTTAAATGTGGGACTGCTCTACCTTTTCAATCAAAAGATCCAGTCATCACCCAAAAGGTAAATATATCCATTTCACCTTCACCTTCTATTCCCAATTCACAAACCAGCCCACCTCCCATCCCTCTTAAAACTCATAAAGTTGAAGTACCTTTTTCTGTACCTAACTCAATTCAGCAATTTGACATAATTGATCATGTCAAAAAGACAAAAATATAGATGTCTAAATTTGAATACTTGCAGTTTAATCTGGATCAATTGAATAAGCTGGTTCAATATGTTAAAAAGTGAACCGTCCCTACAGGATAAAAGGCTAAAAAAGTAATTCTTGATTCTCTAAACAACATGCCTATTCCAAATAATATGGTCATTACTCCTCCAGTTGCTCTTGGAAAAATAGAACCCTTTTATGTTTTCCTATTAATTAATGGCCACAATTTGAGTAACTATATTATAGACTCAGGCACATCTAATAATGTCATGCCTGCTAAATTCATCAATTCTCTTAGTCTCACACTGACCAAGATGTTTGGGAGATGTTTCTCCATGGAGAATAAGCAAGTACCATTGCTGGGGCAAATCAAAGATGCCCAATTTGCATTCGCAACCTTTCCAGACAAGAGGATTAAGATGACTATCTTGGTGGTTGACGTCCCAGCATCTTATGGCATTTTTCTTAGATGAAATTTTTGCAAGGACGTGGGAGGAGAACTAAATATGGATCTATCTGAGGCAAGGATCCCTGTCCAAGGCATGATGAAGAAATTGCTCCCTGAAAAGGAAGCAAAATATGTAGTTACCCAGACATCAGCCCTTGAAGCTCAAATTCTTTTTGAATCTATAGGTATGGGTAACTAATTTATATATATGGATGAAGAAGGGCCCTCCATCTCTGATGAGGAAAAGTCTGAAGAAAAGTCAGTGTCTGATGAGATTTGGACTCTAGAAGTTGACAATAGTTGTTCCTCTACTGGTTTGGGAGCTGGGATTGTCTTGATATCTCCTCAAGGAGATATGTTTCCTTCATCTTATAAATTACAATTTAGTAACACTAACAATATAGCTGAGTATAAATCTATGTTGCTGGGCATGAAGGTTGCTCAAGAAAGAGGCATCAAGTTTCTTCATGCCAAAGGGGATGCTAAATTAGTGGTCTATTAAGTGATAAATCTATATCAGACCAAGAATGAGAGGTTGCGCCACTACCGTAACCTAGTTTGGGACCAAATTGAAAGCTTTGATGCTTTCAACATTTCTACCATACCCAGAGAGTTTAATGATAGAGCTGATGCACTTGTTGTTTTGGGAACTCTTTTAATTCCTCATTCAAATTTCAAAGAAGCCAAGTATACCATTGAGCTGGTCTATAGACCAAGTGTTCTTGACAATGTTGATCATTGGCAAATATTCAATGATGATCATCAAATCATTACTTTCTTGGAATGAAAAGACAATTTTGAACAATTGTATTTTAAAGGCAGTGAATCTCAAAAGTCTGAATCTGTTTCTAAATCTAGTTCAGATATAAATGAAGAATTCCTATAGCTGAAAGGAAACAAATTTTCTAAAGGCTTGGTTTCTCTTGAGAAGCTGTTTGACAAGCATGATAGATTCGTCAAACAATATCAAATAGATTTGAATTTTTTTCAAGGATTTGACCAAGTAAATCTGACCAACAAAGAAAATCCCAAGATGGTCAACATTGGTAAGTGTTGCACCCCTGAAGAAAGATTCAAGTTCACCTTTTTGCTCTGTCAATACATCGATGTCTTATCATATTCTTATGAAGACCTAAAGTCTCTCAGACTTGATGAAATCTACAATCACATTCCTCTAAAGGATGATTCAATGCCCTACAAGCAAAAATCTAGACAATACAATCCAAAAATTCTAGGTACTATTATGTCTGAGATACAAAAAATGTTAAATGCTAAAATTATCTTCCCAATCCATCATTCTACATGGATTGCGAACATAGTGCCTGTAAGGAAGAAGAATGGCAAAATTTGTATTTGTGTAGATTTCAAGAATTTGAATCAGTCATCTTTGAAGGACAATTACCCTTTGCCAATCATGGACCAAGTGCTTCAAATAGTAACAGGATCAGAGATGTTATCAATGTTGGATGGCTTCTCAGGTTACAATCAAGTTGAAGTTGGTGAAGCTGACCAACACAAGACTACATTCACCACACTTTGGAGTACATTTGCATATAAAAGAATGCCTTTTGGTGTAATAAATGATGGTGCTACCTTTCAGAGAGCTATGGACATGTCCTTTAAAGATGAGATTGGCAAATTCATAGTGGTATATCTTGATGACTTAGCTGTCTTTTCAAAGCATCTATATGATCATGTACGCCACTTACAACAAGTGATGGAGCGCTGCCACCAGAATGGTATTTCCTTGAATCCTAAGAAGTTTGTTTTTAGAGTAACAGAAGGGAAACTCCTTGGACACATTATGTCCAAAGAAGGCATAAAGATTGACTTAGACAGAGTCAAGTCTATTCAAGAGCTGAATTTGCCTACAAGTAAAAATGTTGTTCACTCTTTCTTTGAAAAAGTGAATGTCTTACAAAAATTATTCCTTGAATTTGCTAAGAAGACAAGACACATTGTAAACATGATGAAAGAGAAGACTACCTTCAGTTGGACTAAAGAAGGCAAATCAGCATTTTAAGATATCAAGACTACCATTGCTCATGCCCCTACCTTGGTTTGTCCAGATTACCACAAAGATTTCATCATATACAGCTATGCGTCTGAACACACTCTTTCAGCAATTCTTGCTCAATAGGATAAAGAAGGTATGGAATCCCCCATCTCTTTCATGAGTTGCCCTCTTAAGACCCATGAAATAAAGTATTCAAATATAGAGAAGCACGCCTATGCATTGGTAAAAGCAGTCAAACATTTTTGCTTCTATATTCTGAATTCACATACTACTGCCTTAGTTCCTAACACTATAGTCAAGTCTATATTAACTCAGCAGGTTATTGGCACAAAGAGAGGTAATTGGATTGCAAAAATCTAAGAATTTGATCTAGATATCAAGCTGACAAAGTTGGTCAGAGGCAAAGGCCTTTGCCAATTAATGGCTGACAATAAGCTAGAAGATATACAATGTGAAGAAGCTGAAGTGGAAGATATGCCAACAGTCTTTTTTGTCTCCACTACCAATGAATGGTACTCAAATATTGCCTATTTTTTAACTTCTGGTGAATGTCCTACTCATTTGTCTTACAAAGAAAGGAGGACTATCGGGTTGAAAGCTGCCAATTTTGTCCTTTGGGATAACGGCCTATACAAGAGAAGCATAGATGGAGTATTCCTTCGCTGTGTAGACAAAGAACAGCAAACTCAGCTTTTGAAATCTTTCCATAATCTGGCCTGTGGAGGACATTTTTTTTCTCCTGTGACTGCTCACAAAATTCTATGAGCAAGGTATTACTAGCCAACTCTTTTCCAAGATGCACATAAGTGGGTGAGAAAATGTGAACTTTGCCAACAATTTGTTGGAAGACCCAAGTTGGTTGCCCTACCTCTCAAGCCAGTAATCATAGAGGAACCTTTCCAACAATAGGGACTTGATTTTATTGGGACAATAAACCCATCTTAAAGTGCTAGACATGATTATGTCCTTATAGCAACTAATTATTTCACCAAGTGGGTAGAAGCAATCCCAACTAAGCATGCTACTTTAGAAGTTGTATGCAACTTCCTCAAAGAGAATAACATTTCCAGGTTTGGAGTTCCACTCAAAATTGTTACTGATAATGTAGCTTGTTTCACCTCTCAAAAGATTACACAATTCTATTTTCATTATGAAATTACAATCTCTCATTCTTTTGATTATTTTCCACAAGGGAATGGACACGCTGAGTCTAGCAATAAGAATTTGGTAACTATTATCAAAAAGCTAGCAGATGATAATCAAATGACATGGCATAAAGCATTGGTTGATGCTCTATGGGTAGACAGGATCACACCAAAGAGGGCAATTGGTATGTCTCCTTTTCAACTTCTTTACGGTATTAATGTTGAGATACCAATCACCTTAGAGTTACCAGCCTTGAAATTGGTGAAGGCCAGTGAAGATCAGACATATGAGAGTTCTCTTGACAAAAGAATCATGTTCCTGACTTAGCTAGAGGAATAGAGAATCATGGTGGTAGACAGAATTGTTTCTCATCAAAGTCTGGTAAATAAACTCTTTGATCAGAAGGCTAGAAATCATGATTTTTAGATTGAGGATCAAGTCCTGCTATGGGACAAAAGAAGAGAACCAAAGGGGATGCATGGAAATTTTGACTCCCTTTAGAGAGGCCCATTTATAATTCATCAGCACATTGGTGAAAATAGCTTTCTATTGAAATACCAAGATGGCACACTCTTTTCTCTGCCCCACAATGGGCAGCATTTGAAACACTTCAACTCTTGAAGTATCAGATCATTGCCTCTATATATATGTATATTTGTACATTTTTTATTTTGTTTTGTTTTGTTTGTTTCCATTTTTGATGCCTTTCATTTTTGGGTGGCATGACTCTGAAGCCCAATGGTACACATGAAGACACTAAAAATTTTGGATTCTACTCCTTTTAATTCATTTTGCAATTGACAGAAGTTCTCCAACTAGAGCCAGTTATTGTCCTCCAAAAGATAGCAATCATTTCTAGGACAACATTTGAACTATTTTGGTCTTACAAACCAAAATTGTCTCTTCCATTTCCAAAATTTGTCCTAGACATTCAAATTCCTCATTTTCTAAATTTCTCAAAAAATCTACGGACTCTGCAGGTCAAGTTCAGTGGGTTTTACATGTTGATTTCTACAGACTTTGTTTCTACAAACTCTATAGAAAGGTTCATTTATATAGGTTCAAAGGCTTCTACAAGTGGTTTCAATCAAAAAAATTAGTTTTCAAACACTTAGTCATTTTTTGGGATTGGTTCAGAGCTTCAATTCAATTGAAAATCTCGATCAGCAAGCATCTGAGTGCAAAAAAGAGACTTGAACCACTAAACTATTGAACCATTGAACCACTTTGGTTCAAAGGTTCAATGGGTTCAAGGTTTAACAAGTTCAATGTCTTTGAAAAGAGTTAAGCACTTCATCAAGGTTCAAAGTTAATTCACTTCAATTGGTTCATCAGCTTCAAGACACTCGGCCAAATCAAGGCGGCTTGAACCATTGAACTATTGAACCATTAAACCACTTTGGTTTAAAGGTTCAATAGGTTCAAGGTTCAATGGCAGGTTCAACCAAAGGAATAGTTTAATGGCTCGATTCAACCAAGTGGTTCAACTCTTTATTTCACTCAGTTGGTTCATTCTTTCAGTTTATCCTTTGGTTCAATGTCTACAGGTTCAACAGTAGGTTCAAAGACATTTTTCAAAGCTTTGTTTGAACTATTGAACCAAAACTTGGTTCAACATCTTGGTTCAACAAAAAGTTCAAAGGGGCAGTTCAAAGGCAAGTTCATAATGTTTGGTTCAATGCTTAGTTCATCGGCTTGTTTCATTCATTGAACCATCGGCTTGAACCATTTTTGGTTCAATCAATTGGTTCAACATCTTGGCTCAACAAAATGGTTCATCGCCAAAGTTCAAAGGGGCGGTTCAATGCAAAAGGAAGCTTCCCAAAGGACAAGTGCCCTTGCAGAAGACACTTAATCAATAAAAGCACCCTTCTGAAGGGTCATTTTCAAAGAAGCCTGAAAGGTAATTCTTTTAGATTGTTTAAGGCTTTTAAAATTGGCTAAGGCATAATCTTTCAGATTTTTGTCTGAAGGAATTCCTTCAAACAAAAAGTCTAAAAGAAATCAAAGAAGAAAATGTGGGCAAAATTTGAAGACTTGTTCAAAGATTTGGTGAAACAAATAATTCTGCAGACTTTTTGTGTGCAAGAATTTTCCCTAGGCTTTTATCTGTGGGAATTTTCCCTAGTGAAATGTATGTGGAAAACTTTTGCGCGAGGAAATTTTCACAAGAGAAATCCCAAGGATTTGTCTGTGGGAACTACCAAGGCAAAGGGTTGTCGAAGGACCCCGAAGGGCAGGTGCCCTTGTGGGGGACTCTCGATGGCCAAAGTAAAAGGCTATTCTGACTCGACATAGGTCATTTCTCAAGGCCTGAAAGGGCAAGTCCAATCTGGAAGAATACAAAGATGAAAGCTAAAAGAGGACCAAGGGGTGATGCACTCGAAGATGTCAAATTCAAGACAGTGAACTAGCCATTGAGAGTACATTGACGGGCATGTAAATGTCAATTTTAAAGCCCATGAAATAGCTGTTGATCCTTTGGATTTATAGACTTGAATGCATTCCCAGAATTCAAGATCAAAACTAGCAGAAAGCAAGGAAAGACAGAACAACGAATGAATCTAGGACTCGATTTAATTAACCAAAAAAGGAGGAACGATGAAGACAAGATAAGACCTCCAAGTGGACATTGAAAGTTGCAATCTTTCAATTACATCTACATTGAGAAGATCAAATGGGTAAAATGCCCCAAAGTCCCAGCCTATCTTCCTAACAGTTCCCAATGCATCATGATGTATTACTGTTCCCGAGTCCTTCTTAAAGTGGCTATATAAGGGACTTTCTTTCATTGTAAAAGGATCTCTTTTTTGACAATCTGAATGAAACTCTACCCAAATTGAAAGGCATCATTGAGACTTTGTGCTCAATCTGTTAATCATATTTTGTTACTGGAATAAGAAAGCAAGGGACTTTTTTAGACTTTGTGCTGTGATATCTTTGTTGTTGAGGAAACTATTCTTATGTCTTTTTCCTTGATATATTTTCTATTCCATTAATTTAACAAGCAGGATTAGTAAAATTAGTCGAGAAGGTGTCCTGAAGAATCAACTGTGGAGAGACTTTGTGCTTCCATAGCTACCTTCAGTGTGTTTTCTTTTCATTGCTATGTAAAGGACTTTGAGAAGACTTTGTGCCCTCATTGTCCTTTGTATATTACTCTTGACCATTTCAGGTGGAGACTTTGTGTTGTGTCTCGATTTGTTGGTTACCATACCTTCAGTTACATTCTGCTTTTATTTCCAGGAGTATTCTTGTGGTTGGCTAAATAGTTCTTCTAAAGGAAGAGTAGTGTTGTCTATCATTTCCCTTGAGTTTTTATTTTGTTTTGTACACATCATCTCTAAAGAAAGAGAGATGGATGGCTTGTCCTATCCTTGAGTATTATTTTCTATTTATACATATATAAAGCATATCCACATGGAACCTCCCCTTGATGAGAGGAGAGAGTAGTCTCCTTTTGATGTGATAAACTTACACATTTGGATGACTAATCTTCCTACTTTGGCTGATCAGACCTATTTTGTTTACCAATACACTAATAGACAAAATATTCAACCAACAAGTAACAAGCAATCAGATCACTGAGAACCATTTACATGTTAATATCCTACTAATCTAATAGAGGTCTCAATCAACATTACTCATAGAATGGACTAGGGGATCTAAGTCATTAGGAAAGAACATGTGGTAAGGGAATGCCTTGGGAACCTGAAGAAAAGATGGCATGGCCCAGGAACACATCAAATCAGCCATGTGGAGCCAATTAAATCAGCAATGGCTAAGGTTAAAGTTGATGGTTGCCTCAATGTTATTATGTAGAAACCTTTGGCAAAAAATCATAAATTAGTTATTGAGTGCTTGGTTGAGTGAGTTCAATATTTTAACCTCCTAATCAATGGAAAGATCTTATTTATGGAATGGCGATGGTTTGTTAGGATTACCCTTTATTTAGGATAATTTATTTTATTCTAAGTTCCCATTTTATGTGTGTGGAATTTTTATTTATGTGAATTATAAATTCACATAAATCTGGATTTCATGAGGTTTCACTCACTTTTTTATTCTTCTTTAGGATTTGTAAGTTACTTGCATAAGTAACCCCTTCTCCCACTTGGCACACAACTCCCTTCACTTTCTAAGGGACTAGGCCACAAGTGGCACATAGAAAGGAGGCTTCTAAGGTAATCATGAGATTCCTTGTAACTCCCATTATTTTCCTCTTGCTCTATAAAAGATCCTTTTCTTTCCTCATTTCCTTACTATAAACTCATAGCTCTCTCTCTTCTTCTCATTATGTTCTTGTTTTTATCTAGTAATTGTGAAGATTTTGGTAATAAATCTTCTTATAATATCATATAGGTTTTTCTCTGATACATTTGGTTTTCCACTTTAAAATTCATCTCTTTTTTAGTTTGTACTTTAAGAGGTAACTTTACTTTGTATTTTCTTTATTTGTATTCACTTTCACTTGTCATTGATGAATGTTCTTGGGATAATCACTTCATGGTATTAGAACTAAGTTCATCCTATTGACAATTCTTTTTTAAAGTGTGCAAAACTTTTTGGGAGATTTTTCAAATTTTATATTTTCAAGGGCTCCACCCTTGCTCTCCATTCAAATTCATTTCCATCTCATTTTTTTCTTGAGTTGGTTTTGCTCTCTAACCGGTTGTTGCAGGTTGCTCCCAAGGAGCATTTTTCAACTCTCTCTATTTTGAGAGGCCTTCCAAGTAGGTTTTTTTTCCTCAACCTTATATAAATTAAAAAAATAAGGATATAATTTAATTTATGTTCTAATTTTTTTAAATTTTTGTAAAAATATTTTAGCTCAGTTTCTTACTATTAATTCTGAGCTTCTTATTTTCTACTCTTTCATATGTATTTTTATATGTATATGTATGTGTGTGTGTGTGTGTGTGTGTGTGTGTGTGTGTGTGTGTGTGTGTGTGTGTGTGCGTGTGTGTGTGTGTGTGTGTGTGTGTGTGTGTGTGTATTCAGACATACATATATATACATATACATATACCATTTTTAATTACACACATACATATACATAGATACACACACACAAATATATATACACATACATACATATATACATAGACATGCATATATACATACATATGAAAGAGTAGAAAATAAGAAGCTCAAAATTAATAGTAAGAAACTAATCTAAAATATTTTTACATAAACTAATATATGTGTGTGTGTGTGTGTGTGTGTGTGTGTGTGTGTGTGTGTGTGTGTGTGTGTGTGTGTGTGTGTGTGTGTGTGTGTGTGTGTGTGTGTGTATAGATGTGTGTATATGTATATGTATATGTCATAATTTGTTTACTAGATATCTATAATAAAAAAAATAAACTTCTATAGATTTATCTCAAACTTCTATTTAATTTTTGAGCTTCTTATTTTATGTTTATCCTTCTAGAAAATTTTAAAAAATCTATTCTAGCTCACTATTAATTTTTTGAGAATTTTATTCTCTTTCTCAATAGTATTTTTTTAATTTTTGTGCATTTATTTGGTCAACGAAATAATCTATATGTTTCAAATTTAAACAAATTTCTGAGTTTTTTTATCGACATATAATTTTTTACCTATCAAATTTATTTCCATTATCTCAAATCTAAGTTTTTTTTCACTTAGAGTTCCTTTTTTCTATTGTGCATCCCATCTTTATACCAGTGCCATCCTTATGATGTCTTATTTTTCCTTATTTTTATCCTACATAGCACCTTGGAGATCTTTCCTTATTTTTTAGCTTCATTGTACTATAGTTGTTAGCCTTTTTTTTTTGCAAAGCGCCTCCTTTAATACCTCTAACTAGTTTATTTTTGGCATTTGTAGTGCGTTTATTGTCATTTATTTTCTCCTTGGTTGTGTTTTAGCTATTTTTTATTCACCTGTATCAGTTTGTTATTTTTAGCTTAGTAACTACATACATACATATGAAAGAGTAGAAAATAAGAAGCTCAGAATTAATAGTAAAAAACTAAGCTAAAATATTTTACAAAAACTAAAATGTGTGTGTGTGTGTGTGTGTGTGTGTGTGTGTGTGTGTGTGTGTGTGTGTGTGTACATACATACACATGTGTATATGTATATGTATGTATACACACACACATATAAATGCATATATATATCTATGTATGTATGTATGTATATTCATAATTTCTTTATCAGATATTTATTTAAAAAAATCAACGTCTATAGATTTATCTGACTTCTATTTAATTTTTGAGCTTCTTATTTTTTTTATCCTTCTAAAAAATTTAAAGAAAAACTATTCCAGATCACTATTAATTTTTTGAGAATTTTATTCTCTTTCTCAATAGTAGTTTTTTATTTTTGTGCATTTTTTTGGTCAGGGAAATAATCTTTATGTTTCATATTTTAACAAATTTTTTATTTTTTTGATCAACATATAATTTTTTTACCTATCAAATTTATTTTTGTAATCTCACATCTGATTTTTTTCCACTTAGAGTTCCTGTTTTTCATTTTGCATCCCATCTCTCTGCCAGCGCCATCCTTCTGGTGTCTTATTTTTCCTTGTTTTTATCCTACATAGCACCTTGGAGATATTTCCTTTACTTTTAGCTTCATCATACTATAATTGTTAGCCTTTTTTTTTCTATGTAAAGCACCTCCTTTAATACCTCTAACTGGTTTATTTTTGGCATCTAGAGTACCTTTGTTGTCATTTAGTTTCTCCTTTGTTGTGTTTCAGTGATTTTTCATTCACCTACATTGGTTTGCTATTTTTTATATTAGTAACTTCCTTTCTTGCTCTATTGCATCACCCTAGACTTGTACTTCTCTTCATCTGAAGTGTAACATTTTTAATCTATTTTATCTTCTCTGTCTGTGATGTGCCTCTCTCCCGGTGTAACTCCTTTCTTCATTTTATCTAGTCTTTTTTCTCATTGCCTATGTTACATGGTGTATCACCCTTTTCTTAGTATTATTTTCATAAGTATTAATATTTTTCTATTAATTTAGTATTATATTTTAATTTGTGGGTTTCCTTGTTCTTTACAAGTTAATACTTTCTTATATTGGCAAAACAACTCATGATTCTTATTTCATATACATGGAATATTTATTTTAATTTATTAAGTTGGAACTTACCTCTTTTAAGTAAATTAATTTTTTAATATTCCTAAAACTTATTATTCATTATCTTGTAAAATTTCTTTCTTTCTTTCTCTTTCCATGATTTGTCTTTTACAAGGTGGATATGTATCATAAGAATTTTAGAAAACAAAGTTTTTTAACCAAAAAAAAAACTCTAAGCTTCTAATTTAGTTTTCATTAGCTTTACAACTTATAAGTTTGTTATAACCATCTTGTAATGGTTTTTTTTCAATTATTTATCCTTTTTTCAGCTCCCATTTCTTCCTTGATATCTCTTTTGCACTTTGGTTAAGTCTTTTTTTGTCTTTCTTGTCCCTCCTCCACTCCTCCTTCGTTTAAGTATTTTTTGTCTATTTGTTTTCTGGGGATTGGGTGAGATTTCATGGCACAATGACTTAATTTTTACCCAAATTTAAACTCATGTCCACCAATTACTATTTATGAAAATCGCATATGCAATACATATTCAATTTTAAACACTTGGTATACGTAGTTGATAGCACGGATCCCAAACCTGATGTAAAGACTACAACCACTAAAATTAAAGATAAATGATAAGTAAAAAATAGTGGGGCCTTAGGATTTACTGGCATGACCATGACCCCAAAATTGTATGTGCATATTGATGGTTGTCTTCTTGCATATACTAGTGCTCTAAACTTAAATCTATGTATGATGTTGTGAATGAATCTCATAAAATTTAAATTCAAGACCAACTATCTGATATAAATATAATGATTTCAAAACTATGGATGATTTCTTGATTAAATTTCACTCTTTACATTCTCAACTCACTGATTTAGGTGATGAACTTTTAGAGTTGAATTTAATTCATATTATCATGAAAAAATATTTGCCTTGACCATTTCAACAGTTTATTACTAATATTCATTCATAATTAGATTTTCTTATTTTATCTACTTAGTTGACGTTTGAGTTATTTTTTACTTTGTTGCATCAAGAAGAATAAAAGTTAATTCAATTTGGTAGTCTTAAGATTAATGAACATGCTTTTATTTCTAAATACCAACACAAGAATGGCAAAGAACATGATAATTCCAATAATACACATGACAAAAAGATCAAAAATTTAACTCAAAACTTAAAAAAAAAGTTAGAGTATAATTATTGTGACAAAAATACTCATGATTAATATCACTACTTTAAAAATAAATGTGATATTAAAAATGAAAAGCTTAAAGTCAAAGATAATGTTAGCACTAGTAACACTAAGACTCAACCTAAATAGAAGTGTAATACTAGAGCTACTTTGACTTGTGTTTTGTGTGCTTCTCATGTTGAATAGATTGTTGATTCTAGTGTTACTCAACATATGACATCTTATGAAAATTTATTTACTTCTTTAGAACTAGATTTTTCTAACACTCACTTAAGTCTTGAAAATCATGCTTCTTACAATGTTGAAGCCATAGGAACTGTTAAAATTTTTAATGGTGAATTACATAATGTCTTGTTTGTTCCTGATTAAAACTAAATTTTCTTTCTATTTCTTAATTATGCAAATAGGACTATAAAGTATAATTCTTTAATGACACTTGTTATGTTAAATCTGGCAAGCAAGATTTTCAAGTAGTTGCTACTACTATTTTAGATGATGATAATTTTTTTAATTTTACTGAATTCTCTTCTTCCTCATTTTAACATATTTTGATTGTTTTTAATGATGCTGACTTTTGGCATAAAATATTAGGACATATTAATTACCTATGAATAAATTTAATTTTGGTCAAGGTTTGCTTGAACTTATTCTCATTGATTCTATTTGTAGTGGTTGTATGGCTGGTAAAATACATAGAGAAAGTTTCCTAAGACTCGATCTTGGTGTGCTATTGAAAAGCTTAATTTAGTTCATAATGGTCTCTTAATCCCTATGTAAACTCCTTATATTAAAAGTGCAAATTATTATTAAACCTTTGTTGATGATTTCACTCAATGAGTTTGGATTTACTTATTGAAAACTAAAGATCAAGTTTTTGACACTTATATTGAGTTCCATGCCTTTGTTGAAAAATAATCTCAGTGTTCTTTATGCATATTATGAACTGATAATGAAACTAAATATATTATAAATGATTTTATTGCATACTATAAGTAACATGGTATTAAACATGAGAAAATTATTTATTACACACCTGAGCAAAATGGTGATGTTGAACATAAACATAGGACTATCACTGAAATGGCTAGGTGTGTGTTACATGTTAAAAATATGGATTATAAATTTTGGGCTAAAGTTGTGTATTTTTTGGTCTATCTGATTAATAATAATCCCACTAAATTTATTTTAAATATCACCCCTAAAGAAGCTTGGAGTGGTAGAAAACCTAACTTGAAGCATTTACGTGTTTTTGGTTGTGGTGTATTTGTTCATATTCCAATAGAAAAATGTAAAAAGTTAGATTCTAAAGTAGATATCTTTATCTTTTTTGGTTATGATGAATCACCTAAATCTTAAAAGGTGTATGATCCTCAAACTAATAAAATCAATATCAAAAGGGATGTTAGCATTGTTGAAAATAGTGTACTTGATTATGCTTCCAATTTGGATTCTCTTGATATAATTTCTACTTCTTTTCATTTTGAATCATTTAATGATCATAATTATGTTGTGCATAATGATGTTGTTCCTAAAGTTCCTTCTCCTTCTTCTAGTCTTGATCCACCTAAAGTTATGCCTAAGTGATCCAAGATTAGTATAGAAGCTTTTGGAATTGATGTAGATTTTAATGATACTCGTATAACTAGGCAACAATTTTTTAATTATGCTTTGATGTCTAAACTTATGGATAATAATGATCCTACAACTCTAAAACCATCTTGAGGTCACCCTTATTGAGAGGTAACTTTAATTTGTGTTTTATTTATTTTTATGCACTTTCATTTGTCATTAATGAGTGTTCTTGGGATAATCTCTTCACAATTATAGGGATTTAATATACGCATTCATGATTGAGATGATGTAATAAACTATTTCACCAAAACCTTGAGGTGTTACTGAAATCCAACATGAGGATCATAACATCCCACCATGCTTCTAAATCTTAGACTCTAGCTGGACTTATGTACACCAAGATCCCCTACATGTACAAACCCTAGATAAACACTGCCATGATTACATATCCACCCACTCCATGATTTTAATTTGAGTGGAGTCTCTAATACCAAATGTAATGAATTGTTACACCAAAACCTCAAAGTGTTAGTGAAATCCACACATCAGGATCATAACAGATGATTCCTTTTATCTATTCTTATCTTTTGATTGTTTGTTTGTAAGATGGTTATGTCATGATTATTTATAGAGAAAAAAAGGGGCATGACATTTTGGTATCAAATCCTGGGTTACTACATTAGGATCTCTATGTATTATCTGGACAACAATTCAGATGACAATTCGGGTGATGGGTCCACCCCAATTGATGACAAAACTTCCGGGAGCCATAACTTGTGCACCGCAGCTCCAATTGACTCGCCGTTTGAACCGTTGGAAAGCTAATAATGAGGGGAAAATTGTGAGATGTCATGGAGCTCTACTCAATGAAGTTTAACCCCCTAAAACCCAACAAAAGTATCCCTAATTTCAATTTTAATAGTGCAGTCTAAAAATAGTAAGTTACTAAAAATAGTAATTCCTCAAATTCTATGTTGTTGTAAATCATGGAAGTCAAACCAATTCATCTCCCTCGAGATTGGTGACCTTCTGAATCCTCCCCACACCTTCAAAACATGTATAAATGAATATGTAACCTAAAATAAAAATTAGACATCTCTTCTCAGAGATAAGCATATGTTTGGCTCTGCAAATTTGATCAATAAAACATCTCTTATCAGAGATAGCATTATTTGAATTATTTTGTTCTTATTTCTTGAATTATCTTTCAACCAAAGCTTTTGAGTTTTGGATCAAGGTATGTAGAATTGATCTTGACTTTCCAATTTCCACATGTGTTCTTATGTCTATCTTGTTGATGTGTAGGATGAGGGGAGGATGTCAAACATGATAGGATGATGGCCATGTGGGTGAGCATGAACCTCCCAATCTATAAGGACTAAATGATATAGGGACCCAACTCCTTTTTTCCATGCAACAAATGTGATATCTCTTTCAAGAGATTATCAAAAGTGCAACATGAGGCTAAGAGGCATTCTCTAAGGCATTTATAAGGTGAACAAATATCAATTGAGAAAGAGAGGTATCGAAGTCCTTCTTGTCACTATTTTAAGGGTGACAGAGGTGTATTGCATCACCATGGTAAGAGATATGAGAGATGTGACTTAGACCATCTTCATAGACCTATACTAGGAGACTTGGTAAAAGACTTCATCAAGCTACATCCTCCTAATTTTGATGGTACTTAGGAAGGATTTATAGTAGAGTCTTGGTTAGCCAACATGAAAGGATGTTTCACTTTAGATGATTGGGACACCATCGATAAGGTCTATTTGGTAACCCACCCTCTTAAAGATGTATATAATGCGTGATGGGAAGGAAAGGAGAAAAGATCCACTTGACACCAATTTCCCTCACTTGGTAATTTTTTAAAGAATGTTTTAGAGCATGTTATCTATCCCCTTAATATGTTCAAAAGAACGTAGATGAATTTCGTGACCTTTAGCAAGTAAGTGGGTCATTGGCATAATATGAGTGTAACTTATTAGACTTAATCAAATATTTGTAAGGTTATATGGATGAGACTATCTAAGTAAATAAGTTCATTAGAGGCCTAAATTTGGAGTCGGTTGGTGCAATTAGTAATTTAGCTCCCACAACCTAGGCAATGGCAGTTGAGAAGACCTACCTAGCCAAGGAATCTTGAGGAAAGACTCAAGATGATCAAGAGAAACTTCAAGGCAAGGTGTAATCTTAGGATGACTCAAGGTCATAGAGTGCACATCCTACACCTAGGGGAGGGTGGAGAAAACATCAACCCAACCCTAGACCTACTCAACAAAAGTATCATGAGATTAATTATTCTATCCATGACTAGAATAAGAACTAGTTTGAAAGAGACTACCAAAGGCAAAGTGAGTTTGGGCCTCAAGGACATCATCAGACTAGCTTTATATGCATGCATTAGTCTAAATAAGTAAGGCTGTTTGGGTTAATAGCTTCAGTTAGACTAAGAGCAACTGGAGCCACCTTAGGATAAGACTAGTGAAATAGTGTTTATTTCCCATGTAAATCTCCTTATCATTATACATGAGATTATGTTCATGGACCATTGGCTACTAATAGATAGAAGACTCCCATATCAGAGTAGATAGTGGGTGATTTTAGTTGAGGACATAGAATTTATGTATCACTAGATGACCACAAAGCTAAGTACCAGACAATGATCATTAAGACCTTATGTATGATTAATGGAATTTCTATAATAATTTTTTTTGATTCTAGAGATTCAAACTCATTTATTTACCATTTTATTATGGACCATTATGGGCTAGTGGTTATAAGGCAAGTGGAAAGCTGGGAAGTTGAGTTGGCCATTAAGGACAAGATGTCTATTAGTTCCTTAGTGATCAGTTATGTTTTAGACCTTGGTGTCTTTTTCACCACCATGGATTTGTGGATTATACCCTTAGGCACTTATGATGTTGTCTTTAGTATAGATTGGCTTATGGTTAATAGAGTCAAGTTGGATTGGCATGACAAGGTTATTGATTGTGTATAAGACCTTGAGACTCCTATGATAATATCCAAGGTCAAGAGACTTGTTTCCCTTCACATGATCACCATGATGAAACTCAATAAAATCATAAAGAAGGGTTTTCAAGTGTTTGATATAATGGTAAATGATAGGATGGATGAAACAAAAAAGGATTCTCTGGATGACCATCCCATCCTTTGGAAAAAAAATTATGTGTTTCCAGATGGATTTCTAGGTATACCCCCTTAACTAGAGATTGATTTTCAAATTGACTTAACACCTGGGGATACAACCATATCAAAATCACCATATCATATGACAAAACTAGAGTTATGTGAACTCAAGATTCATTTTAAGAAACTTTTGGATAAAGGTTTAGTTTTTCCTAGTGTGTCCCCATGGGCAGCACCAATTAACTTCATGAAAAATAAATATGGATCCCTTTTATTGTGCATTGACTACCACTAACTGAACAAGGTGACAATCAAGAATCATTATAATTTACCAAGAATTGATGAATTATTTGATCAAATGTATGGATCTAATATGTTCTCTAAGATTGACTTAAAATCTAGATACCATAAATTATATATTTGATAGCCTAATATTCATAAGATTGCATTTTGAACATGGTATATGCACTATGAATTTATAGTTGTACCATTTAGATTAACCAATGCCCTATCAATGTTCATGAGTCTTATTAATAGAGTGTCTCTCACTTAATTAGACCATTTTATGCTAATATTTATTGATGATATCTTGGTATACTCATGGCATGAGAAATAACATGAGGACCACTCGAGGTAGGTCCTACAAGTTTTGAGAGAAACCCAGTTATTTGTCAATTTATAAAAATGTGCTTTTACACAATTTGAGGTATAATACCTTGGGCATATCATCTCAAGAGAAGGAATTTTAGTGTACCCCTCCAAGTTTCATGCCATTATGGAATGGCTAGCACCCTCAAATGTTACGAAGGTAAGCAGCTTCATGGGTTTGGCAAGATATTATAGATGTTTTGTTGAGAATTTTTCTCGCATTATGAATCCCATTACTTCACTTTAGAGGAAGGGAAATAAAATTGTTTGTCAATTTGAGTGTGAGGAAAACTTTTAGTTGTTAAAATAACACCTCACTAGTGCTCCTATTTTAGTTGTACTTAATCCTATAGTAGTTTTCTTCATTTGTATTGATGCATCAAAATCATGTTTGGGAGCTACACTCATGCAGGAAGGTAGAGTGATAGCGTATGAATATTAAAATCTCAAGGATTATGAGTTGAGATATCCCACACATGATCTTGAATTTGCATCAATCATTCATTTTTGTTTGAGGTGGTGACACTTCTTACTTGGATGCCACTTTGTTCTAAAGATAGACCATTTAATTTTATAGCATCTATTTAGTTAGCCTAACCTCAATGTATGTCAAAGGCATTGGATAGAACTATTATGTGAATATGATTGTGAGATTACGTATATAAGAGGAAAAGAGAATGTGGTTAATTATGTCTTAAGTAGGAGGTGCCATGAGTTGATAATAATGAGTTCACACACTGACTTATGAATTCAAATCATGAAGTAGCTTCTAGAGGACTGCCTCTATAGGAAGTAAGATAAGTGTTAGATTTTGGTTTGGATATGAAAGGAAAGTTTGGAGCCTATTATCTTGAGCCAAATGGCATGTTTTTCCATAAAGGGTGTATCTATGTTCCTATATTAGGTGGCTTGCATGAGCTAATTTTTTTTTAGTCACATAGAGCTCCTTATTAAGCACACCCAAGAGTTAAGAAGATGCATGTTGAGTTAAGACAATTATATCATTGGGCTAGTTTGAGGCATGATATTGATGAATTTGTTACTCACTACCTTGAATGCTAGAGTTTTAAGGTTGAGCATTAGCATCCAATAGGATTTTTATATCCTTATAAGGTTCTATAATGGAAATGGGATACTATATTCATGGATTATATTATGGGCTTGCCTACTTCATCATATCATCATGATGTAATTATGGTCACTATGGATAAGTTCACTAAGGTAGCTCACTTTTTTCCAATGAGTACTACTTATAATTCCACCTCAGCGGTGAGTCTTCTTAGATGACATTGTTAGATTGCATGGGATTCCCCATAAAATTATCTTGGATAGCGATCTAGTTTACACTTCTCACTTATGGACTTCTTTGTAGAAGGTATTGGGTACACAACTCAATTTTAGTACTTCTTATCATCTCAAGACTAATGGGTAGATTGAGGGAGTCAATGATGTCCTTAAATACATGCTTTACATGTATGTATGGACCAACAATTTTGTTAGGAAAACTACTTGTATCTTGTTGAATTTTCTTATAATAATAGCTATCATATTTTAATTAAGATGGTACCTTTCTATGCTTTGTATGGTTGAGCCTGTAGAACCCCACTAAGTTGGGATCGACTTGAGGATAGATTCATGATTGGCCATATCATGTTATAAGTCATAGAAAGATAAGTAATGAATATTTAGCAACACCTTGAGATCATCAAGGATCAACAAAAGAAGTATGTTAATGAAAAGAGGGTTGATCAACATTTCAATGATGGTGATAAGGTGTTTTAATGAGTAAGACCTAAAAATAACCTGATCCATTATGGAAAAGGTTTGAATTTGGCACTTTATTTTGTGGGGCCATTCAAGATCTTGGAAACCATTTGCCTAGTCGCTTATCAATTGGCCTTGCCACCCAACCTATCTTATGTTCATAATGTTTTTCATGTATCTGTGTTGTGTTAATATGTTACTAACATTGTTCATATTTTGGATTAGATAGACTTATAGGTCAAGACTAACAGATGTATGACTTTTGAGCCCATCAAGATTATAACACATAGGATGCTGACACTTTAATGTACAAACCTAGATCAAGTCAAGGTCTAATGGGACAAATATGATGAATCAACAGCTACTTGGGAAGATGATACACCTTTGAGGGTTCGGTACCCTCACCTCTTTCAGTGACTTCCAGGTGGAAGTCTGCATAAGGGGAGGTGGATTTGAGGCCCCATTTTTTATGAGTAATCATCTTAGGCTTTGATGACTCTAAAATTATATCTAATCTTAATTTTCTTATGTATTTATGTTGATAATAACATCTAGTTGAGGCATGCAAGGATTCTATGAGAACTTATCATGTGTTGGGAACCATGAAAAAGACTTATTATCAATCATGTCTTCATTGTTTACTTATGAAAGTTAAAATGCTTACTTTTATTCTATGTGATGTTGTTATATGGAATTAGATTGTCCAAAAATGATGTTGACTTAATAGGGTTTGAATCATTGTTTATAGCTTGAAAATTACAAATGTATGTGTATTATGATATAAGAATTTATCTAAGTGAATGGTTGTATTCCTTAGTAATTTAATTAATTATAATTGACTTATTTCCCCATTTTATTAAATTCTAAATCTTCGGCTATTAGGTTAGAGAAATTTTATGTGTGCATCGAGTGTGCAAAAATATGAAACAGGCTAATGAAAGAAAGAAACTATGTTAAGCATGCTTATATCACTAAACATCCTTATATTATACATAATTCATTTCTTAAATCCATATGATTATTTGGTTGTCTATGAAACCATTCACCACCTTTTTTTAACTTAGCATGTAATCTCGGCATGTAGTTTTTAAGTTTGGTGGGTGAAATTTGTTATCCCCAAATCGTGATATCTTGCAACCAACATATAGATGGCCTAGTGGCCAGCAATAAGAACTTAAATCAATTGTTAAATACTAAAATCAAGTGGGAAAAGAGGTGAGTGAGTCCAAGAAGTAACCACAGAAGCATGCAGAGCTGCAATGTGCCTTAACCAAACATGGAAAAGAATGTTCCTTAATAAGGCATGGGCTAGCAATTAGAATTGGTTGGTTGATTCTGAGACATCTATATGAATAATTTGAACTCTCTATGTTAGGGAATTTTTGAAAAAATCAAAATAAAAGAGACTAAGTAGAAGAAAAGAGGAAATGCTAAATATAAAGAGTTAGCTAGTGGAGTCAGGCCTTAGACAATGGGAGAAGAGTGTCAGGAGATCTTAGAGTTAGTAAGTGGGCTTCATCATAACTTGGTTTGTAGCATGTTTCCCTTACATGAAAATAATTCTAAATTCTTGCTTGAACTCATGCCTAAAAGAGAACAAGATTAGTTGGTTTATTTTGCTTGCTTTATTGTTTAAACCATGGCTATGCATTGACCACCATGTGTATACACATGATATTTTTAACTTTTATCAAATATTGATGCTTTACATCTTGCAAGAACCCATAGAGACTCAATATCTTTGAGTGCATACCCTAAGGGGTGCACCAAGAAAGGGGTGGGTAGACCTTTGGTGCTTCATAGGATTGTTGTCGCTTATTGCCACATTATCACCAATCCAACCAGCTCTTAAAACCATTCAATAAGCTATTACTCCTCTCTTTCACACTCCTCCAATATTTTTCCATGATTTATCCTCATTTTATTGCCTCAATTACCCTTTGGATATTCAGTTTAACTAGGTTGACTAGGTTGACCCTGTACAGTCTAGGGGTATTTTTCACTTATTGAATTTGTTTGCCCTTTGGATATTTAGTTTAACTAGGTTGACTAGGTTGACCCTGTATAGTCTAGGGGTATTTTTCACTTATTGAATTTGTTCGCCCTTCAGTTGACCTAACTCAAACCTAGTGAATTGTCCCTGAAAGCATATAGGGTCAACTGAGTGGACCTTATACAACTAATTATTTTGGGAGAATTTAGGGCAAGATCCACTCATAAATACAAGAACATTTCATCATTATTTTAATATGTAATTAAGAGTTATTATTCACTCGCACTTATTTATAATCTGCTCTTCTACCATTCTACTTGAGGAATCTTAGCTTAGGGTCTCTACTTGGATAATCTAGTCTTTTGGATAAGTCTTGGACGATTTGACCTTTCTTATTTATCCTTATAAACCACAACAACCTTTTACGAATTCCCTTTGGCTAAGGAAGAGATTGAGTCTCAATGGGTTCACATTCAAGTAAGTATATTCTAACTTTATTCTCCTCTCTTTAGTAGATATAAGTAGCATAAATATTGGTTCAAATAATATTACTCTTCATATTCCATGTATTAGGGTCTTACTCGTACTTATCTTAATTGATATTCTCTTATACATGTATTGATTTCTTTACTAACCCTTTTATTGTGCCACAAGCTTTGGTGTGCACTAGATTAGATTTACTTTCTTGTTATTAGAATAAAGTGAACATCAAACCTAGGACTCTTTTAGGGTTATTACATGATTGTGTTAGACTATAGGTTTTGGAACCCTTTCTAGCATGGTGTATTGTGACAAGTGATCCCTTAATCAGTTCTAGTATATCCCCATACTAGTCATGCCCCCACTTAACAAATGTATTCTCAATCAGAAGTGTAGGTATGTTCTATCTTTTTGAGCTAGGATTGATTTATAGACATGATACATTTTAGATTGCATACATTCTGGTGAACCCAACATGAATCTTATCCCACCACTGGTTAGATTGTCTTCACATTTCCATTTTCTTCTTAGCATTAGCTTCACTTTGGCTTCACCTTCATATTACATTATGGTGAACCTGACGTGAACTAACCCTTCCTTGCAAGATTTATTCATACTATTTTCATTTCTTTCATTCTTTCATCATTATTTTTATCATATATCTACCATAATGGATTGACTTTGTCGACTTAGTATCTAACTTATGTGCACAGGTTTTCAGGTATAAGCTACTGGATCAATCATGTTGACCCAGTATAATTTTTCACATTTTTATACATATGGTCTAGATTATTAGGTCAACTCAATTGACCCTATACATTTTTAGACATCCATTTCAGCATACTAGGTTGACCTAGTCGATCTTGTATATTTTAGGTACTCAACAACAAGTTTCTATAAAGCTTGATTGACCTAATCGGCCCAGTTAGCAAAATTTGTAAGCATACACCAAGGTTCTTGAATAGAAATATTCATTCTTTGCATCTCTGATCCACTAAGGTTCTTTTTTATCTCTCTATCTCTTTCTTTACAATGTTTTATTTTATAGCTTATATTCTTCAAAATTGCCCTTGCACAGTCAATTAGAACAACACTACTAACCTAGTTCTATGTTCTATGTGTTGTTTGGATAATTAGGTCAACTCTATCAACCCAATTAATTTTTAGACCTTGTTCCTATAGTACAGGTTTGACCCTATTCTATATTTTATGTATACATTGTTGACCATATCAACATTTTAACATGTTTCAAAGTTGGAATTAACCTTATATGCTAGTAATTGATTCACACTTTCTTTTCTTATTGCTTGCATTCTTAGAATAGATCACATAGTCTAATTAGGTGGATTTAAATTAATATTTTAATTCACTATATTCTATTTTATGTACACATGGCCAAATCACAAAATCTAAACAAGCATTATAACATTTGTCTACCCAAGGCCAACCTACTTGGATTTCATCTCTAAGGGGGAAGTTGACTTGATATTTTGGTCAAATATAAAGCATGGTTAATGGTATATTTTGTCTAAGCACCTGATACCCTTATCACTATGGTGTGTGAAGTGAGGGGGTAGGCCCCAATACCAAGCTTGTATCATTTACACTATAGCCCCTTTCATCCCAAACTACCTAAAACCATCCTTAGATTTCCATTCTAGTTCCTTATTTATAGCAAACTTCCCATCACATTTAAAATCATTTCTTAATAATCTAATAAACATTCAGGTTGACTAATTAGTTAGATCTTTACTTCCTAATTTGACTGTCTTCTCTTTGATCAATTGTATTTTGTATTGCAAAAACTTGCATTAGTTAGCATTGGTCTAAGGTTTTTATGTTATGTACCTCAATTGGATTGGCCAGTGTTAATCCAATTGACTGTTTGTTTCCTTTTTGTCATTTCTTTTCAAATTGCTTGCCTAAATTAATCTTGTTTCATTATATAACCTATTATAGGCTTATTAACTTTCCTATCTATAGCATTGGGTCAACCCAGTTGACCCTATATCTTTTTCATCCTCTGTTCACTATACTGGATCAACCCAGTTAACCTTGTACTATTTATAGGCCCTATTTTCTATGCTAGGTCAACCCAGTCGACCCTATACTACTTTATGTCTTCCCTATTTATCGATCTAGTTCTCTATCTTTCCTTCTTTACATTATGTTCATCTCTCTTTGGTCATATTGAAGTCTCCTATCATAATTTTCTTAGATAGCTTGAATCCATTGAGATACTATATGGGATGTTCATTTCTTCCTCTCTTTTCCTCCCAAGAGCACCATCACTCTTGGGGCACCTCTTATCCTCCATCCATAAATTTCAATATGGTGAAAATAACTCCTAAATATGAAGTTGATGGATATAATCCTTCTATACCTACCAAGAAACTTCTCATCTTCAAAATATTCAAACTAATGTGGGAGTAATTGATACAAGTTTACTTGAAAATCCCACCAGTAATACTTCTTCTAGCAATCCTACCCCCTAACACCAATTTGGGGAGTGCTCTTTCCAACACCAATTCACCTCTTGATACAACTCAAATTTTAGCTCAAGTTATCCAACAAAAGAATAGAATACAAAATTCTAACACCAACTAAATGATGCAACTTCAACAATATTTAATCAATGTGGCTAATCAAATTCTAACTATGCATCCTTAAGCTAACCCCAATTTCATTTCTCCACCTCTTCAAGATGTCTCAGGTAATGGTATTCCTCAACCCATAATAAATAACAAGATACTTCAAACCATTCAAAATGAGGCTTTAGCTCTGTTCATTGTATCCATTGATATTGGTAGCATATCTCCAACTATTAAATATGATGGAACTAAAGACCCTACATCATTTCTCAAAACCTTCGATAACTTTTACAAGGAGTGGATTCAAACTAATACCTTTGCCACAACTAAACTCTTAGTCAAAACCTTCATTGATGATGTATTAGAATTGTATAATTAACTTCCCCAGCATTCTATTTAGCAACTTGAAGATTTGGTTAATCCTTTAGTTAAAGAGTTTCAACATAATGATCTTCCCAAAAAATTGTCTTAGCCACTTCATAAATGCTAATAAATCTCTTAAAGAATCAGCTCATGAATTTATTAAAAGATGGAAATTTTTATCCCATAAATATAACCATAACATGATTGATGATAACTTGTTCAAACTATTTATCACTGCTTTGACTTCCACTCTTTAATATAAGGTTTGAACCTTTACTCCTCAAACACTTAATGAAGCACTTGATCAAGCTAAACATCAAGACTTTCTCATGAAGCAATTTGAATGTAATCCAAAACTTCTTAAAGGATATTTCCAAACATCTAATTTTTATCACTATTAATACTCCATAAACCAAACTAGGAGTTTCCAAAACTGATGTTCCTTCACCTTCTCATACACCTATTTTGGTTCAACAAATGAAACATTTTTTACCACCCTCAAAACCTTTCATCTATCCCAATGCTCCTCCTAAGTGGTATGAACCCAACCTATTTTTTTGGTTCCATACTGACATTGGGCATTCTCATGAATGTTGTATAGGTCTCACTAAATTTTTTATCTCTTATATGCTTGGTGATTCATTCAATCATGAAGCTTGATCAATCTTCATCATCAAGAATACACTGCTACTTTTCAAAAATGATAAACTTCTAAAGATTTTACTTCAAATAACCAAAAATATTCTTCCAATAATCAATCAAATGTCAAGGATGTTTTTGCCATTGTTGTTGATTATGCCCAATATTTTAACAATTCTCAATATGTCATTACTGCTAAGGTCAATTATCATCATAAATTGCCTCACAAAGATCTTATTACCAAGCCTACGAAGCCATCTTTGGAGGAACAACTTTTTAAATATACTACCACTAGTAATGTTGCTTCAACTGCTCAAGAGAAACCATCTCCTCCTTCCAATCCTATAGCCACATCTCTTCCTCCAAAGTCTAATTTTCCTTCTAAACCTCATGTTGGTTCTTCTAAGTCTCATTGGAGCTTTCTTGAAGAACTCAAATTTATACCTTGTAAAATTCCACTTATGGAGTTGGTTTTCACTTCACCCTAACATTGTAAATTCCTTATGCAATAGCTTCAAGAGATTGGAGATCCATCTTCCTTAAATGAAGAACCACCTTCTATTGAATCTCACCCTACCAATGTAAATACCATTGAAACTATGTGTCCTTCTTCCAAACCCTTTATTGAATTTCTTAAAGAGGACAAGATCAATGATGAAATTCTCTTTTGTGTTAATGATCCACCACTTTTTATCAAATTATCCATTAATACCACTCTTATCCATAAGGTTCTAGTTGATGAAGGTTCTAGAATTAATGTAACATCTTTATGTATTATCCAGCAACTTGGTTATAACAAGGATCATCTTAATCAAACCCATCTTACTTGTCATGGTTTGGATAAGACTAATTAATAACCACTTAGTTGTATTTATCTTAAATTAACCATTGGACCTAAGACTATTCGAACCAATCTTATGGTCCTTGATCTTCCTTTATCATATAACATACTCCCTGGTCATCCATGGACCCATTGAATGAGGGCCATTACTTCTTCTAGTAGCCAATGCATTAAATTATTACATAATTAAAAATGATATAAGCATGAATTTTATTCCAACCCATGGAGCATTCAGCTTCCTAATCCTAAATCACAATATCATATTCCTACCATTCATAAGATTAATAGTCCTTATTTACTAAAGTTCAACATGAATCTAGATTTATAATTTACTCTTGTGGATTTCAATGATGATGAGCCCAATGACTTGCAACATACTTGTAATACTACCAAGTTACCTCCCTACATTTCACAATAGTTTCCTCCTTCTCTATTACCCAAGGACCATACTATTCCTCTTATTTATGAGATTATTGGTTTTCCCCCTCCATGTAATTCTTAGGAGCCTTTTTTTACCTGAAGATTACTTCATTTATAATGATTTTAGAGTGGCCAAATTATTTCAAGATCCTCTCATCATATATCCTCATACATTCAGTAATATCAGGATTTTACCCTCTGAAATTCCTCTTGATTCTCAAGCATGCCCAATTTATCCAATGTATGATGATAACTATATCAGGGCCCAATCTCAATCTTGATACTTGGATGTCCAGCACTATCAAAAAACCTTAGCCCAAATTCATGCTTTTAATTAGGATGTTCATACCATTTTTATGGATCATACCTTAGATCTTGAGGGTCATGTACCTCCTACCAATCCTCCTCTTATCGATACTCCTTTGGTGGTAGAGCAAATTTTACCTTCCAAACCTCTATAAATCTCTAAATCTCCTTTACCACCTATTGATCCAATCATTACATCTAATCCTTCTCTCATCATTGAACCCACTGATCTTCCAACCCCTTTTACTCCATCTACTTCTTATACTCCTAAAACTACACTAGATGTTAAGGCAACTAATGTTAATTAGATATATTCTGAGTATGACCACCATGGTAATAAAATTTTAGATCTTGAAGTAGATGTTGAGTATTATGGTCCTCTTCCTACCTTACCTAATGACGAAGCTGTCTTTGAGTTACTTTATGCTCAATAACCTCAACTTCCTCGATAACATCATAAACTTAAAAAATTTAAAAGTAAAACTCCTTGCTTCAATAATTTTGTTGCTAGCATTGACCTTAAAACAAATACAAATTCTACCTTACCTAATGCACCATACCACTTTCAATATGGCAATGCCATGCTTATTGAATAAATCACTCACATCAAATATGGAATACAATCATGTCCTTGACCAATTACTATCTCTCATGAGTTCTCACGTATTGAACATGATAACTTTGGCTTATTCTTTGAAAAATATCATGAGGCTTTCAATTGGTCATATGAGGATATGCCTAAAATTGACCCTAGCATTGTGGTGCATAAAATCATTACTTATCTTGATGCCAAGTTTGTGCATCAAAAATAAAGAAAATTTCTACTTTAAGTTTTCACTTTATGTCACAAGGAGATGATAAAATTACTTGATGCTAAATTTATCAAGCTAGTGCATTATTATGAATGGGTTTCCAACATTATTCCCATTCATAAGAAAGTCGTTATGGCCATTCTCATTTGTATTGATTTTCACAATCTTAATATTGATTATCCTAAGGATAACTTCCCTTTACCTTCAATAAATACCATTGTTTATTCCATGGCTAGTTATAAAATTTTATCTCTTGTGGATGGCTTCTTGGGATACAATCAGATTCATATTACCCCTAAGGACCAACATAAGACAACTTTCACCATGGAATGGGGCACCCATTGCTATGTCAAAAAACCCTTCAACCTCAAGAATGCCAAAGCCACTTACCAATAAATAATGACACATATTTCATGATCTCATTCACAAAATTGTTGAAACCTATGTGGATGATCTCATTGCTAAATCCAAACATCATAAGAATCATTTTTGACCTTGTTATCATCTTTGACCATCTTCTTAAATATAAAGTTAGGATTAATCCTTTAAAATGTGTCTTTGGAGTCACATCTAGAAAATTATTAGTATTTTTTAGTCTCTCTCCACAACATCGATGTTAACCCTGCCAAAATTAGTGCTATCATCAGCATGCCTATTCCTCATTTTATTCCTGACATTCATACTTATTTAGGCAAACTTGGGGTAATTAGATGATTCATCCCTGAAATGGCATATTGAATTCACTCCACCATTTCACTTCTCAATAAAGGTATTGCTTTATAATGGATGGATTCATGTCAAAAAGCCTTTGATAATATGGATTCATTGCTTCATCTACCCACACTTCATCCTCCTTTTAATGATAAACCCCTAAATCTATATGCTTATTTTGTGCCTATTTTAGTTGGGGTAATACTTGCCTAACAAGATGATATGGAAAGAGAGTATGTTATCTACTATATTAGCCAAGGACTTGTTGATTATGAGACATGTTATACCAAAATTGAGTGTGATTGCTTTGCCATCTATTTCATAGCTGAAAAGCTTCTCCACTATATGTTTTACCAAACTAATTATGTCATTTTTCATTTTGACCCCCTTCATCATTTCTTCTCCAAAGAAATTCTTCCTAGAGATAAAATTGGTAAATAAATCATCCTCCTTATGGAATTTGACCTTTTCATCATCACTCAATAATCTATCAAAGGGAAAATCATATCTGATCAACTTACCATAGCTCTTATTTCAGCCACTTCTTCTCTTCAAGATAACCTCCTATTGACAATATCCTTTACATCGAAGGTAGTAATCAAGATATTTCTTTCAAATACTATTTGCATAGCTTTACCACTGATCTTGAATAAAATAATCTTTATGAATCCAATACTCCCTCTAGTAATACTAAACTAAAGGTAGTTATTGAGGAGCTGCCTAAAATTAATGTCAACTTACATGAGGATACTTAGACCCTTCACTTTGATGGTGTTAAATGCTTTCAAGGAGCTGGGGTAGGTTGCATTCTCATAATTCCTCTTGACAATATCATTCCTTTAACTTTTTGTGTCACCTTTGATGTCACCAAAAATATGGCCAAGTATGAAGCTCTTATCTTAGGCATGAAAACTACTCTTGACATAGGCATTCAATACCTTCATGTTTTAGGTGATTCTCAACTTATTTGTCATCAAGTCAATGGTGATTATTAATGTAAAAATGAGAATTTCAACATATATCATCAAATTACAACCACTCTTGCTAAGGATTTCATCTCTTTCACTACTTAGCCTAGTCCTAGCGATCAAAATTCTATTGTTGAATCTCTTGCCTCTTCATCATCTCTCTTTCATCCACACCAAGTCCTTTTGTCTCCTACTTTTCTTATACAAATAAGAAAATATTCATCCTCTACTCAACCACCGAATTCACTTATATGTCATATTGAGGTTGTTACCATTCAAAAAAGCCCATGGTACTAAGACATCATTCAATTCTTGGAACAACAAACTTATCCTCCTAATTTAGACTCTCATGAAAAGACTTGTATTCGTAAACAAGATTTCAAGTATGTATTTTGACACAACATCCTTTATTATCATAACACCAAAAGTACCTTACCCCATTATATTATGCAAGATGAGGTCCCTCCTCTTCTTGAACAAGAACATAGAAGCATTTGCATTGGCCACTGTAACAGACATGATACATCCTATAAATGCCTATGTATGGGTTATTTTTGGCCTACTCTTAAAAAGGATGCAATCAAATATGCTAAAAATTATAATCCTTGCTAGCTTCACACTAATCTAATTCATTCACTTCCAGCCAAACTTCAAACTATCAAATCTCCTTAGCCATTTTCCACATAGGGATTCAATCTCATTGGTAAACTACCTCGCTCCCAAGATGGGCATCTATTTATCATCACCTCTACGAAATATTTCACCAAGTGGTTAGAAGCCATGCCCCTTGTTAACATCATCAATCATACCATTTCAAATTTATTTTTAATCAAATCATTTACAACTTTGGTGTTCCCCATACCACCATTTTAGATAATGGTGGTAATTTCAAAAATAAACATGTTAAATAACTTTGCAACAAATTCAAGATTAATCATAAATTTTCCATGCCTTATCATCCACAATGTAATGGCCAAGCTGAGGCCACTAATAAAATTCTAAGAAAAATTATCCAAAATACAATCCATGAAACCCACATGGATTGGCATCTTCATCTTTAATCTGTACTTTGGGCTTATCAAAATAGCATACATACTACCACTGGGGCAATTCCATTCTCTCTAGTCTATGGATCTAATTCAATTCTTCCTTTAGAATTTGAGCTTCCCTCTCTTCATATATTTCTTTATGGTATTATACTCGAGTAATAATTACATGAAGCTCATCTTCATGCCCTTGATCTACTCGATGAACATCATCTTTCTTCCTTACAACATAACTACCAATACAACGCTCGCATTGCCCGATAACATAATAAATGTGTTAAAATCTGCACATTTAATGTTGGTGATCTTGTCCTTAAATTAGAATACACACATGACAAAGAAGGTAAATACACCTAAAAATGATAGGGTCCATATTTAGTCAAAGATATTCTTGGTCCAAGTACCTACCATCTTCAAACCAATGAAGACCATGTTTTCAAAGAGCCCACCAACACACAATTCCTTAAAAAATATTTTGCCTAAACATCTCCTTTTAATTCTTTCTATCTCCATCTATCTAAAAAAGAAATCAAGTTACTTACATGGATTTTTCCCTCTGTAGCAAGTTCTTTCCTTTCAAAAATCTTTAGTCCTCCCTTTTTGGTATTTTGGTTTCTTAATGTACCATAGTCTTCTTTATCTTCTTGCATTTTTCTCTTTTTGAAACCCCTTGGGTTTTTATTTTGTGAGTTGTTTCATAAGACTACGGATAGGACTTGACATTCCTCACAAAACTACCATTTTTTTGTTTACCTCACTTTATATTTCACTTACTTGTTGGCACCCCTTGGGTTTCTCTTTTATGAAGTTTTAGTGTAAGATTGTGGATAGGACCCAACCCTCCTCATAAAACTAACATTTTTTCATCTTTTTATGATCCTTGTTCCCAAACTTTAAGTTTTGCTTCTTTTGTTAGATGGAATCTACACAACAATCTATGTTAGCATGTTTGCATTCATTTCCATTATTTTTATGATAAGGAATCACACTTTACTATCATTGTATCCCTTTTTTTCCCTTTGTCAATTTTTTTTGAGATTTGAAGTAATTCAAATTGTTCCATGTGTCATTCCTCTTGATTTTCCCTTTACTTCACTCCACATTAGATAAAACAAGGTTGAAGTCAAGAGAACACTTTTATTTTACCTAGATTTATGAGACTCTTAGACCCCATACTCTTTTAAGTTATCTCTCTTTAGCAACCAAGTCTCAAGTATTCAAATGAAAGTCATCTTTAGCACCCATGTTTAGTTTTCCAAATTCGTATGGAGGAGGAATAGAAAAAGTCATCAAGAAAGTTAAAAGCCAAATCATTTAAAATAAAAGGAAATGATATTTCTAGAAGGCAACATACAAATCTCAAAATTCAAAATCACACCAAAATACATGCTTACAAGCACATATCTTATTTTTAATCAAATCTCAAACTCCATAGTTGGCCTCACATAGAGTTGAGGTCCTTTGGGGTGCAGTAGGCTAGTAGATTACAATAGGGGAATTCAACAAACTCTATGGGACTATGTACTTTATCATGCAAGTACCCAATCTTTGCAGTAGACTGATGGCTCTATAAGGGGTCATGAAGAATGGGGAACACATTATGGGAAGGTAGTCCATTTTAATTTTCATGCATATAACCTTCATGGGATGATCTATATACTTCATTTGTTGACCTAAGACTTGTGTGTCTAAGAGAAGTTCTTCATAGTCCTTAAGGTCAATAGTCCTCTTGTTTTGACAAACTTAATTTGAGTGTCTTGACTTCAATAAAGAGTTCCTCTATCTCAGTTTATCCTTCATTCTCCCCTCCACCCATTTTATTTTCCCCCTTGATTGACAAATTGTGATTCTAAATCTATTTTCTCTTTTTCTCTAATTCATTCATCATCTCTTACAAATATGCTAGCACTACTTTGTTTTAGTTTTATCTATCCTTAGAGAAAAACAACATGTTTGAGCAATGATGGACTTATTCTTTCTTTTCACCATGATTTACATTCCTAGACTTTTTTTTACTTTCCTTTTACCATTTATCATTATTTTACTATCTTGTTATTTTGGACACCTAAGTTCATACCATTTTTCCATTATTAAGTGAGGTTGGCTTGTTACTTCTTCTTCAGCAATGTTGTTTTCCCTTTTATGCATCTTTTTACGTTGATTATTGAGATAAGGATTTTTACTGCTCACTCATCAATATTGTTTTACCATTTTATTTCTTCTTTTACCATTGATTTGTTTTATTACCATACTATTTGACATGTATCCTTGGTTTGACTTAGTGAGTTTGCCTTTCTTACTTAAGGATAGCTTGTTTGTGTTTTTTAATATTTAGTAGCTTTGGCTTTTTGGTTACTTGATTTACTCTTATTGCTTGACTTGGTTATTTGGTTTAACATAGCACTTGTCACCCCAACTTTCCAAATTTCCCAAGTACGTCATATCCTCATAACACCAGCTATCTTGGCTTTTCTTGTGTTTATTTTTTTTTATCTTTAGTTTTTTATTCTTGGGTTTGTTAAAAGTAGTCTCTGCACCCTTCACAACAAAAAATAACAACACAATAGACAACCATCCCATGATAAAAGGTAAATCAAACTATTAATCACATTTACTTTTCAATCTTTTACTTTTTTTTTATTTACTTTTTAGTCATTTACTTTCAGTTATTTTTTCTTTAAAATACTGCAACATTTTTTTTAGCTTTAGCATTATGTGTCCTTCTATTATTTCCCAAATCATCATCCCCTATTGCACTTTTATGACATGTGATGAGCTTCGATTGGGGCCTATGTATACACATAATATTTTTAAATTTTATCAAATACTGATGCTTTACATCTTACAAGAACCCATCGAGACTCAATTTCTCTGAGTGCATGCCCTAAGCGGTGCATCAGGAAAGGGGTGGGAAAACCTTAAGTGTTTCATAGGATTATTGTCCCTTATTACCACATTATCACCAATCCAACCAACTCTTAAAACCTTGCCTTAAGCTATTACTCCTCCCTTGCACACTCTAGTCTTTTGCCATGATTTATCCTCCTTTTCTTGCCTTAATTCCCTTTTATATAGTCGATTGTATTAGGTCAACTGGGTGGACCCTGTATAGTTTAAGGGTATTTTTCACTTTTTAAATTCATTAGCCCTTTAGCCAACCTAACTTAGACCTAGTGAATTATCCTTGAAAACATACAAGGTTGATTGGGTCGACCTGTACAACTAATGTTTTTGGGAGAATTTAGGGAAAGATCTACCTATAAATACAAGATCATTTCATCATTATTTCAATATGAAATCAAGAGTTATTATTTTCTAACGCTTCTTTACAATCTACTCTTCTACCATTCTACTTGAGGAGTCTTAGCTTAGGGTCTCTACATGGATAATCTAGTCTTTTGGATAAGTCTTAGATGATTTGGCCTTTTTTAGTTATCCTTATAAACCACAACAACCTCTTGTGAAGCCCCTTTAGCCAAGGGAGAGATTGAGTCTCGATGGGTTCACATTTAGGTAAGTATATTCTAACTTTGTTATCCTCTCTTTAGAAGATAGAAGTAGCATAAGTATTGGCTCAAATAATATTACTCTTCATATTCTATGTATTAGGGTCTTACTCATACTTAGCTTAATTGAGATTATCTTATACATGTTTTGATTTTTTTACTAACCCCTTTATTGTGCCACAAGATTTGGTGTGCACTAGATTAGATTTTATTTATTGTTATTAGAATAGAGTGAACATTAAACCTAGGATGATTTTAGGGTTGTATGAATATGTTAGACTGTAGGCTTTGGAACCCTTACTAGTATGGTGTCTTGTGACAAGTGATCCCCTAATCAGGTCTATAGGATACCCTTATTGTTTATGACCTCACTTAATAAATGTATTCCTAATCAGAAGTGTAGGTATGCTCTATCTTCTCTGAGCTAGGATTGATTTATAGACATGATGCATTTTTGATTGCATACACCATGTAGTGTTTGCCTTTTTAACTTTAGAGAGGGTTTTTTCCTCCTTATTTGAATAAAATGTTGTTTGATTTCTTGTGTAATAATATTAATATTGTTGTGACACTAGGTGATGGTTATTTGTGAGCATCACTCTCATGGTGGAAGGGTGTTTGACTCTTTCATGAACATCATGGTGGTAGGTTGTTTGACCCTCCTATGAATTTCATGATGGTATCTTATCAAATTCCTCATATTTCAGGCATGGTGGTAGGTTGTTTGACTCTCCCATGACCATTGGACAAAATAAATAGAGTGAGGTATCCTCTTGCTATTCTAATTGAACGGTGGGCCTTGTCTATGTTGAAAAAGCTTTCCTAATTATTTCCATATTTATGAATGTTTTACTTCACATGAAGGAACATTTGAATGCTTATTGAAATACTAATTGATTGTATTTGAGACTGGGAGTCTCTTTGGGTATAAATCAAGAATAGGACTATAGGTTGGTGCATAGTCATTACTTTGTGATAAGATACCCTTGATTAGATATCTACCCTTAACCTTGACTAGTGATGTAAACATGCTTAGAGATAATATTATTGAGTTTGGGGTTATTTAGAGTAGCATCTTGATGATGATAAATGGTTCAGAAATGAGCCTTCCTTCTTATGGCTAGTAGATGCTTGGGAATGGATGAGGAGCACCGTTGAAGGCTAACTGGTCCTCTATTATTTAACCAGGACTATAGATGTGCCTATAGATTATGTAAATAAATGGATTAAATATTATGTATTATTATGTTTTAGTATCCATCATGCTTTTATAATCTTGTGAAAGATGGATCTTAGATGATATCCTAGTTATGGGTGAATACTTCTATTATCCATTTGAAACCTCTAAATTGAGATGTATCTATTTAAGAATACTTGGTTTATAAGACTTTGGGAAGTATCATATATGTATAAAATATTTTTTAGCCTTTATGGCTCTTTTAAATAAATTGATAGTTTGATTCACTTGCTCAAATATCTATTGAGAAAAGTCTCTTATTTATGCATCGTATCTCTCCTTATTACTAGGTTGTGATTTATTTTGATGGACTAAGCTTGTGCATATATGAGTGGAACTCAAATAAATAGTTTTGAGTTTGTTATTGGGGATAAAGATATAGATAGATTATTTAAAACTAATGGTGATGTTAGTTTGGGTAAAAATGATGCCTTGTGAAAGAAGTTACCTGCTATAAACCTTCCCTATAACAAGACCATATAATATATAAAGAAGAGTATTAACAAAGCTTTGTTCTACCACATTAATTAAATCAAGGTTGTAACCTTTAATTTTTGACAAGGGTCACCTTTACTAGCATTAAATTAACAGGTGAAGGAAGAAATTTGGATTCATCCTTCTATTATGAGTTACTTATACTTCATAGCAAGTGAGATGGTTTTATTTTTCCCTCTTCGAATGGACTAGTTTGGCTTGAGGGATGTTACCTAACCATAGGAATCCTCTAAATGAGTAAGTTATTTGGTCTACATAGTACCCATTTCAAACCCTAGATATCCTTTGCTTAGATTAAATTGTGCTTGGATTTTTAGTCGTTTACTAAACCAATGAGAATATTGGTTTAAAATCAAAAGAGTAAAGCTTTCATTGACACCTTTTAGTTCCAACATTACTATGAGGCAACATTAGCTTATTATATTATCTACTAAGGAATGAAGGCTCTACCTAGATCTTATAATCGATAGTATTCTACATAGGTATTTATATTTACCTTGGTTAAGTTATTTCTCACCAAGTCATAATTGAGTTTAGTTTGACCCATGCCTTAAGTGAATTTGGGAAATTTATTGTACCTAATTCTTTTATCTCAGCCTTATTCATTTGGAAAGTTCAAAGTGCATCATTTTTCCTTAGTTGATTTGTAAGATTTCTAGAAAAATTGTCTGGATGATGCCACATGGAATCATCTTGACAACACATATTATTAACATGATGGTGTAATCCTTTAATACCTCAAGGTCTTGAGGAGATGTTGAGTGATAACATCTAGGAGCTTAAAATATTGGAGGGTTTAAACCATTAGGTTTAATGTCCCAATACTTTTGTTATTATAATAAGTTCCTTTCAAATTTTGCCTTAGTCAATTTGGTGACTTTCTATGAGTTGGTTAGAATAAGCCACATATTGTCATCCCACTCACCCATGAGTGATATCAGTAGGATATATTGTATGATTAATGATGGGTAAGTGGATCATTGAGAGCCATCTATGTGTCATCATCCCACTAAGTTGGGAGTGACATCAGTAGGCTCCATTGTATAGTTGATGTCAAGGAAGAAAATCACTAGAAGTTGTCCACATGATGTCATCCTACTAATAGGGAGTGATGTAAGCATGGCCTTGGTATGATTATTACTAGGAAATTAGAGCACTATGATCCATCCACATTTTAGTATCCTACTAATCTAATGGAGGTCTCATTTAACACTACTTATGGAGTTAATCAGGGGGTTTCAAGTCATCAAGAAATGACATGTAGCAAGGAAATGCCCTAACATGGCCTAAGAGTATGTTAAAGTAGCCACATGAAGCTAATTACATCAGTAATGGTTGAGGTTAAATTTGATAGTTGTCTCAACATCATTGTGTAGAAGCCTTTGGTGTAAGCTTGTAAATCAGTTCTTGAGTACCTATTTGAGTGAATTCAAACTTTTGACTCCCTAATCAATGGTAGGTACCCATTTATGGAATGGTAGTAATTTTAAGGATTGCATATATATGTTTGTGATTGATATGATTCCTTTTATTTGTTCATATCTTTTCATTGTTTGTTCATAGGATGGTTGTGGCATGCCTATATATAGAGAAAAACATAGGCATGACATGGCATATAAGGACACTAAAGAATTTTTAACAATAAGACCACTTTTTTGTTGTTTAATTTAAAACAAAAACTTCTTTCCTTTACAATTTTTCAAAATTAAAAAGGTAATCATGTGGCATTTTCCATGGAAATGCGTTGTGGTGGTTATTTTGTAGAATCTTTCAAATTCACAATTCGTTTATTCCATTATGTGACTTTTTAGTAGGTAATTCAGGTAAATGTTTTCTGACCTTTCTTGATATTTTTTTTATTAAGGGTAAACTAGAGTTTTTTGAAAGGGACTCTACCCTTATACAAAGGAGAGAAATATAAAACATTGAAAATCCCACAAAGCTCCTCTTCCTATGAAAAATAAAACTAACTGTAACCAAGTTATGACTACACTGTGAAGATGCTACAAATCTATAAGAGACATTCATACCCTTCTAAAATTGTTATTTTTGGGATCTAAGTGTCATATTAAGAGGTTTTAGCTTCTTATATCCTTTTCCTTTCTTTTTATTGCTCACCATAGTCTAATCTCCTCCCAAAATATCCATTGGTTTATGGGTCTTCAAACCCTCAACTAAATCTAGAATATCATCCAACAAAGCTCCTTTTGGCTTCAATTTATTTTCCTCCATGAGTCAAAAAGATTAAATTCCTTCCCCATCTTCCCCAAATTTCACTTCTTCATGGATCACATCTCTTTGATTATATGAAGATTTATCCTCATCTTCAGACTACAAATCATTTATGGCTTCCACCATGAGATGATCTGGAAGGGCATCCTTCCACCAAGATGTATTGTTGAAAATTTTACCCCATAGGTCAAGTTGTCACCCCTACCATTCAAAACTTTGCATATCATGCCAGTTTGTCTTGTGAGTCAGTTATTGGTCCTAAAAGTCCTTGAAATAATCCATGATTAATAGGCCTTTTTGAGGCATTCACTTTGGTTTTCAGAGGATTTTTGTGATAAAAACATCATGGAGGATTCATTGAGTTATTCAAAAAGGGTCCTTATTCAAGAAACCTTTTCAAAAAGAATTATTTTGGAAGGAGGACTTTTCAAAAAGACAAAAGGGAATTCTTTCGGAAGAAGGTTATTTGTAATTTTACCGAAGGATATCTTTTCCAAGGGATTGTTTCAAAAAAAAATTCTGAAAGAAATTTTTTTAAGGGTTCATTAAATAAAGTTGAAGGGGCACTTTCTCTTTAAAAATGGGCCAATTCAACTTTTTTGAAAGGTCATTTTCAATTTTTTTGAGGTGTCAATTTTAAATCTTCGAAGGGTCATTTTTAAAAGCAAGGGCACTTTTCAATTTTTTAGAAGGGCTCTTTCCTTTTGAAAATGTCCATTTTAAGAAGTTTGAAGGGCTCTTTCCTTTAGAAAAGGTCCACTTTAAGAAATGTGAAGGGTCACTTGTCAAAATTTTGAAGGGCAATTTTCATAAAGTCCAAAGACATGAATTCCTTTAGATAAAAATTTCATGGGAAAGTAATAAATAAAAAGTCTGAAGACATGAATTCCTTCAGACAAATCATCTTAAGGAAAATTCCATAAGTAAAAGCCCAAAGAAATAAGCCATGGACCAAAAAGTCTAAATGAAGCGTCTGTAAGAGAAAATGCTAAAATTATTCTTTCAGGAAAGTGGCCAAAGAGAATTATTGGAAAGAAAACTTCATCTCAAAGTGTTGAAACAATTCTTTCAAGAAAGTGGCCAAAGAGAATTGTTTGAAAGAAAATTTCATCTCAAAGTGTTGAAAAAATTCCTTTGTGGGAAAAGTCTGAAGAGGAAAGACCAAAGATAAAAGGTCGTAAAGTAATAGCCTGAAGGAATTACATGCAGAAATGAAGAGCTCAAGAACAGAAGACTCTAGAATTTCAAGGAGCTAACATGGAGTTTCAATGCTGCATATATGATCTTAACATGAAATTTCATGCATGCTTCAATTTTCAAAGCCTCTTTTCATGCAAGTGGAGGCCATTTGGAGTTGATTTATCTTGAGTTTAAGTTGACTTTTTGTCAAAGTGTCACATCTATTTTGATTTATCTTATTAATTGAAGGCTTTCAACACTTCTAACTTGTTCAAATTGAAGTTCTTCACCTAAGGATTGGCATAGCATCTTATCATGCAGGATGGAGTTACTTGGAGTTGACTAGACAAGGTTTATCATGCATTTTCCTAGTTTTCCATGCAAAGAAGGACTTTCTTTTGTTTCAACTCAACTTCCAAACATATCAAGAAGAGTTTCTCTTTGAAAATTTGGCATAGCTTTCCATGCATGAAGTAGATTTTTCATGAAAGACATAAGGGAAAAAGGATATTATTTGAAGGCTTGGTTATCTTTTAATAGCTCAAGTTGGACTTGTGTGATGTGGGAGTTGATCTCCTACTCAATTTTTAACGCCAATCTCTTGGATTTTGTATGATTTTACTATATAAGTTGGCTTGGTAGCCATTTTGATTGATCCCTCCTTTGATAAGACCAGCCTCAATCAAGATTGAGTTTTGTAACCTTTTCAGATAAATAGAAGGACTATTTTCATATTCAAAGGGGTTGGTATAGTGTATTTATGTTAGTGATTTACATATGTGATATAATTTTCTTCTTTATCAAGTCCTGATTCTTACCTAGTGACTAGTTGATCAAATTATGCAGGTCATGTTCTATGTTTGATGTCTTTTGGCTAAAGTTACAGTGGATGTAAGTGGCTTGTTAGTGCCTTGAATCAAGCCTATTCCATCATTTCCCTTAAGTTTCGATCACCATATAAAACCTTTTCATGAAATGCTAATGCATAAGAGTCAATTGGAGTTGAAGATTCAATCTTTTCTTGTCTAATCAGTGTTTTAAAAGCTTAAATTGAGTGGATGAACCAAAATATAGGTGTATCACCATCATTAAATAGGATTTCCTTTTAATTTGCTTTCTTACCTTTTTCCTCTTCCCTTTTCCCAGTATTTTGTAGTGTATATTTGAGATCCTAATAGATACACTAAAGGGAGATAGCCCTTAGAATCTAGAGATTCAATCCACTGATTAGGCCACCCATAGCCTAGGATTGTTTCCATGTTTCAGCAGACTGTGAAGGCTTGAAACTACCTTTAAAGGGGTGAGTTTCTAATTGATAATAGTTATTGGCATACTTGGTGGGACACTTACTCTTTGGCATAGCTAAATTTTGGATCTAAAGAGAAGCACTGGCAATAGAGGAGAATATCTACCTTCATCACAAGCTAAATATTATTTAGGTTATAGAGTTCATAGCATCATTCAAGCAATTCTTTCATGTCAAAGGTTACTATGAGGTTAGCTAGCATAGGTATTCCTTTTGAATTCATTGGATATCTTCTGCATCATATAAAATATCAAGGTTTAGTAGGACAAATCCATATCCTCAAAAATAGTATTTATCTCTTAGTTATTCTACTATTCTAATCACTAGAACCCCCACTATCTAAATGGCTATCAGAAACTAGGTGTTTGTTCCATTCAATAGAGGTAGCCCATTGAATTTGGCCTAGTTTGATGATATTATGGTGTCTTACCTTAAGAGCATCCCATTATTCTCAGGAGAAAATCAAATAACCCCTATTGAGCATATCCAAGATGTAGCTAATCTCTATTCAGTCCATAATGTTGCTATTAGATTATTTGTTGCTTCCTTCAAAGGAAAATCATTGTAGTGGTATAAAAACCTACCACTGAACTCCATTTCTACTTGGGATGAATAAGGTGCAGCCTTAGTCAAGCAATTTGAAGACAAATCTGATCACCTCTCTTTGGTTGAATAGTTAACTACCGTAAATAAATTTTCTCATGAGTTCATGTCTAATTTTATTCTCAGATTCCAAAATACATGGACCAAGATACCTATGTTGATTAGGCCATCCCCTAAATATGTATTCCAATACTATTTAAAATCCCTTAACTCTGACATTAGTGTGATGATATAGTCAATGGGTGGTACTACCTTACCAGATGCTTATGAGGTTGTAATAAGGGTAGAGAATAGTTTGATATAAGCTGTTAATCTTTCTCTAAGGCCTCTAATTCCTATATTCCTAGAATTGAGTTCAATATCAAACCCTTAAGTTCCTCAAGTTCCTCAGATTCCATCCTTAGCTCTTATTCCATCACCTCAAGCTCAAATTCCAGCCCCTACTAGTCAAGCTAGTGAGATAGGAGAGTTGAAAGGATTGTTATAATCCTTTATAAATGAATTAGTGCAACTCAAGAGACAATAATATCAAGCTAATATGCCCTATCAACAACAAAATCAGACCACCTATCATCCCTTCAAAAATCAAAGGCCTCCTTATCAAGATTTTAGAGAGAATAAACCACCTTATCAAACATAAGGAGCTATAACTCCAGCTAAGCCATATGTTTCCCTTGATCCTAATGCTTCTTCCACTTCAAATGCCATTATTTCCACCCCACCTCAAAACAACTTGATGCAGGATTTAGGTTGGCAGTCTACAAATCTCAATGATGCTCAAAACCAAGCCTTGGTATCACAAAACATCATTATGCAACAAATGGCACAAGAAGAGTTTTCTTTTCAAGGAGGTCGATACCAAGATACAAGTTTGGCATCATAAGGAGAGACTCAACAAGTTTAATGGTATTTTGATCCCATTACTATAAATTGGCAAGTGGATGATCATGTTGCTTTTACTCAGGGTATTGAAACTAATAATACAAATGGTCAAGTTGGAGTTGTAACTAGAGCTAAAAAAGATCCATTGATGAGATGTAAGAGGTGATAAATGATTCACATACTCCCAATTTTATTTTTAAGAGTACAAAATAATAACTTTCTGCCCTTGCAGCTCAAAAAAATTAGAATATTGAGGTTAATAAAGTTCATCGAATACCTTTAGTTCATGAGCAACTAGTGCTTCAGAAGGTGCAACCAAAGGTTGGAAGATATTAGTTTAGTATAGTAGATCAGATGAAGAATTATATCATCATTATCATGTGGATTTATCTTTCCATCCTAAGACAAAAATATATATTTGGATGAGCATATATTTTTGTCTTAGGATGGAAATAAGGTGTTGTCTTAACTAATTTGGATCAGCCAACTAAGAAATAAGTACATCAAGTAAATAAGATGATAAAGGTGGAAAATTTTGAGATAAAATCAAATAAATCTCATCTATTCTACCTTTCTTTGATAATGGGTGATACTTTGGTTCATAATTGTATGGTGGCTAGTGGGGCTAGTAGTATAGTCATGCCTAAACAGATTGTAAACAAGCTCAACCTTGTTTATGAGCCAAACACTAAGGGGGTATGGCAATTGGATGGGTCACCAATAAATATGGTAGTAATCATCAAATATCTGAAATTGGCATTACATGTTTGTCTCAATGTTAATATTTAGCAGGATATTTTTGTGGTAGACTTGCCTCCTTACTTTGTTATGTGCCTTTTAAGGGACTTCACCTCAAAGACTAGGGGATATTTATCAACTGATTGGAATTATTTGATGTTTATAACTAGGTATGGTACCAATTTAATGATTCATTATGAACCTATTTCATTTTTATATATGGAGCCATATATGTCAAGTGTTGTGAACACTAACTGTATCATCTCAGATGATGTACTAGAAACTAGTGGAGTAGAAAATGGATCACCTTTAGATGAAGTTCCAAATTTGTTTCTTGATGAGTGGGATTTTAATTTACATAATCATGATCCTTATAATCTAATTGAATAATAATGACTTGGTGTCTATTAACTTTATGAGAATGATGCACCAATTCTAGCCATGGTTAAAGATGATGAGTCTAGTGAAGGTTTGTGGCAATTGTACTTTGATGGATCAAGGAATAAACATGGTACTAGCTATGGAATGATGTTGGTTTCTCCAAAAAATCATAGATATTTCTCTTCTATTAAGTTTCATTTTGGTTGTTCAAATAATGTTGTAGAGTATGAGGCACTAATTCATGGTTTGTAGTGGGCTAGAAAGATGAAAGTCAATTCCTTGCAAGTTTTTGGTGATAGTGAACTTATATTTCACCAAGTAATAGATTTAAATGTATGTAAAAAAAAAATCTTACAAGAATATAATATGGGACTTACTTGAATATTTCCAATCTTTTAACATTCAGGCAATACTAAGAGGTGAGAATAAATAAGTAGATAGGTTAGCTATCATTGGGTCACAATTTAGTATCCCAACTGATATAAAAAGTGAAAAAAATTAGTAACATATAAAGGTGTTTGTAAGGCCCTATATTCTAGATAATCATGAGAATTGGCAAGTGTTCAAAGATGATAATCAAATTCTAAGATTTTTTTAAGAGGAGGCTGAGTTTTCTTCAATAAACCAATCAACATATTTACAGTAGTATGGTGATCAGATTGTGCAACTAAAAACAAATAAGTTTCCCAAGGGATTGGTCACACTTGAAAAAAAATTTAGTAGTGATGATGAGTTAAATAAGGATAAGTCATCCTTATCAACAAAAGAAGAGCACTATGCCAATGTAGAGATTGTAGCTGGTAAGAATCTGAAGTTGGGTAAGGTATGCATTCTTTCACAAAAGGAAGCTTGCATTGAGTTATGCATAATTTTTTTTGATGTATTTTCTTGGAAATATAATGATCTCAAGGGATTTGATCCAAGTTTATCTCAACACACCATTGAGTTAGAGGTTGAAACTAAACTAGTGAGATAAAGACAAAGGCCCATCAATTCTAAGCTTGAGTCATTGATGAGAGATGAGCTTCACAAGCTCATAGAATCAACTATTATATTTCCAATCAAGCACTCAACTTGGGTGGAAAATCTTATTTTGGTATGGAAGAATAATGATGAGATTAGATTGTGTGTTGACTTCTATTATTTGAACAGGACTTCACTTAAAGATCACTATCCATTGCCATCAATAGAACAAATTTTAAAGATGGTTGTAGGTTTAAAAGGTTTTCTTTGTTGGATGGATATAGTGGCTATAATCATATTTTTGTCAAGGAAGAGGACCAATTTAAGACAGCCTTCACAACCAGATGGGGGACATTTGCATATAGAAAGATGCCCTTCAATTTATCTAATGTTATAGCAACCTTTCAGAGAGCCATGGATATGGAATTTCAAGGCCTTATTAACAATTTTGCACTTGTTTATTTGGATGATATAACAATATTTTCAAATAGTGAAAGTGATCACATGGTTCATCTCAAGAAAGTGTTCAAAAGGTGTAGGCAATTTGGGGTATTTCTAAATGCCAAAAAGTGTGTCTTCTCAATTCATGAAGATAAGCTCCTTGGATATGTGGTTTTACTGTATGGTTTAAGGATAGAGTCTGAAAGGGTTGATTCCATTCTTTCACTTTTATTTCCTAAGCACAAAAAGGATATGCAAAGCTTCTTTGGGAAAATCAACTTCATAAGGAGATATATTTCAAATTTTGCCATTTTAGCTAAGCCACTTATAGCCATGCTAAAGAAGAATCAGAGCTTTAGCTGGTCCAAAGAAGAAGTAAAAAGCTTTAAAGATATTAATAAATTCATAGCTAATGCTCCTACACTTATAAATCTAGTTTTCACAAAGAAATTCATTTTGTATACATATGCTAACATGGACACCATTTTAGGCATTCTTATGCAACAGAATCATGAGGATTTGGAGCATCCAATAGCCTTCTTTAGTCAAAGCTTGGAAGAGTATGAAACAAGGTATTATTTTGTTGAAAAATATTTACTTTAACTTATAATGTCTCTTTAAAAGTTCAGATACTTGTTGTCTAACAATAAGATACACCTAATAGTTTCTCATCCAAGCATCAAGGAGTTCCTTTTGAACAAAGATATAAATGAGAAGAGATATAGTTGGATAACCAAGGTAATAGATTATGATGTGTAAATTAAGGTCACAATGTTGATTAGAGGCAAAGGACTTTGTGAGCATCTAGCTCAAGACTTGCAAGAGACTAATGAGGTTGTTTTGGTGTTAAATGATGAAGAAGTTGCAACTAGCCATACCTCACATTCCAACTAGTTTCATGACTTGGTAAGCTATCTCCAAGATGTTATTTATCCCTCTCATATAAATTATTCAAAAAGAAGATATTTTAGGTTGAAATCAATTCCATTTTTACTTATTGATGGTGTTTTGTTCAAAAAAGATATTAATGACATGTTGCTAAGATGTATAGAACCAAGCCAATCTTAGAGATTGCTTGAATAATTTCATGATGGACATGGTGGAGGACATTTTTCTGCAAGAACTATGTCCCCTAAGATCATGAGAGGTGGGTATTATTTGCCTAGTATATTTAGTTATTGCCATGCATGGGTAAGGAAGTGAAAATAGTGTGCTATGTTTTTAGGAAAAGTGAAATTTGTAGCCTTACCTCTTCAACCAATTGTGGTGTATTCTCACATTTTCCAATAGGGATTGGAATTCATTGCTCTCATAAATCCTCCTTCAAGTTCAAGACATAAATGGATTCTAACTACTATAAATTACTTCACATGTTGGACAGAAGCAATGGCATTGAAAGAAGTAAATGAAACCAATGTTCTAGATTTCTATGAAGGTTTACTTACTAGATTTGGAGTTCCTTCAACTATTATTTTTTATAATGCAATGGCTTTTTGTGGGAACTAGGATCAGCCAATTGGTTGTCTAACATGGAATTTATCTTAGCACATCATCAAACTATTATCCACAAGGTAATGGCCTTGCTAAATCTATAAATAAAAACCTACTCAAGATCATAAGGACTATTGAAGACAATCAGAGATCATGGCATCTCAAGTTGAAGTCAGCTCTATGGGCTGATAGGATCACCTACAAAAGATCAATAGCCAACTCTCCATACAATATGGTATATGGTAAGGAATCAAGGTTACCTATTTCTCTTGAGTTTCCTACTTTGGAACTAATGCATCAACTTGAGTTGTTGGAGAATGAGCCTATGGAGATCAGGTATGTTGAGCTTATGGAGTTGGAAGAGATAAGAAATCAATCCATACTAGCCATAGAGATTCATCAAGCACAAGTGAAGAGAGATTTTGACAAAGGAGCTTCTTCACAAAGTTTTAAAGAAGAAGATTTGGTACTCAAGTGGGATGAGGATAGAGATAAAATAGGAAGGCACACAAAGTTTGAATCCCTTTGGAGTGGGCCATACATAATCTCCAGCTGTAAATCCCATAATGCCTTCCAACTTGTAAATATGGATGGCGAGGAACTTACAATCCCAGTCAATGGGATACATCTAAAACATTGCTACTGAAGAGCTAGGTTCCTTGTTTGTTTGTTTTCCTCTAAGTGTTGTTCAAGCGCATTATTTAGTTATGTTTTGTGCCAAATGAGTGCTTTGTTTACACATTTACTTTGTTTATTTATTTTTCCCTACTTTGTGTGTTTCCCTTCTTGTTTTGGAGGATGAAAGGTATCTTATTTCAAATCAAAATTTATACTTGTAATCAAGGACTAGATTTTCCATTATTTTATGAGTTCAAATGTCATGTATATGTTCTGGTTATCAAGCATAGTAGGCATGCTTCCCAGTTGAGTTGCCAAAATGTTGAAAATTTTGCCTCATAGGTCCTATTGTCACCCCTACCATTCAAAACTTTGCATATCATGCCATTTTGTCTTGTGAGTCAATTATTGGTAATGAAAAGTCCTTGAAATAATCCATGATTAACAGGCCTTTTTGAGGCAATCACTTTGGTTTTTAGAGGATTTTTGTGAGAAAATCAGGATGGAGGCTTCTTTTTGTTATTCAGAAAGGGTCCTTTAAGAAACCTTTTCAAAAAGAATTCATTCGAAAGGAGGACTTTTCAAAAGACAAAAGGGAATTCTTTTAGAAGAAGGTTATTTGCAATTTTCCCGAAGGATATCTTTCAGAAGGGATTGTTTCAGACATTTTGTTTGAATTTGAAGGGTTCTTTTAAGAAATCTGAAGGGTTACTTTCTCTTTAGAAATGGACCATTTCAAATTTTTTGAAAGGTCATTTTCAATTTTTCCAAGGGGTCAACTTCAAAGCTCCGAAGGATCATTTTCAAAAGCAAGGGCACTTTTCAATTTTTTTGAAGGGCTCTTCCCTTTCAAAAAAGTCCATTTCAAGAAGTCTAAAGGGCTCTTTCCTTTTGGAAAGGTATATTTTAAGAACCTCAAAGGGTCACTTGTCAAAATTCTAAAGGGAAATTTTTAGAAAATCTGAAGACATGAATTCCTTTAGACAAATTGTCCACAAGAAAGTGATAAATAAAAAGTTTAAAGACATGATTTCCTTTGGACAAATTATCTGAAGGAAAATTCCATAAGCAAAAGCCCGAAGAAATAAGCCACGGACAAAAAGTTTGAATGAAGTGTCTGTGAAATAAAATGCCGAAATAATTCTTTCAGGAAAGTGTCCAAAAAGAATTGTCCAAAAAAAAATTTCATCTCAAAGTGTCAAAATAATTCCTTCAGGAGAAAAGTTCAAATACAAAACCCTGAAGATAAAAGGCTGCAAAGTAATAGCCTGAAGGAATACATGTAGAAACGAAGATCTTGAGAGCAAAAGACTAAGGAATTTCAAGCAGCTAACATGGACTTTCAATGTTGCATATCTGATCTTAACATGGAATTCCATGCATGCTTCAGTTTTCAAAGCCCCTTTTCATGCAAGTGGAGGCCATTCAGATTTGATTGATCTTGAGTTTGAGTTGACTTTTTATTAAAGTGTCACATCTATTCTGATTTATCTCATTAATTGAAGACTTTCAACACTTCCAACTTGTTCAAATTGAATTTCTTCACCTAAGGATTGGCGTAGCATCTTATCATGTAGAATGGAATTACCTGGAGTTGACTAAACAAGGCTTATCTTGCATTTTCCTTATTTTCCATGGAAAGAATGACTTTATTTTGTTTCAACTCAACTTCCAAACATATCAATTAGAGCTTCTCTTTCAAAATTTAGCATAGCTTTCCATGCATGAAGCAGATTAGTCCAAGATGGGCCCACCATCCTTTTTCAAATGCCAAAGAGCTTTTTCATGCAAGAGATAAGGGAAAAGGGATATTATTTGAAGGCTTGATTATCTTTTGATAGCTGAAGTTAGACTTGTGTGATGTGGGAGTTGATCCCCTACTCAACTTTTAACACCAATCTCTTGGCTTTTGTGTGCTTTTACTATATAAGTTAGCTTGGCAACCATTTGATTGATCCCTCTCTTGATAAGACCAAAATCTATCAAGATTGAGTTTTGTAACCTTTTCAAATAAATAGAAAGATTATTTTTCATATTTCAGGGGGCTGGTATAGTGTATTTATGTTAGTGATTGGCATATGTGATAGAATTTTCTTCCTTGTCAAGTCTTAATTCTTACCTAGTGACTAGTTGATCAGATTATGCAGGTCATGTTCTATGTTTGATGTCTTTTGGCTGAAGTTATAGTGGATGTAAGTGGTTGGTTAGTTCCTTGAATTAGGCCTATTCCATCATTTACTTCAAGCTTTGATCACCAGATAAAACTTTTTCATGAAATACTGATGTATAGGAGTCAATTGGAGTTGAAGATTTAGTCTTTTCTTATCTAATCAGTGTTTTAGAAGCTCAAATTGAGTGTATAAACCAAAATACAGGTGTATCACCATCATTAGATAGGATTTCCTTTCAATTTTCTTTCTTACCTTTTTCCTCTTCCCTTTTCCTATTAGTTTGTAGCATAGAGTTGAGATCCTAATTGATACACCAAAGGGAGCTAGCCCTTATAATCTAGAGATTCAATCCATTGATTAGACCACCCATATCTTAGGATTGTTTCCATGTTTCAACAAACTATGAAGGCCTAAAACTGCCTTCACAAAGGTGTGAGTCTGATTGACAATAAGTACCCCTCTTTTTAAAAAAAAATTGACACAACCTCACCATATGCCCTATAGAAAAACATATTATACAATGAAAGTGAAGTCCTTCATAATCAAGAGTTTGGGTCCAAACTTGATAATGGACTTTTAAATCAATGAAATCAAGTAGATTAGAAGACATGTCCATACAAACTAACATTATAGCATATGTGGTATGCATATAACTCATGGTAGGTCCTGTTAGCCAATTTTTGGCCTACATAACAAATTTTGTTGAATACAGTGTAGCATATTGAAGAGTAAATTTTCCTGAATGCAGTGTAGCATCTTGAAGACCAAATATGGAGCAAGGCTAGAATATATTTTATGATGGGTGCACAAGTGTCAAATTTGAGCATAGAAAATGACCATTAGTTTTGAAATATGCAGTGACAATCATGTGGATATCAAATATGTTCATGTAGATGTCAAAGTTCAAGCCATAAAAAATAGCCATTTATATTCAAATAAATCTAAGATCAATGGTCTGTGTTTAATCAAAAGAAGGATCAAATGACACGTGTAAGGTCAAAAAATCAATAAGACATTCACATGACTATCAAGTTCAGGCCACAACAAATATCCATTGTATTTCAAAAAAATTGGAGACATTCATGCAAACATCAAAGTAAAGCTCAGTAGTCATCCATTGAGGTCCAAAAATTGACTATCTCATAGAATTCATCGACGTTCCCACGGATGTCAAAATACGTGTGCATAAACATCAAATTAAGGCTATGGTAAATAGACATTTGATTTTATAAATATTGTTGATGGTCATGTGATCATCAAATATGTTCACATAGATGTCAAATACAGGCATGCAAACATCAAATTGAAGCCTTGTGAATTAGCCATTTGATTTTAAACATTCAAGATCAATGGTCAACATTTAATCAAAAGGAGATCCAATGTCAAGTGGTGACTGATAGGATAGTGGATCCAGACAAATTTAATGGTTTGTTTTCAATCATAGATTTAGATCTAATGGTGAGTGAAGGGTCAAAAGGGTTAGTAATTCTCAAAGACAAATATGTGTATGACAAGTGTCAATAGCATGTTAAACTAGCAGGAGATTAATGATCAAGATTCATTCATACAAATCAAGATCAATGGTGCAAGATGGGTCAAAATGTCAATAGGCTGAGTCAATTTTTGATAGCAAATAAGCAAGGGTGAGCCTGGATAATTTTGAGAGAAGTTGATGGAGCATTCTTCAACCTAGGTAAGGTATAAGCAAAAGAACTGAGCTCGAGCATCAACCAAGATCGAACCAGGGTGAATATGAAAAGATAAACATCTACTATTAAAGCTCAATAGAGATGATATATGCCCTTTTAGTACCTAAAATAGACCAAGGGTTGGTAAATATGGTCATAGCAATATTGAACAGTCAACAAGCCCTATCTCTTTGACAAGGTAGCTATAGGAAAACTAAAAAAAATGATTGGTTTTCAATCTATAGAGTGGCATGGCTCTATCAGTTCTAAGGTATAAATATTTGATCCTCATTAGCAGATCAAGTAAACATAACATAGTCTTAAGAAGTGACTTGGTGGATGGATAAAGATTAATGGAGCATTTAATTCTCTTACAATGACCTTCTTTCTTGATAAGATCATGACTCAGCATCCTCTAATTGGTGCTAATTCATTGAAAGTGGATGGGCCTCTTTAAATGCACAACTCTCTCCATTTTATATAAATATAGCCTTTCAAGCCTAGAAATGGATCCCTCTTTTTTAGTATGACTAGACTCTACCAAAATTTATACTGTAACACCTTTTGATGCAATAAAGATTGAATTCCATCATTTTTCAAGCTAAATTGAAGTATATCTTATGAATTCATGTATTGTGGTTAAGTGACTGTATGTTCTATGTCTATGTCTAAATTTTCTCACCTTCATGAACTACTTTAGAAATCCTCATAGGTCATTCAAAGTGCAATATATGGTTTATCAGTCAGTTTTGGAAGTGGATAATTGCCCTCTCATAATAGATCAATATCTGGTTCATGTATTTTTGTAAAATAATGATCTGAGTTATTTTACATGGTCTTGAATGCATCTTATAGTGTGTCTTGTCTGAGTATGAGTGATCAAATCATTATTTCATCACCTCTTTTACATACTTTCATAAGTTATGATTAAATTCTCCCTCTCCCTTTTTTAAGCAAGTGTTAGTTTAGGTTTCGTATAAGTGATAGATCCAAAAGGAAGTCAGCCTTAGACGGAGGTCTTATACCTTATTAGGATACCCATATCCTAGGATGAGTCCCATGTTAATCTATATTTGAGTAAGAGGACTTGAACAATCCCCTTCTTAGTAAGGGTACAAATCTAGAACACCAATAGTTTTGGCACACTCGATGGGACACAGTTTCCCTGGCATAATTGAAGTTTGAAGATTAAGAAGAAGAACTTGAAAAAGGAGGATACATCTGCCATCATCAAAATATGAATATTCTTCAAGTTGTAGAGTTCATATCATCTTTTAGATAGTGTTTTCATGCCAAAAGTTACAACAAGATCAAGTAAACGTAATCCTTTTGAACACATTAAATTACCTTCTAATTATTATAAAAGATCAAGATTTGGTAGGATAACCCCTTATCCTCAAAAGAATAATTCATCTATTGGTTATCCTATTATTTTAGTCTAATCTATTTTCCCTATTAGTCAAATCCCTTTTGCCCAGATGGCTATCAGGAATCAAGTTTGTGTTCCATTCAATAGGGGTAGTCCCCTGAATTTGGCCCAATATGATGAAATCCCTATAAATACCTTAAAGAGTATCCCTTTCTTCTCAGGAGAATGGGATAAAACTACTACCATTGAGCATATTTAAGATGTTTCTAACCTATGTTTTATTCATAATGTTACTCAAGATAATGTGGTTATCAGACTACTTATTGCCTCTTTCAAGGGAAAAGCATTACAATGGTATAGGAATCTTCCTTTGACCTCCATTACTACTTGGGATAGTTAGGTGTAGCTTTAGTTAGGCAATTTGAAGACAAGTCTAATCATCTATCTTTGGTTGAACAACTAACTACCATACAAAGGTACCCCCATGATTTCATGTTGGATTTTAACCTCAGATTCCAAACTACATGAACTAGAATCCCTTTATTGGTTAGACGATCTCTAGAATATGCATTTTTGTACTATCTAAAGGCCCTCAATTCTAAATTAGTATCATGATACAATCCATGGGTGGTAATACTTTTCCAAATGCCTATGAACTTGCAATAAGAGCAAAGAATAACTTGATACAATTTGGTAAACTTGTTTTAAGGCCTTTAATGCACATATTCCTAGAATTGCAACATATTCCTCCTCCGTAAGTTCCTCAAATCCCATTTATAGCTCCTATTCCATCTCCAAAGGCCTAAGTTGTAGCCCCTTCTAGTCAAGCTAGTGAGATTGGAGATTTCAAAAATATACTACAAGCTTTTGAAAATGAGATTATTTAACTCATGAGATGGTAGTACCAAGGTAGACCTTATTAGTAACAAAACTAGAAAACCTATCAGTATTTCAATAACCAAAGACCTCCTTATCAAGGTTTCAAAGACAATAGGCAACTTTACCAAACCAAGGAGCCATAACCCAAGCTAAACCATATGTATCCCTTGATCCTAATGAACCTTCTAGTTAAAAATATATTGTTCCTCAAAATAACTTAATGTAAGATTCAGGTTGGCAACTATTCAATCCAAATGACACTCAAAACCAATCCTTAACATCATAGGATATTACTATGCCACAAATGACACAAGAAGAGTTCTCCCTTCAAAGTGGTTAGTATCAAAACATGAATATGGGATCCTAAGGAGAGGCTCAATAACTTCTAGGATAGCCTAATGCCATCAATGTGAATTGGCAATTGGATGATCATATTACATTCAATCAAGTTGGTGAAACCATTAACACAAATGGTTAAGTTACAGCTCTAACTAGAGCTAAAAGAACAATTGAGGAAACTCAAGATGTGATAAATACTTATATTATTCCTAATATTTTTCCCAAAAATGTCAAGGATCAACATGCTACCCTGCAACACAAAAAAATCAAAATGCAGAGGCATTGAAGGTTCCCCAAATGCCTCTAATTTGAGAACAGCCAATGGTTCAAAAGTTACAGCCAAAGGATAGTGGAGTCTCATTCAGCATAATAGATCAAATGAAGAAATAAAATGTTAGCATTAGCATGTGGGATTCCCTTACTATTCCAAATAAAAAAACATGCTAATTTAATATCTTTCATCTCTTAAGATATCTAAAGAACCAATTGAAAAATAAGGAGCTATCTTGACTAATTCATACCAACAAACTAAGCAACAAGATCAGTAGGTACATAACATGACAAAGGTGGATAAAACTAATGTCAAATCAAATAAAACCCCTCCCTTTTATCTCTCTTTAGTATTTGGTGACTACTTAGTCCATAATTATACGGTAGATAATGGAGCTAGTATCACTGTCATGACCAAGCAAATTGTAGACAAGTTGGGTCTTGCCTATGAGCTGAATACCAAGGGAGTATTTTAATTGAATGGGTCACCAACAAAGATAGTAGGCATAATTAAATATTTAAATCTAAAATTACATGCTTGCCCCAATGTTACCATTCAACAAGATGTAGTTGTAGTGGACTTGACTCCTTATTTTGCCATGTGTTTTTCAAGAGACTTTACTTTAAAGATTGGAGGATATTTACATCTAATTGGATATATCTGATGTTCAAGACCAGGTATAGTACTAAGGTAAAAATATGTTCTAAACCTATTTCAAATTTTCATTTGGATCCATATACGCTAAGTATGGTGAACACTAATTGTGTTATCTCAGATAAGGTACTAGAAAATAGTGAAGTGGAAATTGAGTCACCTTTAGATGGAGTTCCAGATATTTTCCTTGATGAGTGGACATCTAATTTGTATGAGCATGATCCATAAAATTTAATTGAATAATAAGTACTTGGTGTCTATTTCCTTCATGAAAATGATACACCAATTCTAGCATTGATGAAAGATGATCAACCTAGTGATGGCCTATGAAAACTATATTTTGATAGATCTAGGAACAAGCATTGCACTAGGGCTAGAATGATGTTAATTTCACCATCCAATCAAAGGTATTTCTCTTTTATAGAGTTTCAGGTTAGTTTTTCCAATAATATTGTTGAATATGAAGCATTAGTGCATGGTTTGTAATGGTCAAGAAAGATGAAGGTCTATACCTTACAAGTTTTCGGAGATAGTGAATTGGTAGTCCACCAAGTAAGAAGACTTAATATATGAAACAACCCACTACTTAGGTCCTATAATCATAGTGTATGGGAATTAGCTAAATACTTTCAATATTTAGGCCACATCAAGAAATAAGAACAATCATGTAGACAGGTTGGCTACCATTGGGTCATAATTTAGTATCTTAGATGACAAAAAATTAAAAAAATCAATCACACATAAAGGTAATTGTGAGGCCTTATGTCCTAGATAACCATAAAAATTGGAAATTATTTGAACATGATAGTTAGATTTTCATATTCTTACAAGAGGAAGCTAAATTCTCTTGAAAAAAATAAGACAAGCACTTGTAGTAGTATAGTGACCAAATTGTGCAATTAAAGATAAATAAGTTGCCTAAAGGGTTGGTCACCTTTGAAAATATATTCAGTAGAGATGATGAATTCAGAAAAGAAAAGTTTTCTTTATCAACCAAGGAAGAACACTATACAAATGTGGATATTTCCATTGGCAAGAGATTAAATTTGGTCAAAGTTTGCACATATTAAGAGAAAGAAATTTTTATTGAGTTATGTTCAAATTTTGTAGATGTTTTTAAATGGCAATACAAAGTCCTTAAAGGATTTTATCCAATTCTAGCTCAACATACCATTTAGTTAGAAGATAATAATAGGTTAGTAAAACAAAGACAAAGGCATATTAACCTAAAGCTTGAACCTTGATGAGAGCTGAGCTACATAAGCTCATTGAGTCAGCTATAATATTTTCAATTAAGCACTTAACTTTGGTGGCAAACCTTATTTCAGTATGGAAAAAGAAGGGTGAAATAAGGTTATGTGTTGACTTTTATGACTTGAAAAATGCCTCTCTTAAATACCACTATCCATTGTCATCAATGGATCAAATTTCATAATTGGTTGCTAGTTCAGAAAGGTTCTTATTGGATGGTTACAGTGGATATAACCAGATCTTGGTCAAACAAGAAGACCAATTCAAAACAGCCTTCACTAAAAAGTGAGGGACATTTGCATACTTAAAGATGCCTTTTGGTTTATCCAATGCTGGATTAACTTTCCAAAAGGCTATGGATGTGGCATTTCAGGGTCTACTTAACAAGTTTATACTTGTTTATTTGGATGATATAACCGTGTTCTATAACAGTGCAAATGATCATATGTTTCACCTCAAACAAGTCTTTGCAAGGTACAAGAAATTTGGAGTATCTTTGAATCCAAAAAGGTATGTTTTCTCTATTCATAAAGGTAGGATTCTTGGACATATAATTTAAAAATATGGTACAACCATAGATCATATTAGGATAAACATAATTCTTACACTTTCCCAGCCTAAACACAAGAAAGCCTTACAAAGATTTTTAGGCAAGATCAATTTCATAAAGAGATACATTTTAATTTTTTCTAATTTAGCTAGGCCACTCACATCCATGTAAATAAGGGTCCAAGTTTTAATTGGTCCAAATAATGAGTAAGAATCTTTGAAGATATCAAGAAAGTTATAGCCCGTGCTCCTACACTCCTGAATTCTAACTTCACAAAGGATTTCTTCTTATATACCTATACTAATATTGACACAATTTTAGGTATTCTCATGCAACATGATAAAGAGACCTTAGAGAATCCAATATCCTTATTCAGTCAAGTCTTAGAAGAATATGAAATAAGGTATTATTTTTTTGAGAAGCATGTACTTTTAGTCATAAGGTCTCTTTAAAATTTTAGGTACTTATTATCTAATAAAAAGATACATTTGATGGTTGCACATCCAAGTGTCAAGAACTTTCTCTTGAACAAGGATATAAATGATGAGAGAGATGGTTGGATAAACAAGGTCATGGAATATGATGTTGAGATCAAGGTTACAAATTTGGTGAGAGGCAAAGGCCTTTGTGAACATCTAGCCCAAGATTTGCAAGGGACTAATGGGATGGTTATGGTGTCAAATAATGAAGAAGTTGTAACTAATCAGACCTTATCTTCCAATTGGTTCTAATATATGGTAAGATACTTACAAGATGGTGTTTATCCTTCTCATCTAACCCCTTCAAAGAGAAGATATTTTAGATTACAGTCAATTCCTTTTCCTTTTGTTGATAATGTGTTGTTCAAAAAGGATATCAATGACATATTGCTAAGGTACATAGAGCCAAGTCAGACGCAAAGACTACTTGAGATATTTCATGATGGATATAGTGGGGGTCATTATTTAGCAAGGATCACATCCCATAAGATCATGAGAGGATGGTATTATTGTCTAAGTATATTTGGTGACTATCATGCATGGACTAATAAATGCAAACAATGTGTTATGTTTTTTGGGAAGATTAAGCTTACAGCCTTACCTCTCCAACCAATTTCAGTGAATCAACCCTTTGTCTAATAGGAATTAGACTTTATTGGTCTCATTAACCCCCCTTTAAGCTTAAGACATAAGTGAATCCTAAATGTCATAGATTATTTCACTAGGTGGATAGAAGCAGTAACATTAAAAGAAGCTAATGAAACCAAAGTTCTAAATTTTTATGAAGTTTTGCTTACCATATTTGGATTCCCTTCAACTATTATTTCTAACAATTCTATGGCTTTTGTAGGGTCTAAGATCAGCCAGTAGGTAGTTCAACATAGTGTTTTTCTCAGTACCTCATCAAACTATTATCCACAAAGAAATGGCCTTGTTGAGTCCACTAATAAGAATTTGTTGAAGATCATTAGGAAGACTATTGAAGACAATCATAGGTCATGGCATCTCAAATTGAAGTCAGCTCCGTGGGATGATAGGATCACCTATAAAAGGTCAATATCCATTTCTTCATACAAGCTTATATATGATAAGGAAGCAAGAATGCTTATTTCTCTTAATTTTCCTACTTTGAAACTAATGTATCAACTTGAGATTTTAGAGAATGAGCTAATGGAAATCAGATACACTGAGCTCACGGAGCTAGAAGAGATAAGGAATCAATCCATGTTAGCCATGGAGGCCAATCAAAAAATGGTAAAGAGATACAACAAAGGAAATTATTCAAGAAGGATATTTTATCCTCAAGTGGGATGAGGATACAGCTAATATAAGAAGGCATACAAACTTTGACTCTCTTTGGAGAGGTCCATATACAATCTCCTACTACAAATCTCATAACACTTTCCAGCGTGCAAAGATGTATGGTGAAGGGCTTCCTATCTTAGTCAATGGGATACATCTGAAACATTGTTATTGAGAAAGTTAAGTCCCTTAGACATAGTTAAATTATTTTCTTTCTTCCAAGTGTTGTTTTCTAAACACATTAGTTTGTTTCTATCTTGTCCCAAACAAGGGTGTTGTTTGCACATTTGTTTTGCTAGGTTAGTTTCCCTATTTTGATTTTATTTCCTTCCCTATTTTGGTAGAATTCATTTGTCTTTTTAATCAAGAGGTTTCTTGTATTCATGGAATAAATATCTTATTTATGAATGGTCCATGTATCATGTAAATGGTTCAAATTCTCAAGCATAGCAGGCATGCTACCCAACTGAGTTGTCAAAGATGTTAGCCACTTTTTAGGCTACTTAGCAAATTGCCTAAATAAAATGTAGTGTCTTGAAGATCAAATATGGAACAAGACTAGAATAGATTTTCTGAATGGAATGAGTGATCCAAGGAGCACTTGTGAAATACAAATATTTTGAAACACTTTAAGTTAACTTAAAGTGTATTTTGTCAATATTTGAGGGATGGGTCTATAGAGCAAAGAGAAGGTTCTTGAGCAAGTTCCATGATGATTATAGCAGTTTGACATCAATGGCAGGTTGCACAAGCCTCAAAATTTCATTCGAGCATTCAAAATATTAGCATTAGTTTCTCACACAAGTTCAAATTCAAGCATAAGAGCTAAGTAAAAGTTATTTTGGCCAAAGTATTTCAATTTTTATTTGGCTAAGTATTAATTTTTTCAAGATTTTATTTGACTAAGTGTTGAGATTTTTCTCAAATAAATTACTCGAGACAAAAGTCTTGAAGGAATGTTTATTTCATAAAAAAATGTTTAAGTCATAAGAATTTATTTCAATAAAATTTTTCCATAATAATTTCTCTGAAGATAAATTTCTTTCGAATAAAATGGTCGATGTAAAAAAGCTAAGTATTGATTTATTTTGGACAAATTATCCGAGATAGGACTTGATTCTTTCAAATAAATTATCCAAAACAAAAGTCCCAAAGACTCATTTCTTTTGGGAAAAGTGGCCAAAACAAAAATCCTAAAGAAATTATCCATGATAACATACTCAATGCAAAAAACTTGGGGAAATGTATTATTTTGGCAAATTTGACCCAGCAAAGAGATGATGGGTGTACAAGTGTCAAATTCAAGCATAGAAAATGACTGTTGGTTTTCAAATATGCAGTGATGGTCATGTGGATGTCAAATACATTTGCACAGATGTCAAAGTTCAATCCATGATAAATAGTTGTTTATATTCAAATGGATCCAAGATCAATGGTATATGTTTAATCATGAGAAGGATCTAACAGCACGTGTAAGTTCAAGAAGTTAATAAGACATTCATGCATCTATCAAATTTAGGCCATAGTAAATATCCATTAGATTTCAAATGTTTTGGATATTTTCATGTAAATGTCAAATTAAAGCTCAGCAATCATCCATTGAGGTACAAAAATTAATGATCTCATAAAAGTCATCAACATTCCTATAGATGTCAAAATATGTACACGTAGACATCAAATTAAGGATATGGTAAATAGCCATTTGATTTCAAAAATATTTTATATGGTCATGCGGATGTCAAATACATTCATGTGAATGGTAAATATAGGCACGTAAACATCAAAGTGAAGCCTTGTGAAGTAGTCATTTGATTTCAAACATTTAAGATCAATGGTCAGCATTTAATCAAAAGGAGATCCAATGGTGAGTGGTAACTAATAGGATAATGGGTTCAGGTAAATCTAATGGCTCGCATTTAATTGTAGATTTAGATATAATAGTGAGTGGAGGGTTAAAAGGGTCAACAAATCTTAAAGGCAAATATGTGCATGACAAGTGTCAACAACACATTAGACTGGTTGGAGATCAATGATCAGTATTCATTCATACAAATCAAAATCAATGGTGCAAGATGGGTCAAAATGTCAACAAGATGAGTTTGTTTTTTATAGCAAATAATCAAGGGTGAGCCAAGACATTTTTGATGAAAGTTGATAGAGCATTTTTCAACCTGAGAAAAGTATAATTAAAAGAGCTGATCTCGAGCATGAACCAGGATTGAACCAAGGTTAATATGACAAGATCAAGCTCTGCCATTAAATCTAAGCAGAGATGAGATAGGCCCTTTTAGTTCCTAAATTAGACCAAGGGTTAGTAATTGTGTTTAAAGCAAGATCAAACAGCTGGCAAGATCTGTCTTATCGACATGGTATCTATAGGAAAACCAATAAAAATGATTGGTTTTTAATCTATAGAGTGGCATGGTTTTGTTAGTTCTAAGGTATAAATATTTGGTCCTCATCAATAGATCAAGTAAAGATGATGTAGAGTCCTGAGAAGTGACTTGGTGGATGGATAAAGATCAATGGATCATTTAATTCTTTTACAAGGACATTCTTTCTTAATAAGATCATAACTTGTCATCCTCAAATTGGTGATAATTCATCGAAAGTGGTTGGGCCTCTTTTAATGCATAACTATCTCTCTTTCCTTTTTTTATAAATATAGGATTTCAAGCATTGAAATGGATTCCATTTTTTTGGTATGACCAGACTCTGTTGAAATTTGTATTGTAACACCTTTTTATGCAATAAGGACTAAATTCTATCATTTTGCAAGCCAGATTGAAGTGTGTCTTATGAATTCATGTATTATGGTTAAGTGAATGTATGTTCCTTGTCTATGTCTAAATTTTCTCACCTTTATGAATTGCTTTGGCAATCCTCACAGGTCATTCAAAGTGCAATACATGGTCTATTAGTCAGTTTTGGAAGTGGATAACTACCCTGCCATAATAGATCAATATTCAATTCATGCCTCTTTGTAAAATACTCATATGAGTGATTTTATACAATCTTGAATGCATCTTATAGTGTGTTTTATGTGATTATCACCTCTTTTACATGCTTTCATAAGTTGTTATTAAAGTCTCCCTCTCCCTTTTCCAAGCAAGTACTAGTTTAGGTTTCTTATAGGTGATAGATCCAAAAGAAAGTCGACCTTCTATAGAGGTCTGATCTATTATTAAGATACTTACAATTGAGGATCAGTCCCATGTTGGACTAAATTTGATTAAGAGGACTTGAAAAATCACCTTCTCAGCTAGGGTGCAAATCTAGAACACCAACAGGTCCATCCACCTGCATCATCTTACCCAATGACTTACCAGTAGTTGAGAGATAAGTTTTAGACCAAAATTATAGGGAAATGTATGGTACATGTACCCAAATAGGCCTAAAATTAAGATTTAGTCAAAGGGTTAAAGGTGGGGAACCATGGCTTTGCTAAGAGAAGATGTTGATCCATAGACCATATCTAATCTTATATTACCACATTTTTATATTTTAAGAGATTAAATACAACAATGAAAAACTCCTGGGTGCATGGGTATATCTCTAGACTATCCTTCATGAAGGTTTTCTAATTTTTAGATATCCAATTATGAAGCACCAAAATGGTCGATCAAAACTTGTCAAATCTAAAAATGATACCATGTTTCATGAACCATGCTTCATTTTCAAAAACTTTCATAAATTCCTCTTCCTTAAAAGAGACATTGATATTTTTATTCACAAGTTATAGTTACTTATCCCTACCATAGCTACTTCAACAAATGACTTATGAACTCCTTCAGTGTCTAAAACTAGGTTATATGAGCCATTAACCAAAATAAGGCCTAAATCCTTTAACTTCTTCTAGCTGTTATCCATATTCCTCCTTCTAATCATGGACAAAATATGGATTTTAGAAGGGCTATCCACCTCCAATTCATGTAAAAAAATATGACCTTAAGCCTAAAATTCAGCATTCTTTATTTGCCTTGGCCTCCTAACTAACTACTTGAGAATAGGAGTAGCCTGCACATAAGAATACAAATCCTTTAGTGCTAATTGGGATATCTAATTCTTACATTCACTGATAATGTGACAATAGATCTAGTCACACTTGAAGGTGACCTTTGATCAAGATTTATGCCACTATCCTTAGATCTGAAATGACCTACAGCTTGCATTAGAGAAACAGGCAAAACATTCAAAATTGTCATGGGCGAAAGACCTCCAAAAGTTTATAATATTATTTTTAATTTCTTAAAACTTGACATTTGGAAAAAAAATTAAATTATTTTTTAAATTATAAAAATAGTCAAAGAAATCAAATCTTTCATTTTTAAGTCCTCACGCGAAATTAGCCTTTTTGAAAATTTTAGTATGATTTAGGAATTTACATTAAATGCCTTTTTAATTAATGTTTTTAAAATTTGCTCTTAATTTAAATTTTAAAAAAAAACTTCACTTGGCACACATATGAAGCTTGTTCATGTAACTCATTTTTCTCTTCTAGCTCTATTTATTGGGCGCTCTCCTATTTTATTCTTCAACACAATCTAGCATCTTCTTAACTTGATCTTGCATTGTTGTAATGCTATTTTGTCTTAAGGCCATTATTCTCTCTCTCATAGCTTCTACTTGATATTTACTTGGAGTTTATTTAGTTTCAAGGCTTCTAATAATATTATGGGGGTTTTCTCTATTCAATAGTTTCCCCACTTGTCAAATTTCTTATCTCACATTTTGTGATTTGCTCATTTTTCAAGGTATCATTATTCCTTTAAGAAATTTCATTACTTGTTTTCAACATTAATATTTTGATATTTGACAATAATTTTAATATGGTATCAGAGCAAATTTGTATTAATGTTTGAATCTAAGCTTATGCAAGTTTTGGGTGGAGAAGCAACATAGTTTTTCTAACATTTTTTTGCAGGCTCTTAAAATTCTGATCCTAACTTTTTTTTGGACCTTTAAATGCCTATAATATTTTTTTTGCCTATTTGAATACTAATATTGACTTTCATATTACTAAAATAAGACGATTTTGAGTTAATTCAGTTATTTTTCAGCTGTGTATTCACCCATATTGGTGAAATCCACCAAGTTTGGTGTTTTTTTAATCCATTTTGTTAAAGTATTCATTTTAGTCATAAATATTTAATAAATGAGTTTTTCATTAGTGTAATCACATAAAATTTGTATTTGAGTGCTAAGAGTGTTATTTGAGACTACTTATCCCTATTTTAACCCTAGACATATCCTAGATCCTATTATCACACTTATCCAGCCTTCGTGTGGGTCTCAAACATCCCTAACCATCCCTAAAGTAGTCCTAGACCATCATTTCTTGATCCTAGCCCTTTGTGCCTAGTGTTCTGCCACATGGACACTAGTACCATAGTAAGGACACTAGCACCACATGGTGCTAATGTTCCAATAATGGTGCTAATGTCTTTTCCCTCTTTTTTTCAAAAATGAATATTTTTTCAAATCTATAACCTCCTAGGCTTGGCTTAGACCTATTAGAGCACCCACACAAGCATCAAAATAGAATAAATACATAAATTTTATCCCTATAACCACTAGATGGGAATCAAATTCAAAATACACATTCAAACTCAAAACAAGTTGTGCACAATTAAGGTTATCAATCCCTATTCTACCCTACTTCTACATACTACCATCTACAGTAGTGTTAAGCCTAGATTACCTAGATTTTTGGTCTCAATCACATTCAAGGCACTGAAAGCCACCATGATATTAGCTTCACTTGCACTTGCACCATCACTTAGGTGGAGAGAACTACATTGGGCTTGATCCTTCCTTAGAGTATTGGTATGTAGGCAACTCTCATCACAATGAGGTGTTGAGGATGTCCTACCTACCCCACTAACACACTTTTTAGCTTGTATCAATTGGATGCCCTAGAAATATGGAGGATTAGGGTTTGCTCAAAAATTCAATCAAAATAGGGAATATATAGGGTTTCAAAAATTGTGCAGGCAGGAATAGACCTCATAGATCCAGATGTAGGTGCACCCAAAAACTTGAGATAGTCTTGCATAGAGGACATTACCGCTAAAATAGGGACACTAGCGCCACATGTCCAATTAGGGTATTAGTATCCAATTAGGGTGTTATTATCTAGGAAGGGTTATAACATAGAGATCTTATTTGCAACACTCAGAGTAGCCTTTGCCTCATTTTTTAGCCTCTAGATCATACATCTCAATCATTTTCTAGCTAGGATATTACTTGCATTATTTATTACTATTTTTAGAAAGGTCAAAGGTAGCCAATTCTATAATAGATTAGTGGATATATTTATTGCATATTATTACCTTGATTTATTATATTCAAATATTTAACAAACATAGGATTTATATACACTAAGTCATAAAAAGTTAAAACATTTGATGAAATTGACTTACTTTGAACATTGCTCAAACCCTAACCCTAGATGCTACTAGGATATGTATCCTTCTTTTTACTATTTTCATTGGATATTTTAAGCTTTTCAAATTTCATACATTCTATTTTATCAACCCTATTTCACTTTATTTACTATATTCCATCTAAAAAATCTATCTCTCTTCCATTAATAAGAAGTGTTAGGCTAGGTGGCAATCCTATTGAGCATATTCAGAATCCTTCTATTTGAGCTTATACCATGGAAAAGGGACCAATTGTAACTCCTTTTATTGATATTTCACACCTTTATTATGTGGATTTTAATTATTATGCATCTCACTATGGGCAATATAATCAAGATCAAGATGATACATAAGGTGGGAATTGGGACACTCTCCCCCCCCGCCAACTTAACAATGACAACCTAATTGTCAATAAAGATGAGATTTTACAAAATTTAGAGATAAAATTTAGGAAATCCCCTTGATCATGCAAAAATATTTACAATCCATAATGAAAATAAAGAATAAATCAAACATTGGTCAATATTCTACTCCTCCAGATAAAAACATCGTTACACCTACATCAGAGCCAATTCATCTATCACAATAACCAATTGCAACTCAACAACCAATTGTAACTCAACAACCTTCAGTGATAGTTACACCTATTATGGATAGTTCTTCCACTTTAGATGTACAATTCCTTATGTAGGAGGCTCATACTCTGCAAGTTAAGGTTTTACATATTGATAAGGGAGCCACTAGGCCATCACATACCTTAGATTCTCATGTTATTTTACATACACCTTTGGCACATCGTATAGAAGCAACTCCTTTGCCATCCATATTCATGGCACCTAAGATTACATTTTATGATGGTAAGGGTGACCCAAAACACCATCTCTAAGCTTTTCACGTAGCATGTTTGCACTACATATCCAATGATTGGCTCTTCACTAAGTTGTAAGAGATTCTTATACCAGTATTACATGAAGCTATCTTGTTTAATAATTTTCCAACCTTCACAGATTTATGCCACATAGTAAAAAAAAGAAGTTGAGCTTCTCTCAATGGACAAACTAAAATATACAACTAGATTAGAATCAATTACTAAGATTTCTAGTAAACTTCCATACAAGGTAAGGGCCATTAAAAAAATAGTGATCCAAAGGCCACAATTAATGCCGCTTTAAAGCCATCTCATCACTTAGCTTTATCAACTCCTCCATGCAGATTTTTCACCAACCTGTCAAAGTTTCTAGTACATGTTTTACAGTAGCTATTGGAATGTAATGCCATATCTCTCCCTCCCCTCAAAGAGGTTGATACGACACCTCTTCTAAATAGCTATGATTCCAATGTATTCTATGAATATCATAAGGCACCAAGCCATACAATAAACAAATGCATCAGCTTAAAACATAAGATATAAGATTTGATTGAGGCAAACATTATTAATGTGGGCACACCCATAGAGGCACCCAAAGTATAATAAATGTAATCTAAGACATTAAAAATATTCTCAAATCCATTTCTAAAGCACACATCCAATGAGGCTATAAGCACTTCAGGGGTTCACTACACATATTAGGCACATCCCCCACCAGCATCATATCACACGACTACAATGTAGGCACACCCATTACATAATATCATTGGTGTGTACCACACTATATTTCCATCTAGAACACTCATCACCTTCTCAAGGTAGCATATTATTGATGATGATACATATTTATATGCACTCTTTGTAAGAGCCTACATAGATCATCATCCTATCTAGAGTGTTATGGTTGATAATGGGTTAAGTATTACATGTGCACTATCAAACTTCTATAGCATTTTGGGTATTTAGAGCAAGATATATCTCCTATAGACATAGTTATCAATAGTTTTAGTGGTCATGTTCAGAGCTCCATTAGGGAGATTTTACTTCCACTATAGATTGGACCAACACATATGGCCACTATATTTTTAGTGGTACCTAGTGCAAGCATATTTGACATGTTATTAGGTAGTCATGGGTATAGAAACTATAAACCATCCCATACATAGTGCACAGATGCCTAAAATGTATACATGTAAATTAAGTGGTCATAGTTGAGGGTCTTACATATGAGTATCCTCTACATATCCCATATGTAGTTACATCACAGTTACCAATTATGACATAGTTACAAGTTACAACATAGTTATCAGTTATAAATCTACGCACAATTCCTATCAATACACTACAAAGTTTAGTGGAGCCACCAATGCAGGTGAGGTATACTCATATGGTTTTTCCATGTATGCATAGTCTCCTATGAAGACCATTATTATAGATACCACTATGTCAGAGATATGTTGTTGATTTTAGAGGGCCTCCCTCTACTCACTTTATTTCAATATTAGTATTATTGATTTCTTGGGGTTCTCAACACATGGCACCTATACCACCTACAACATCTTGTACCAAATCAGTCCCTAAGACCCCTATAGTTTATAGGGCACCATAGTCAATGCCACAAATTCCTAGCATCATTCCATAGGTAGGACCAGATATAGATCACTCAGTGAAATAGATTCTAGGACCATAGTTGCCCTATCACACAGCATGCACGATCATATTTCCTTTATTTGACATAGGCCACATTGATAGTGAGTCGCTCATGAGACTCATTAGTTAATATTTTTCGTCCCTTCTTGTACATACTTTCTTTCTCTCTTGCTCCTTATACATAGTTTGTTTTCATGTTTCTTATACATAGCTTATATCCAAAAAATACAAAAATAATATAATATTTCAAAAACATAAAAAAATTTAAATATCTACTTAGAAAACATAAAATTATAGATTTTATGCATTGTTATGTTTACATTTATTATATTTGTTATACACTACATATGATAGTTATCTTATCATACATATATGCTTACTTGTTCTTGTTGAGTGCTTGTAGATTGCTATAGGATTCAAGTCCACTACACTGAAACAAATTCGTTGTTATCTACCCACTAGGGGCATCTACATAGATACATGGGTTTCTCATTTGACACATTCACCCACTAAGGGGAACCCTATACATAGTTTTCATTACCAAGTTCTATATTTATACACCCTACATCACAGCTTTGACATTATTATATCTTGATATTGATCATGCTACACTTAGATTTTTTGTTGGCTATTACTACTTTAGACTCAACATATGTATATCTTTGATGTTACACAAATTTGTATTACACACTCATGCATACTTTCTTTTTCTATTTCTTAGTTTAGAATTGATTGTATCTCCTTGTTTCTTCTATTTCGAAGGCATTTGAATATGCAATTGCTCTTTGGATCTATGCCACTTATTTTCATAGTATGTATGCTTTGGACATGTACCCATGTCCTTGTGTGTGCTTTCTTGATTATGTATGTGAATATTTGAACATGTCGTTCTATGTGTATCTAAGCCAACTTGTTTGTTGCTTGTGTATGTGGACATTTGAACATGTCCTTCTATGTCTTGTTTCTCAAATTTAGTGACATGTGCCCATGTCCCTTATATTGTGGCCCCTTGGCCTACTTTGTGTGCCTCATGTGTGTTGTATGTATGCTTTCTTATATGTGTCATAGCCATTACCCTTGTCTCTTGCTTGTTACATGTTCTAATTTTAGATGCCATGAGGGACCTCATGCATTTCCCCTTCCTACTTGGGTATTGTGATGGACATCATGCCCTATCCCCCTAGGTAACTACTTAGTTTTTACTCAGAATTTTTGTTATATACATTGTTATATCTATCACGGCACCCTTGTGAATGCTAGACATAAAGTGCATCGCACATTATAGACTTATTCTTGGATTCTCTTACATTTTGATGTTATGTATGCACATTATATCGGATTATTATGTAAATATAATATATGTTTTGACTAACATAAATCTTGTAGAGCTTTTTCTTTGAGGATAGTTCTTGTACATGTTCAACAACTCCCCTCAAAAGAGGGGGCATTCATAAGGGTTTGTCACATAGATCAGGCTCCTATAATGTACTCACATTAAATTTTTAGCACACATGCTCATATTACTTAAATCAAACTCAAATAAACATAATGGGAAAATAGTGACATAGAGAGTAGTACAGTTGCACAAAAATCAAACTAGGACACTAGCACCCAAATTAGGATACTAGCACCACATTTACAATAATGGAACTACTATCCAAGACATGGTGCTACCATCCAATAGCCTCAATTTTAGAAAAAACCCAGATTAACCATAAAAGTATAGCAGGTATAGTATAGGTTTAGTTATAGATTTATTAGTTTTACCTAGTTTTACTAAGATTCATACTATTTTAGCCCAAATTCATACTAATTTGCTCAGATTGGGGGCATCATGTGTGGCATGATCATTCCCATATTCAGTTTATATACCCATATACAGATTATTACAACTCAATCTAGAATCCATATGCTCAAATATCATATTTGGGGGCATGTGCATAGCACATTATTTTCATATGCTCAGTTACACATTGGTTGATCAAATGGAATGACAAATTCCATGTCATTTTCTATGTTGTATACATATAGCATCATATTCTAGGTTGTACACCAGTTTAATTCCTTACTCCATCTATAATAGTTGGTATTCTTGAGTGGTCTGGAGCTGCTTAATGTACCTGAGTGGCTATAGAGCTAACATACCCAATTAGATATTTCTAGTTACATCATTTCAATTTTAAATGTAACCACTGCATGCAGGTGGGCGCTAATAGAGTCATAGCCTACTTGAGTTCTTGAGCCACCTATATGAGAGGGTTGGACACACCATCAGTCTAATCCAAACTATTCATAAGTCATGATCCACCAAGCAATGGTGGGCAATGATGGAGTCAAAACTGGATTAATTTCTTGAGCCACCCACACATGAGGATTGAGCAAGCTATCAGATCAGTCCAAGTTATTCACTGATTTATCACCACACACACACACACACACATAAGTTGTCACCAGGTTTATGCATTGATTCACATACAAAGTGATGTGTAGTCATTCCTTTCCTCTCCTATCTCTTTACCTAGTTTTACTTAGTTTTATTTCTTTACTCAATTTAGTATTTTGATTTTGATATCTTTTAAGTAAGAAATGATTTATGCATGTTTCATTTGTAAGACACACATTGGATCATGTTTCACATACTTAGACTTAGCTTCACATACTCAAACCCATCTTCACGGGCTTCACCTCTTAGGTAAGTCTAGGTACGCTTCTTTTTCCTTTATCCTAGTCATTTTACTTTATTGCATTTCAAGATAAAGCGGGGGGATGTAATCACCTAAAAGTGGTATTTGAGTGCTAAAAATGCTACTTGAGACTACTTATCCCTAGTTTAGCCCTAAACCTATTATATATCTTATTATCACACTTATCTAGTCTTTGTGCAAACCTCAGACATCCATAGTCATCCTTAAAGCAATCCTAGACCCTCCTGTCTTGATCTTGGACCTTCATGCTTAGTGTTTTGCCACTTGGACACTAGCGTCATAATAAAGACACTATCACCACATGGTTCTAGTGTACCAATAATGACACTAATGTCTTTTCCCTCTCTTCTTTACAAATGAATAATCTTTCAAATCTAGAACTTCCTAGGGTCAGTCTAGACCTCTTTTAACACTTGCACAAGCATCAGAATAGTATAAATACATGATTGTTAGCCCTCTAACCACTAGATGAGAATTAGATGCAAAATACACATTCAAACTCAGAATAAGTTGTGCATAATTAAGGTTATCAATCCCTATTCTACCCTACTTTTGCATACTACCATCTACAACAATCTTAAGCTCATATTACCAAAATTTACAATCTCAAACACATTCGAGGCATTCAAAGCCACTATCATACTAGCTTCACTTGCACTTGCACCAGAACTTAGATTGGGAGAACTACATCGAGCTTGAACCTTCCTCAGAGTATTGGTATGTAGGCAACTCTCATCATAGCAGGGTGTGGAGGATGTCTAGCTTACCCCACTAATAAACACACTTTTTAGCTTGTATCAACTGGATGCCCTAACAACATGGAGGATTAATGTTTTCTCACAAAATTAGTCATTACATGAAATATATAGGGTTTCAAAACTTGTACATGCAAGAACTGACCTCTCAAATCCAGAGACAGGTGCACTCAGAAGCTCAAGATAGCCATGCATAGAAGACACTACTGCCAATATAAAGACACTACCACCACATTTCTAATAATGGTTTTACTGTCCAATTAGGGTGCTACTGTCCAAGAGGGATTCTGACACTAGAATCCTATTTGTGACACTCAAACCAACTTTTACCTTAGTTTTCATCCTCCAAATCATCCATCTCAATTGTTTTTCAGCTAAGTTCTTACTTGCACTATTTATTACTATTTTTAGAAAGGTCAAAGTTAATCAATTCTCTAACATATCAATGGCTATATTTATTACATATTATTACCCCAATTTAATCTACTCGACTCTTTAATAAACATAAGATTTATATTTATTAAGTCCTAAAAAGTTAAAACCATTTGTTCATTTTATCTAAATAAATCAAAAAAATGTGTATACCTTTACTTGAGTTCATTTCTCTAGATACTTTAACATTTAACCTTTTTAATAAATTTTATTTATCTTATTTCATTGTGTTTCCTTTAATATATTTACAATATCGCACCTTATTCCATATCTTCATTTCTTATTTTACCTACTCAATGTGCAGTTCTCTTTCATATAGAATATTTTTTCTATTCTTTTTTTCCCCTACACACAACTCTTACTCATTCACTGCTAAAACAAAAAAATAAATTTTTATATGCTTAACACCTTGGTTTATGTAATGCCAACCTAATTAGTGGCAGCCTTTTCTGCTCAGTGGCATGTCCTCCTTCGCATGGGGTTTTTCTATTCTATATTTTTTTTTTTTTTCCCTTTGTTGCATGATATATCTTCATTGCACCTTTGATTTTAATTTCTTCAGGTTTACATCTCTTTTTTTTTCCTTTTACTATTATCCCATTTATTATTCAATTAATAAAAAGTAATGCATAACGTCATCTTTACTGCTTTTTTTATTCTTGTCAATCTTTAACAAGTGGGAGTTGAAACGCTTAACTAAATTTAAAAGTTTGTCAAGTTTTTTATTTTGTTTGTGGTAATTTCAAAGTGTCATACTGTTGACGTCTTTCATAAAATACAAGTGGAATATAAGGACTTTGAAGCTTTTTTAAAATTTGGTTGTTTTCTTTAAAACAAAAACTTCTTTCCTTTAAAAATTTTCAAAATTAAAAAGGTAATCATGTGGCATTTGGCTTGGTAAATGCATTTTGGTAATTGTTTTGTAGAATCTTCGAAATTCACAATTCATTTACTAGGTAAATGTTTTCTAACCGTTTTTGAGAATTTTGACTTTTTAAAACCTTACATTTTAGGGGGAAAAAAATTGTTTTTCAAAATTTAAAAAAAAAAGTCACACAAAACAAATCTTTTCTTTTTTAACTCCTCACGTGAAATTAGACTTTTTGAAAGCTTTAGTATGATTTCGTCATTTACATTGTCTTTTTAATTAAACTTTTAAAAAAGTTGCACTTTTTAATGCTTCAAAACTTTAGTTTAAAGATTTTTTAATTAGCATTTATTTAAGTTTTAATTTAAAGGTAAAGTTTTTTTCGGTACATTGTTAATAATATTTGCATAATTATTATTGTCTTTGTTCTCTTTTTTGACGTTTCTTATATTGAATTTCTTCTATTCTTAATGTTTTTTATAATTTGTAAGTTATATCTTACTTTATTAAATTATTTTAAGTTAAATTGAGGCTTTGCAAGATGAACATTACTTTAATTGATCAATTCAAGCACCAAATTCTATAAAAAGATAATGAAATGATTGTTTTGCAACATCAATTTGAATGTCAAGATCGAACCATTCACACCATGAAAAACTAAATAAAATGTAATTTTATGTTGATTCTTTAACCACTCAAATTATGTCTTTTAAAAATGTGTAAACTTGTAATGGTGTTTTTTCATCTCCTAATGAGCGTGTTACTCCACAACATGATGTTTCTAACCCTAGTTTCAAAATTATGAACTTTATAGGTTATTCGAGTGTGTTCTTAGTAAGTGCAAAAATAGTATTATTGAACCTCTTTTACTTGAATCTAATGCAAATTGTAAATTTCCTAGTTTTAATGCTTTTAATGTGAATTTTAAATCTTATTGTCCTCTACACCTAAAGACTTATAATGCAACTTCTTTGCATTATAATATTTGTAATATTCGTACTTTAGTTAAAAATGATAAAATTTGTGCATATTGTGGAAAGGCATTAGATCTCTAAATATTTAAAATCGTATCCATGTAAATCTTGTAATAAATCCATTTATGACACTTTACATTGTTGGAAAATGACTAAATCATCTAATTCTAAGATAAAAATAATTTGGATTCTGAAAAATAATAGATCTTCTAGAGACTTGGATATGTCTTTCTGTGATAATTATTCAAATGCTTTATGACGACTATCGTTTGCAAGTGACACATGTTATTTATCTCCCTTTTGATAAACTCAATTTTTCTATCAATCTTTTATTTTTTATTGCAAAGAAAATATGATTTGGTTGGAGCTCTATATTTTGAATAACTTATTTTTTGTGAAGGATTTCACACATACCAATGTATATGATTCTACCACAATTATGAATCTAAATCATATAAATGTGTGTTTTGGCCAATTCAGACAACTATGTAAGTGTGGATAACATGCTTCCAAAGCATGCCCCCACTATACATGGAGAAATTTGAAAATTGATATAAATACCAATGTGGAGGACATATTTCCAAAACATGCCCCCATTATAATCTATAGATGTTTAATATTGAATAGGTGTGGAAAACATGGCCCCACTAAATCTGAGAACTGTGAATGTGTGGAAGCCATGCCCCTATGGCATGCCCCCAATGAATCTTCAAACTAATATAAGTACCATATATTGAATTAGTGTCATATCATGCCCCCACTAAATCTAAAAATTGATATAAGTGTCATTTATTGAATGAGTGTGGAGAAAATGCTTCCAAATCATGCCCCCACTGAATCTAGAAAATGATATAAGTACCATATATTGAATGATTATAGATTACATGCTTCCAAAACATGCCCCCACTAAATCTAAAAATTATGAATGTGTGGAAACCATGCCCATATGAAATGGCCCCACTAATATGCCCCCTTTGAGGTGAGGGAAAGATAAAAACTAGTAGTTAACTCGCCTTAAAATGATAAGACAACTATATAATATGTGAATGCAACCATGTAGCATATAGAAGGAACATGTCTAGTTAGATGTAGCATTAAAGTGCATAAAACTAATGTGATTACGTGTAGGCCTAAAATGCATGATAAATATCATTGTAACATCTAGATAGTAACAATACAAGCTCAACAATAAAACAATCACACATACAAGAGCACTCAAAAGTAGGTCAAAAGGCAATGGTCTAAGGAGACTGCAAACAAGGGGCATATTTAAATTTTGCACAATCCAAGAGACATGACTTAGTAAAATGTCTATAAAGGCAAGGATGACTTAATCAAATGTACATATAATAAACTATGACATATTCAAATGTCAAATAAAGCATACATAAGCACAAGGGCTACAAGTAAATGAGCATATTCAAATGATTAAACAAGGAATACAATAGCAAGGTAAGATACTCAAGGAAGTGTATAAAGTAAAGCATAAGCAACCAACATAAACATGTCATAGTAGCCCATGGATCAAATGTATTAAGAAAAAATGTCAAGTGTATCGCATTTCAAGTACTCTATGTAAGATATAATATGGATAAAGGCATGTGTAAGTACATATGTAAGCTCAAATATGGTAATGTAGGATGATCATTGAATCATATAACCTATGTATACCAAGATCAAATAAGTGGATGGCCATATGACATGAGTAAAGGGAAAACCCAAGATATGAAATACGAATGTATCATGTATTTTTGTATGCATATATCACTCTCAAGTAGAAGTGTGACACATATGTGTAGTTAGGAGTAACTGAGTATGCCATCTATCAACTTGAAACTAACACATAGATGCCAAGGAGCCAATAGAACATGTAGATGTCAAAAATATTTTTGGATATTTGAATGTTTTTTGTTTGTTTGGTATTTTTAAAATTTTTTGAAGAGGAAAGATCATCCTATATGCCATCCAATGGATGGTCATAGATATCTCCCCCACTATGAACCTTACAACCTTAAATTGGATCTTTTACATTGTTTGCATGTTGATTGGATAGGTTGAAAATGTGCATGGCATGTTCCTCCTCACATTTTGCCTATGTAATAGATGAAGTAATGTTATCATTTAGAATATGTATTAATTTGCCTTTGTGAGAAAAGCAAATACCTTGATGATTTGGACCAATTTTTTATTCCATTTGGTATAGCCAAAGAGTTATTAATTTAAGTGAATATGGAGATGTGGTAGGCATAACTCAAACCTATGTTAGAATGACTTTAGGACCAAAAGCAATTGGTATTATTATGTTTTCCAAGGAGTCTTTCTAACTGACCTTCTTTTGCAAGTCTTGTAGGTCAAAACCAAGCTGTTGGAAAAAATTTATATGGCAAGTGGTTTTTGTTTGTGTAGGATCAATATGGTTATGGAAAGAATAAGCATCACCCATGTATGATGTAATCATTAAATCTTGTTGATGTGGATGTTTTTTGGGTTGTTGTGAACCTAAGTCCTTTGAAGGATCCTCAAATGTAATCTTTTGATCATCGATAAGATCTTGGATATTGTGCTTCAAAGAAAAATAATGGTTTGTAGAATTCTCAAATCCCAAATGATAGTGACAATAAACATTTGCATCATATCTTTTGGATAGAGGTCGACTCATATCAACTCAATATGATGAGGGAGAGATGTAATCTCACACTCTGTTAATTGTGGGAGTAATGAAGTTAGGGACTTAGGTAAATGTGAGAACCTTCTTTTTGGTACCTTAGATAACATAGTTTGATTAGATTCTTGTACTAGTGTATCAATTTTGGACTCATATTCATAGTGTTAAAATTTGGGATTATATGTCCATTGGATCATTGCATAGTATTTAAAGGGATTAGGATTTGTTGAACATGTGTAAAGGATTGCTTGATTAAAAAAATTAAGCATGTATGTAATGTAGAGGGAACCACATACATTTTATGCATCTAAGATTATCCCAATATAATGTTAATGTTCAAATTATTTGGCATAACTTGGCACATACTGGGCAATGTACAGGGACCCATGATAATATTAAATGTCATTTGACCAACTAGAGGGCTTTGTGAATTATCAAACCTTTTTATTTACATAACTATTTTTTAAAAAAGATTCAGATTAACACCCATGGTGGTTAGGATTGTATGCTACAAATGTTTAGGTTTGATCCATTATCAACGAGCAATCTTTTGATATATTTACTTTATATTGTCACTTATATGAACTAAGGTATATTTTGGTCAACAATATCTTTAGATGGTAAATTTATTGTATCAAAGGTAATGAGTTTGTTATAATTCTTGAGATCTTTCATGATATCCACAAAATACGCAGGCTTAATATCACTTGGAACTTGTGTCTCATACAATGCCTTGTATAGTATATCCTTATAGACATTAGATTGCTTTAGAAGCTCAAAAATTAAACTTTTTACATGTGTATTCTTAATTAGTCAATAATGTCATATCCCTTAGATTCATGTTATGTGGCATTACAAAATGAATTTTGAAGAGAGATTAAGTGTTTCTGGCTATTTAAAACACTCTTATTATAAATATTAGAACAAGGAGGAGCCTGCAAGAATGCAAGTTTTGAATCCCTTATAGATTAGAATGATTTAATAAGGCATGAGATATAAAAAGTAAGAACCACTATAAGGTATTGGACCATGAAATAATTAACAAAGTTATCTATTAAAAATATGATTGCAAAAATTATAGTAATTTAAGGATCAACAACATAAAATCAGAAAACCCTAAGTGACCTAAGGTTTGAGGCTCAAAGATTAGGTTTACCAAATGTTTAACCCTAAAATGTTTGGTCTAAGGTGATCTTATCTTTAATCCTAAATTTTGCATTAAAGGGGCATATAGAAATTAAATGGCACAAGGTTGATAATCAAATCTATAGTAGGCCAATTATATGTTAAATTCAGATATAAGCATAATATTTGAATTTATTATGCTGAGATAGTCTAAATATGGAAAGTACAACTATGTTAAATGTATAAATGACAAAGAAATTGTCTACTTAGCTTGTTATGATGATAATGTTGTGCTAGATCTAGAACAAGTAGAAAATATGCTAGAAGAAGATTTTGGAATAGTCATCAAATTCTAGCTCTGACACTTCTAGCACTATAAATAGTAACATCATCTTGGTATGGTTGCATCGATGCTACTATCTAGATTTGATGCTAGTGTCCTATATGAAATATCTATTAAAACAAGATGCAACCGCTTAGATGCTTCTAGGTTTTGTTTCACCTTTTCTATAGTGCATTCAAATCTGGGTCATGGACTGTCGCTCCTTATGAAATGGCAAAACCCTTGTTATCCATGTTTAGAGTAACCTTGAGGAAAATTTTGTTAGTGAGAACATAATTTCAAGCTAACCCCAAAGACCCCACTATCAGAGGGCACTACCTACATATCCAATACTCTAGAAGATGGCCTTAGACTCATGTAGTTCTCTCTTATGCATTGGCTTATGTGTGAATCATATAATATGTGCAAAGCAATTACAAGAGTGACCTAGCTTGAAATTTGATAAATTGGGCTTTTGTACTGATGCTTTATTGCTTCAAACCTATAGATGTGCAGTCCCTATGACTAAATGGAAATAGGGGAGCTTTGATCAATTGAATGCTTGATAGAGTGCTTTTAATAAGTTGCCTTGCTCTCTTTGGTCTTTTTATAGGTGAGGAATGAATAAGGGTTGATCTTGTATTTATATCAATCCCTTTGGAGTAAAAACTCCCATTAAATCACTTAAGCCAACCATTAGGATACATTTCATTTTTAAATTCGATGACTTTAGGGCACTGGACAATTGTGTTGGGATAGGACAATAATGTTGATGCTACTATCTACCCTAGACATTAGTGTCTAGGGAATAGAAAAGTAGATATAATTCAAAACTTATAGAGATGGAAGATAAGTATTTTTTAAGCATTTTGGGGAAGATAAAAGACTTGGGTCATCAACATAAGACTAGTTAGATTAAGAGATATAGGCCAAAGGGGTACTAGATAGAGCATATGCAGGACATATAGAAGTTGAAAAGGTATATAAATGAGAAGAACAACCAAGGTATGAGCTTTCCAAGTGTACAAGACTGGGGTGTTATATAATCATAAAATATCATCTATAAGAACTCAATAAAATTTTGATCCCTCTTCATAGTATTTGTATGTAGACAGTGTTCAGCATAGTGGGATGTTGAGGTCTAACACAACTCCAACTGCTAACCCTTTTTACTCCTTCAAATTTATTTATCTCCTTGTGGCACAAAGATAGGGTTTTCAAACTTCAAGAAGTCACATACAAGTCATCTCACACTTTTTGAAGATGAAATCAATGTAAAAAGATATAATTTTCATTATCATGTTCGACTATGCCAAAAGTTCTAGTTTTCTACAAAAAGGACATAATTGATAGATGATGATAGTACCAATGGTTGATTTTTTCTTATATTGAATGTTCATGCCCCTAAATTCTCTTACATACAACTTATGGGAGCTTTATGGGTTTTTTACACTCTATATGTTCCTGTAGTTTGTTTTCTAGTTCAGTCACCTGACAAATTCAAAAGCTAAGTCAATTGTCCATTTGTATTATTTACCCTTGTTGATTTCTATTTTGATTTATCTATTTTAGTCATTAATCTTTAGTTTTTTGTTTAGGACTATATCTACATTACACTGATTTAGTATAATCCATTTATCTAATTAAGGATTAATTATAATATTAATTAAATTTTAGATAAAATAGTCCAAATGGTGGTTTTTATCGAATCACACCACCTGTGTTACCCATACTTTCATTATGTGACATATTTAAATCATATGATGAATGTAAATTAATTAGGGAAAGGGAAATAAAATGAAGCAAAATTTCTTGGATCTCCCAATGTTGAAACCGAACTATGATATGAAAATGTCATGCCCAAAATTGGCATCTAAAAATCTCAACTAAAACAAGGTGAATTTTTATTTGATTAATTAATTTCATTATAATTAATTATTTATTGTTGCTACTAATCAATAAATATCATAAGGGGAAGTTTGAAACACAAAATTAACTAAGTGATTAACTAATTTTGTGCATTTATTAATCCCACAACAATACTTTTCATAACCACAACATAAAAAACATCTCTAAGAGAGAATTATACTCAAAAGGGGTTTCTAAAATTACCACGTAAGATAAGGATTTTTTTTAACCACTTATCATCATTTTTATGAAGGATAAAACATACTAATACAAATTGGTATAATTAAGATACCAAGACACAAAAATATCTCTTTTAATTATATTTTCTTTTTACTTTCTTAGTGTATAAATTCAAACTATCAATCTTCTAAAGTCAAACATACACAAGTAAAACAATAGTAAACCTAGGATGCAAGGTACATTTGATAGGGATATTTCCCTACAACTATGAAAGGAGATGCTCTTTGTTATAGTTCTAATCAAGCACTACTCCTAGAGAATAGACAATCAAGAAGGTATTATACTACTATATTTTTCGTATAGGAAACAAACATCTTCTCATAATATGCATAATAGTAAGGTCGACATTACTTAGGACATATATTGATCATAAATGTTTTATTTAATTATTATGCCAGTGGTCCTTTCAAATGAGCCTTAATATAACTCAAATATATGGAACAAGAAAACCCTAACCTATCCTAAGATCTAGGACCTAATGCCCCCACAACTTGGGTAGTCTACATATTTGTTGCTCAAAATTAGGGTCAAATGTAGTTTTCCATTTGAACTTATGAAGAGTCTTCTCCATGAAATGTCATCAAGGAAAGGCGTTAGCGATCTAAGCTAAAATAAAAAAAGAAAAATATTGTGATAAAAACAAGCTTCATTAAGATTTAGACATGAACAACCAAAATATAAATTGTTGTTTACATTAACCTTGGCATAGTACAAGACACTTCAACATCTTAGGTTCAATGTACTAAAACAAAAGCATTATCCCACAATAGTACATTCTAGTGTCAATAGAAACATTAAAGGAAACTATATTCCTTTCCTAATTAATCATAAAGTTTGAACAATATTCAACCTCACATTACTTGGAATAGCTCTATCTCTTAAGAGTGTTTACATCAATGAGAAAGGTTTAATTAGATATAGTCATGTTTCCAAGTTTACTCAACTAGTGAAACAATACATGTCACCACCTAAATAAATAATTAGAGCCACATATTATGTTCATCCTTACATCTTAAAATGTTAGCAAATAGGAAAGTGCATTTAGGGTACAATGAAATATGCCCTAAAGGTTAGTAACTAATGCCCATGCTCACTTCCTGAGCTGCATACATATCTAGTTATAACAACCTTTGTAGGCAAAATCAAGGTCAGTTGTAGTTCACTCATTACCAAAATGAGCATTAGTTCAATTGTGAAGGCATCCGACCTTAGCCTCTTAGCCATTCAACTTTCTCTTTTACAGTTATCCTTTAGGGTAAATTTTATGGCCACTAATTGGCCCACAAATGATAATTAAGGGACACTCATATGGACATTCATCTCATTTGGAGTTTCCAAGACCAGCAAGGTGATACAAGTTTCATTAAATGATTACACTCTAACTCTACCACTATCAAAAGCTTCCCTAGACATAATGTGGAATGACTAGAACACTTTCTAAATATATCATGTTTATGGTCCATAATTGAAACTAAGGTTTTAAATGCAACTTGTAGGTTAGAAGTGTGCAAAAATAATCAATGAGCAATTTACTTAGGCTAGTACACATTTTTAAAAATTGCAAAAATCAAATCACAACTTCAAAATATAATTTTCACACTAATTCTAAGTTGATAATTTGTGTATAAAAACATCCTTAAATTAATTCACGATAAAAGTGACAAATCATTATAATGGTTTAAGAATATTTTCTAAGCTATTAAAAAATATGATTTCATTTTTTTATGTGGGATTATATAGAAAAATTACCTATCATTTTGAAATGATTTTGACAAGCTAAAAAGTGCATTAACAATTTATTCATGAAACTGGTTTTAAAATCTAACCAATTTTATTTGTGAAAACCCATAATAAAATTATTTATCCATTGAACTAGTAAATTTTAACTGTTTAAAATGTGTTTCAATTCTCAAATTTAATTTTAAAAAATGAATATTTAATTACCTACAAACAAAATAATTTAAATGACGTAGAAAATCACTAATAATTTTTTTTCTTAAAATGATTTCCAAGACTAACTCATTTTATTTGTGATTGTTGGTACTAAAATTTATTCAACTATTGATTTGGTATTTATTATTCATTTGAAAAACAATTCAAATTCTATATTTAGAAAATTTCAACAATGAGTATTTATTTTCCTTCAATTGCAAATGACCTTTGTTAGGCTATGAAGAGAGCTATAAAACACAAAAGCCTTAATTTTTTTTTACTGTGGATGAGTTAAAAGTTCTCCCTTTCATTTTGTTTATCTTAAACATGAAATCTAATTTTGCCAAAAATAAAGGGGTTTATTTTAAAACTAATATCTTAAATTTAAGGTCTAATATCATAGGGGTTTATTTCAAGTCTACGATTGTTTTCTAAGTTTTTATTTTTTGTAACTCAAAATATGCATATGTAGATATTTTATGATTATATAGCACCTCAATCTTGTACACTTTTCAAATTTAGACCTTGGTTGTTACTCTCAGTTCTTAACCTTTCACACTTCAGCAAGTCTCACATCTACTCTATCTTTATGCCCCTTAGCCTATATCTCTTAGTCTAGCCAGTCTTATGTTGATGAACCAAGCCTTATATCTTGTCCATAATACTTTAAATGTATTTATCTTTCATCTATGTAAGTTTAAAACCTATTCCTACTCTCCTACTCTCTAGACACTAATGTTCGAGATAAATAGTCGCATCAATGTTATTGTCATGTCTGAATGCAAGTGTCTAGTGCCCTATAGTCATCTAATTTATAAATGAAATGTATCCTAAATGTCAACCTATGTGCTTTAATGCAAGTTATTACTCCAAAGGAATTGATATAAATACATGATCAACCCTCATTCATTACTCACCTACGAGACACCTATAAAATAATAAAGAGACCAAGGTAACTTATAAAGCATTCTATCAAGCATTCAATTGATCAATGTTTTCTTATTTCCATACTAGTCATAAGTTCAACACATTTAAAAGTCTTAATTGCTAAAGGAGTATCCCAAGAGATCAATTTTCCAAGTTACAAGCTAGGTCATTATTGTACTTACTTTGAATATATTGTATGATTCACAAATAAACCAACACGTATGGGAGAACTACCTTAGTTTGAGGCCCTCTTCAGAGTATTGGCTATGTAGGCAGTGTCCTTTGATAGTGGGATCCTTGGGGTCAGATTGACACCATGTGCCTACTAACCCATTTTTTCCTAAGGTCACATTGAACACGTAAAGTTAAGGTTTTTCCATTTCACAAGGAGCAACTACCTATGATCCATATCTGAATGCACTAGAGCAAAGGTGAAGAAAAAATGCAGAAGTATCTTAGTGGTCACATCCTATTTCAATAGATATTTCATATAGGAAATTATCATTGAACCTCGATAGTAGCATCGATGCAACCATCCTAGGCTAATGTTACTATCTAAAGAGCCAAATGTGTCAAATCTATAATCTGATCATTGTTTTAGAATCTCCTTCCTAGCTATTTTTAGCCTTTTCTAGATCTAAACTACATTATTATTATACCAAGCTAAGTACTTTACTTCTTTGTCATTTATATATTTAATATAGTTGTACTTTCCATATTTAGACTATCTCAACATAATAAATTCAATGTATGTTTATATTTGAGTTTAAAATCTAAATGGCCTACTATAGAATTGATTATCACCCTTGTGCCATTTAATTTCTATATATCCCTTTAATAATCTAGATAATACCAATCTAGATATATTTTAGGGTTAAACATTTGGTGAACCTATCCATCTAAATGCAATTTCTTTTTATTCCTAAGGTTTTTAACCTGCTAGGGTTTTAGATTGTTGAATTTTTTAATTTCCTACTTTTACTATTTTGTAGGCAACCTAGGCATAACCCTAGATTGGGAGGTGTGCCTATTGAACATATTGAGCTTCCCCTCCACCCATCTAATATGTCTCAAAACAATGAGGGATATCATACCTTGGATCATGATATACCTATATTGACAGTGAAAAAATGATGATATGGTTATCATAAAAGAAGATTATGATAATGAAAACCTAAAAACAAATTAAAATGAAGAAATAGACCATGATCGAGTGCACGCAATTACATTATTTCATGAGTGTATTCGATAAAACCCTAAAGGTCTTGATGAGATGTTAAAAAATATACTTGATGCCAAATATTCCAAAACTATAGTGGAAACATCCCTCCCCTTGAACACATTACAACTAAATACATATATTGGGGGCACAGGTAATGTGTTTAAACCTTTGTTCCCTAAAACTACTATTGATGCATATATTATGGAATTGCCCATTATTTCAACACACAAACCAATTTCAATGCCTATTACTACTCAAAACATGTTTTCATCCCATTTGGTGACTACTAAAGTTGTTAATCTAAATCCCATTGGGCCTATAGTTCAATCATTCCTTCAAGTTATAAAAACCTTGGAAGATAAGATTACAAACACTGAATAAAAAGCTTTAAAAATCCCTCATGCTATAAATTCGCAAGATGTGTTGCATAACCCTCTTTCACTTGAAATCTTTTTGTACCCTTTACCAACTAGATTTGTTGCACCTAATTTTACATTTTACGATGGCAAGGATGTTCTAGAATAACATATTAGAACATTTTATGTAGTATGTCTTGACTATGCTTCTAATGATAAACTTTTGAGCAAATTATTTCCAAAAAGCCTCAAAGACTATGCTTTAAGGTGGTTTTATGATTTACCTCTCCAAATCATAAAAGCATTTAAACCTCTTGCTGACCAGTTCTTAGCACACTTTTCCATTAACATTTCTGAAAAGGTTTCCTATGCTCAAATTACCAAAATTAAATAAGGAAACAATAAACCTATCAATAAATATGTCTTGAGATATAAGACATTTCTAGACAAAATGACCAATCTTATGGAAAATAAAGAGCTGTAATATATATTCAAGCAAAGTTTTCTTATTCCTTTAAATAAGTCCATTGCTTTCAAGAAGTTCAAATCTTTCGATGAGTTATGCTATGTTGTACATAACCATAAAATGAAGCTTATGTCATTGAATAAGCTCAAGTATGTAACAAACATACCAGATGAATATACACCTAGTACCAAATTCATAATTAAACCAAGTTATAAGGTAAAACCTCTTGAGCCTAAAAAGGAAACAAATACCATGGTTAACACAGTTTCACAATAGCCTAATCGGCTCATCGTATCTAATGCACCAAGTAGATAATTTACACTTTATTTGAGTCCTTAGTTTCATTACTCTCGTAGTTGATAGAGTGTTAACTTATATCTCTCCTTCATCCTATCAAGGTTGATATGAATCAACCTCTACTTAAAGGATATGATGAGAATGCTTATTGTGATTATCATCAAGGACCAGGACATTCTATAAGTAGATGCTTCACCTTGAAGTACAAAATCCAAGATCTTATCGATGACCAAAAACTTATATTTGAGGATCCTCCAAATAAATTAGGTTCACAACCTAGTGAAAACTATAAATAGAAAAGATTTAAAATCATTTGAAAGACCATTCTAATAAGGAACCGAAAGTCTAAATGGCATATAATTCACATTCTCTTCCATCACATTTTTAGCACCTAATAGATGTTATTATTGGTACTTACACATGACATATACCTCTTATGGTTCAGACACCCTCTATTAATTTTGATGACAATGAAATTAAGGATGATGCTTATGATCTCAATTCTCTATTCATTTGAGCATACCTTGATCAACACCCCATATGCAGTGTTATGATTGATAATGGTTTAAGTGAAAATATTTGCACCATGACATTACTTACACACTTGGGTTATACTCATAATGACTTGTATCCTTCTACCAAATCAGTTAGATCATTCAATGGGACCTCCCAAAAGGTTTTTGGTGAGGTTGACTTATAGCTATAGGTTGGTCATGTATATGTGGATACAACTTTCTCAGTTATCCCTTCCATAGGAATATTTTGACATGTTATTAGGAAGACCTTTGATACACACTCTTTGATCAATACCTTCTACAGTGCATGAGTGTGTAAAATACATTCATACCAATTAGTTAATTATAGCTTCCAAAATTCCATATGAGCATCCTCTTGAACAAAATAAATTTATACCTAGACAACTAGCCATCAAGCCTACTAAGGATCATTCATCACAAAAGGGTAAGTAACAAGAAATCCCCTTTACTAGGTGACTAGTACTTGAGAGACCATTACATCAAAGACATGCAGTGGATTCCATGGAATCCCAATCTTCTACTACACACCATGTTTAAATATCTAAAACACCTCAAAATGTCCATATTGTTTCTATACCAAAGAAATAAATAATCACTCAATAATGGGTTCCAAGAACCCCTACTCATGTTACTCTTATTATTACTTCACGACCACAGAGTCCTATTCTACATATGTTGAGCACCATTGATACCACAATGACAAATATTAAACATATACATGTTCCTTGATAGTGTAACCAAGGTATTACACCTAATATATAGTGGAGAGGTACCTTTGACCATCTATTAGATGGTATCATAGGATGATCTTTCCTCTTCAAAAATACCAAAGAAATAAAAACATTCAAAACTCCAAAAAACACTTTCAGCACTCGCATGTTAGATTGGCTCATTGGCATCTATGTGTTAGTTCTATGTTGATGGGTGGCATATTTAGTTACTTCTACATACACATATGTGTCACACTTCTACTTGAGTGTGATACATGCATACACAAATACATGATACATTTTTATTTCATATGTTGGGCTTTCCCTCATGTCATATGGACATTGGGGGCATCCATTTCTTTAATCTTGATACACACAGGTTATATGGTTTGATGATCACACTACATTATATGTGTGATCTTACATATGTACTTACACATGCCTATTGTCTATGATTAGATCTTAAAAAGGGTACTTAATATGTAATACACTTAACATACTTTTCCAAACACATTGGATCCATAAGCGATTATGACATGTTTATGTTGGTTTCTTATGCTTTGTTTTATGCACTTCCTTGAGTGTCTTGTATTCTTTTTTCGAGCATTTGAATATGTTCCTTTACTTGTGACCCTCATGCCTATGTATGCTTTCATTGACATTGAAATATATCATTATTTATTTTATGGATATTTTAATATGTCCTTCTTGATTTTATGGACATTCGACTAGTTATGTCCCTTCAAGTGTGCAATATTTGAACATGCCCCTTGTTTGTGGTCTCCTTGGACCATTACCTCTTGACTTAATTTTTAGCGCTCTTGTGTGTATACTTGTTTGCTTGTTGAGCATGTAATATTACTATATAGGTATTGCCATGATCCTTATCATGCATCTTAGGCCTACATATGATCACATTGGTTATATGCATTTCAATGACACATTTATCTAGACATGTTGCTTCTATATGCTACATGGTTATATTCACATATTATATAATTATCTTATAATTTTATAGTGAGGTAACTACTAGTTATTATATTTTCATCACCTAAAATTGGGGGAATATTAGTGGGTGCATGTCATAGATACATGTTCTCCACACTTGGCATAGTTTCCCGATTATAGTGGGGGCATGCTTTGGAAGCATATTCTCCACACTCATTCAATACATGGTATTTATATTTATTTTTAGATTCAGTGGGGGCATGTCATATGGGCATCACTTTCATACATTCATAATTCTCATATTTAGTGGGGGCATGATTTAGAAGCACGTTCTCGACACTTATTCAATATTTGGTACTTATATCAGTTTTTAGATTTAGTGGGGGCATGCTTTGGAAGCATGTTTTTCACACCTTTTTAATATTCAGCATCTCCTATTTATAGTGGGGGCATGTTTTAAAAACATATCCTCCACATTGGTACTTATATTAGTTTTCAAATTTATTCATATATAGTGGGGGCATTCTTTTGAATCATATCCTCCACACATAATTATTTAATTGGCCAAAACACACAGTTATATGATTCAAATTAATAGTTGTGTTAGAATTCTATACATTGGTACTATTCTTATACATAGTTTCAGCATGAGACATATCTAAGGTGTATATGTTATGCAACATGTGCCTAATATTGTAAAATCCAAATCAATTTTAGATTTTAAAACTCTTTTATGGATTGTTACCATATTACATACTTTTTCGTGCTGATACCATGTGGAGTTTTACAAAGTTTTATTGAATCAATTTACTGCAATAGTTGATTCAACTTTTTCTATGGTTGAGCTGATCAAATCACTAAATCTTTCCAAGTTTTTAGGTTAGACTTGATCATCTAACCTTACTAGGTTATAAGTATCAGTAGGTTGTGTTGTTCCTTTTTCTGCATAGCCAGTTTGTGTTTCCTCTTCAGCTGGTTTCATTCTTTATTGCTCATTTTCTGTGTTTGGGCATTTTTTGTTTCAGTCTTTCCTTGTTCTACTTTACCTTCATTTTTTTTCCCCTTGGATTTGCTTTGCCTTAGCCCCCTTTTTACCTTAGCCCTGAAGTGCCCTAGATAATTTTCTGAAGGCACTTCACTTGCCTTATTTTCCCCCAAGTGTCCCTTTGGAATTATTGTGAAGGGCACTTCTTTTACCCAAGTGACCCTTCACAATTTTTCTTAAGGGCACTTTTTCATCTAAGTGTCCCTTCAAAAAAATTCTAAAGGGCACTTTTTGCCAAAGTGACACTTCAAAAAAAAATTGAAGGGCACTTTTTGCCAAATTATCCCTTCAAAACTTTTCCAAAGGGCACTTTTTCATCTAAATGTCCCTTAGGAAAAAATTTGAAGGGCACTTTCCACCCAAGTGTCCCTTCAGATCTTTTTTGAAGGGCACTTTTGCCCTATCCTTTCCCAAATGCCCCTTTAGATTTTTTATGAAGGGACATTTTTTGTCCAATTGCCCTTCGAGAATTTTTTTCAAGGGTTACTTTTGGCTCGGGTGTCCTTCAAAAAAAATTTAAAGGACACTTTCTTCCAAGTTTCCTTCAATAAAAGTTCTCAAAGGGCCTTTTTCCCAAAGGTTTCCCTTCAAAAACGTTCGAAGGGGCCATTTTCGTTGGAAATGCCCTTTGGAATTTTTTGAAGGGGCTTTTGTTTCCCCCAAGTATCCTTCAAAACTTTTTTGAAGGACACTTTCCTCCAAGTGCCCTTCAAGAAAAGTTATCAAAGGGACCTTTGGCTTAACCAAAGCTTGAAAGCAAAATTCCCAAAGGTTTTCCTTTGGACTTTTATCTGAAGGAATTACTTTGAGAAAATTGTCAAGTTGTTGCCCAAGCAATAACCCTGGCTGAATTGCCCATGACATGTTGTAGGACATCAAATTTAAATCAAGCAACTAGACATTAGGTTAATGCATGACATGTCATAGGACATCAAATTTAAGGTGGGAAACTATTTATTGGGTCGATGCATGATGTGCCACAGGATGTCAAATTTAAAGCAAGCAACTAGCTATTGGGTTGATGTATGATGTGCCACAAGTCATCAAATTTAAGGTGGGCAAATAAACATTAGGGTCAATAAAAATCAGGTTTCCTAACATGATTAACCTATGAATTTTATAATTATAAGAGCTTAGAAAACTCGAAGCGGTCTTGGAAGTGCAAACTAGGTTTCCCAAGGTGTTATAAGTAAAGTAGGTAAGAAAACTCAAATGGGTCTATAGATGCAAATCAGGTTCAAGTAGGTGCTTGACTTATGAGTTTTATAAGTGAAGTCATTTAGAAAACCCTAAAGGGTCTAAATAGAAGCAAATCAGATTTTTGGAATTGCTTACCTTATGATCTTGATCAAATGGCTAATCGACGGCGTAGAACCATGATCTGACTCATTCCTTGAAGACCAATCAAAAGGAAAAGATAAAGACAAATTGAATTAAAGTAACCTTTTTCCATCCCATTACATAAATTGACAAACCAAGGAGAAGAAGTTGGGAAGCATCTTTAGAGGGTTGAGCCCATGGCATTCAAGAAGGTGGCGTGGATCAATCAAAGTGCCCTAACAAGCATCAATGGCAAAAATTAGTTACAACTGAGGATAATTACTTCCAATATATTTGATTCCTCTCTTTAGCACAAGGGACCTCCCTTATCTCTCTCTCTTTTCTATAAATAAGACCCTTGTGCTATTTTTATTTCATCCACAGATAGTATGGCAAGGCCCTACTGGAATGTTTTACCATTTTCTTGCCTTTGAGCAAAGAAGCATAAGTCTATTTTATTTCTAAGTTCTAGAGATTTGTCTGGGCATGCAAGAGACACAAAGTGATAGAAAGTGATGTTTTATCCTTCTATTCTTTGTCCTTCATGCTTTTGAGTAAAGGGTTGATCTAATAGCTCATGTATAGTGCATTCTAGCTGTATGAGATTTTGGATATGTGTAACCCTTTTCTAGACTATACAAGTTATCTTTCTAGTTACTTACCTTATGTGATCTCATTCATTTTGTCTCTAAATTGAAATATTTATGTTGGAATTTTCTCGAGATCAAATAATAGTCTTGTATTCTACTGTATTGTGTAAAAGTATAGGGCATACGTGTGGATAATAACTTTTGGTATATCACCATTTTAGACTAGGCTTTTCATTTATGTAAATTTTTTACCCTTTTCATTCAAACAAGCTGGTTCAATAGATTTTATTGCACAAAAGCTAATACAGGAAGCTAGCCCTTTCAACCTAGAGGTTCATTCACACTTATAATAACACCCACAAGCTAGGAAATGTCACAACATTGCCCAAATTTGGAGGAGGTCTAAACAGCCTTCTTCTAAGGTGCAAGATTTAGAGACAACAATTTTGGCACACCTAGTGGGACCAAATTCTTTGTTATTTTCATGTCAAGGTGAATGTTGGTCTTGAAAAGTATTGTTTGTATTTTAAAATACAACATTTTGTGACTCCAAAGGGTGAGAATCCCTGGTTCTAGACCAAATTTCCCATAGTTTACTTCATGGTCCTCACTAGGTCATCTAGGATATTTGACCAAGAACCTCTAGCAAAAGCTCTTTTTGAGGAACAACATCTTAAACCATTCCTAGTGCTTAGAGAGCCTGGGTAGGGTGGTTATGAAGAGGAAGAAGAAGAGGTTTAGGAAGTTAAAGAAACTAAAAAATCAAGAAGTAGAAAATCAAGAAAACATGGATAGGCTTCAACCCTTCCCTACTTTTAATACCCAAAACCCAATAGAACTTCTTGCATATGACCCCATCCCTCTAAATGCTACAAAAAGTCTTCCTAGTTTCAATGGAGAGGGTCCTATTAACCCATCTGAATATATTAGAGACATCTGTAATTTTTGCAATTTCCATAATGTTACTAGGGCCAACATAGCCATTACGTTACTTGTTATGTCTTTAAAAGGCAAAGCACTTGATTGGTATAGAACATTGGAAGGGGGTTGCATTACAAGTTGGAATGGATTTCAAGATCTATTGGTGACAAGATTTGAAAATAAGAGTGATCATGCTTCCCTAATACATCATCTGAATATAATAAGAAGAGGTCCAAATGAATCCATGGGAGATTTCAATGAGAGATTTCAAAGAACATGGTATAGGCTACCACCAATCATGAGACCTCCTCCTAGCTTTGTGTTCCCAACATACCTCAAATGGATTGGTCTGATGTTGTTTTTATGTTACAATCAATGGAAGGATTCACTCTTCCAAGTGCATATGAGCTAGAAATTGAGGTTGAGAATAGCTTAATTCAAGCTAGAAAACTTCCTCTAAGAGTTTCCATGTCTTTGTTGTCCCATAATTCAGTTGAAGCTATAAGCATTTCATAAGTTCCTAATTCTAACATGAATCCAGGATCCTTTTCCAAGAAGGTAGATAATGTTGTGGATAAGGATGAAAAAATTAGATCATTGAGAGGTCAGCTTAAGCAAGCTCAATATTAGGCAAGTGCTCCTCCTAATGCATAATATTATCCTCAACAAGGACATAGAGCTCCACCCCAATACAATTATCAATGGAGAGGACAAAATAAACAAGGTTACAATAGGTAGCTCAATGCACATAATCCAAATTCTACTCCTCCTGTAAAGGTTATTGTTTTAGTACATGCAAATCTAGTGCAAGGAGAGGATCATTTGGACCAATGGGGGTAGCCTCAAGGTTAGTTTTTACATGATGATAGAGGAACCAGCCATACTTTGACAACACAAGAGGAAATTATTCCCTACATGATAGTAGAATAAGCATGTCCCAACCAAAGGGATAGTTATGGAGAAGGTAGTAGCCCAAGTGTGGGAATGATGAATTTCCAAGCAAAAGATGATTTTGTGTTGACTCAAGGAATGCCATTTGTAGCTAATAAAGGATCTAAGAAGAGAGCATTGGGACAAGGCCAATAACCATGGGTAGCTCTAAGTGATGCCTCTCCAAGGCCACCAAGTGTCAATCAAAGTGTTGCACTTGCTACAAGTCATGATTCCCAAAAAAATTAGAATGTAAGTGGGGCTACCAAGATTGCAATGCATTAGACTCAAGCTCCCTCATTACCATCAAAAATTATAGAGAAGGTGAATACTCCCTCTCTAAACATTGTTAATTCATTAAAGAGCACCAAAATAGGTATATCCCTTTTGGAAGTCTTACATATACCCAGTCAAAAAGAGCTTTTGCAAGAGCAATTGGCAAGCATTCATGTGACTCCTCAAGTTTCAAAGCACAATGGTTTGGCTCTCACAAATTCTCCAAATAATCTTTTACAGCCCTCAACCAAGGCTGAAAATACTCCACCTTTCTGCCTCACACTCATTATGGGAGACAAATTAGTCCACAATTGCATTTTGGATAGTGGAGTAAGCACTACCATCATGCCTAAAGTAGTGGTTGATACGTTGGGTTTGAACTATGAGACACATAGCAAGGGTGTGTTACATCTAGATGGGACTCCAACCAAGATGGTAGGATTGGAAAATATTTTTACATGGTTGCCCAGGCTTCCCTATCATGCAAAACATTGTGGTTGTGGACCTTTCAGCACACTTTTTTATATGCTTGTCAAGGGACTTCATAGCCAAGATAGGAGGTTACTTTTCTACTGATTGGTTTTTTCTAGGTTTTAGGACAAGTTATGGGACTAAGGTAAATATAAGGACTGAGCCCTTAGCAAGGTTCTACATTGAGCCATACTTGGAGATAATGTCAAATCAAAATTATCTAATCAGTAAGGAAGAGGAAATGATCATGGATGGTGAAATATCTTCCCCTCTTAAAGGTATTTTTATCTTTATCTTGACAAGCATAACACTAAAATACATGGTCTTTATCCTTACACTTTCATTAAAGAGACTGATTTGTGAGTTTATTAGATGCATGAAGAGAAAGTTTCAATTCATTCACTCACCAATGAGGATCATGAACTTGATGGCATGTGGGAAATGTTCTTTGATGGTTCAAGGAACAAAGTAGGTGTAGGATCTGGTGCCATGATAGTTTTTCCATCGGGGAATCATTACTACTCTTCTTATAGCTTTCACTTCAACTGCACTTACAATGTGGTAGAATATGAAGGCCTAGTTCACGGTTTCCAATGGGCAAAGAGGAGAGGAATCAAGAATTTAAAAGTCTATGGAGATAGTGAGCTAGTCATTCAAGTAAGAAGTCAAGATACAAAAAAAAACCCCTTGCTTAAGTCCTACAAGCATAGGGTATGGGATTTACTTGAAGATTGTGATTCCTTCAACATACAGCCCATACCAAGAGACTTGAACAAGCATGATGATAAATTGGCTACAATAGGAGCTTATTTTGACTCAACTGCTAATATAGCAAAGGAGAAGGATCAATCTCATATAAATATCATTGTGAGACCTTCCATTTTGGATAATGAAGTGTCATGGTAAGTGTCTGAAAGTGATGAACATATTACACACTTCTTTCAAAATGAGGTAGGCTTCTCCTCAAGAAATCAAAAGAGGTTACATGATCATTATGAAGAGTAAATTATACAACTGAAGAAAAATAAAATACCCAAGGGGATGATTACCTTGGAGACTGTCTTTAATGAGGATGATCAAAATAAGAATCAAATAATGAGCATGTCAACAAAGGAGGAAAACTATGAGAGGGTTCTGATTTTCAAAGACAAACTTTTGAAGATTGGCAAGGTATGTTCTTAGCCAGAAAGGCAAGCTTTCATTACATTATGCAAAGAGTTTCATGACATCTTTGCTTGGGAGTACAAGGACTTGAAAGGGTTTGATCTAAGTCTAGCCCATCACACCATTGAGTTAGAGCCTGAAACTAAACTGGTAAGACAAAAGTAAAGGCCAATCAATCATAAGATAGAAGAACTCATTAAGAAAGCACTAACCAAGTTAAATTGAGTCTAGGATTATCTTTCCTATACAACACTCAACTTGGGTAGCAAACCTTGTGCCAGTTCAAAAGAAGAATGGATAAATCAAACTTTGTGTGTATTTTCATGATCTAAATAGAGTGTCTCTGAAGGATCATTATCCACTCCCTTCCATGGAACAAATTATGTAAGTTGTTTCAGGTTCTCAACATTTCTCACTTCTTGATGGTTATTTAGGTTATAACTAAATATTGGTAAATGAAGAGGATCAATTCAAGATAGCATTCACCATCAAGTGTGGGACCTTTGCCTACAAGAAGATGCCATTTGCTTTATCTAATGTTGGATATACATTTCAAAGGGCAATGGGCATAGCTTTCAAAGGTTTGATCAATAAGTTTTTACTTGTTTACATTGATGATATAACCATTTTTTCAAAGGATGTTGTTAATCATATGGGACACCTAAGACAAGTGTTTGAGAAATGTAGGGAGTATGCATATCCCTCAATCCAAAGAATTGCATCTTTGTTGTCCATGAAGATAAGCTTTTGGGTCATGTTGTTTCAAAAGAAGGCTTATCTATTGACCCTAAAAGGATTGAAGCTATTTTAGGCTTGTCCTTGTCTCAACATAAGAAGGGGTTGAAAAGTTTCTTGGGAAAAATAAACTTTGTAAGGAGGTTTATCCCAAACTTTGGAACTATGGTAAAGCCTATCACAACCATTCTAAAAAAGAACCAAGTTTTTACTTTGACAACAGAATGTAAGAGCAATTTTGAAGCAATAAAATAAGCAATTGTAGAATCTCCTACTCTCTTAAATCCAAATTTTGCTAAATATTTCATACTCTATACCTTTTCTAACCTTGACACAATCTTAACTATGCTTATACAAAATAATGATGAAGATGTTGAGCAGCCAATTGCATTTTTCAGCCAAGGATTGGAGTATAAAGTAAGATATTCTTTTGTGGAGAAGCAAACCTTAACCATCATTAGAGGATTGAAAAAATTCAAGAATATGGTTTCCAACAACAAGATTCATGTCATGGTTTCCCATCCTCATACCAAGGAGTTCCTCCTAAGCAAGGATCTCAATGAAAAGAGTATTGGATGGATCACGAAAGTGATGGAATATGGCATCGACATTAAGGTAACCAACTTGGTAAGAGGAAGAGGTTTGTGTGAACATTAAGCATCTAATTTTCAAGAGCTAAAGGAGAAAGCTTTGGTCAATCAAGTTCAAACCCAACTAGTTGATCAAATGCAAAATCAAAGTTGGAACAAGACATCATTGGTTTTCTTCAGAATAGTGAGTGTCCAAATGGCTTGAACAAATCTCAAAGGATGTATTTTAGGCTGCAAACTATTTCTTATTGTCTTGTGGATGGCATTCTCTTTAAAAATTATGTGAATAATGTATTGCTAAGATGTATTAACAATGATAAATTTGATATGCTTCTATAAAAGTTCCATAATGGAGCAGATGGTGGTCACTTCTCTCCTAGAACAACAGCTGTAAAGATAATGAGAGCTAGTTACTATTCGCCTAGTATTTTTAAGGACTATTATCATTGGGTTAAGGTTTGTCCTCAATGTAATTTCTTTGTTGGAAAACCAAAACTTTCATTTCTTCTATTGAATCTTGTTTAAGTGGACCAGCCTTTCATGCAATGGGGCCTTGACTTCATTGGCATGATCAACCCTCCATCAAGTGTTGGACACAAATGGATATTGACTGCTACGAACTACTTCACAAGGTGGGTAGAGGATGTTACATTGAAGGAAGCAAACTAAAATGGTATCTTAGAGTTTTATGATAGCATTCTGACAAGGTTTAGAGCTCCTTAAGTCATCATCTTGGATAATACACTTACCTTCATAGGTGCTAAATATTTTGATTGGGCAATAAAGAGTGGGGTTCATTTGAGTACTTCATCCAACTACTACCCTCAAGGTAATAGAGTGGCTGAGTCTACCAACAAAAACCTCATCAAGATCATTAAGAGGATGTTGGAAACTAATCAAATAACATGGCATAACAAGATAAAGATAGCCTTATAAGTAGATAGAATCACTCCCAAGAAGTCAATTGGTAATTCTTCCTTTGTATTTATTTATGACAGAGAAGCTAGGCTATCTATATCAGAAGAGATCCCTAGCTCAAAACTTACACAATAGCTAGAATTACTTGAAAACACACCCATGGAGGCCAGATTGATAGAATTAATGCAGTTGCAGGAGGCAAGAGATGATGCCCACAAAGCTTTGGAACACTATCAAGTTCTCATGAAGAAATCCTTTGACAAAAGGACAAGGGTAAGAATGTTCAAAGAATGTGACTTAGTCTTGAAATGGGACGAGGATAGAGCAAAACCAGGTAGACATATAAAGTTTTATACTTTGTGGAGTGGTCCTTATATCATCATCAAGTGCAAGCAAAGAAAATCCTTTCAGTTGTCTAGAGTTGCCTATTCCAGTGAATGGGATCCACTTGAAATATTACTTTTAGACCTTGCTAGCCATGTCTTGTAAATACTTGTTGTTGTGTGTTTCCTTTGTTATTTTTGTTTTCCCTAAGTGCTTTGCAGCACAAGTGTTTCCCTTTCAGGTGTTTTCTTTCCTTATGTTTGCCTTGTTGTGTTTTTCCTATTTTTTGCTCTCAACCATGGGCTTGCTCTTTTGGATTTTTTTTGCCTTTCATGACTCCATCCCCAATGGAAAGATGCAGGTAGCTGGTCTTGGAAATATCAATCATGTTTCACCTAGAAATTGCTAGAATGTTGCCCCTTTTTCTGCATAACCAGTTTATGTTTCCTCTTCAGATGGTTTTCATTCTTCCTTGCTCATTTTCTGTGTTTAGGCCTTTGTTGTTTTGGTCTTTCCTTATTCTTATTTCCCTTCATTGTTTTTCCCCTTGGCTTTATTTTGCCTTAGCCCCCTTTTTTCCTTAGCCTAGAAGTGCCCTTTAAAATTTTCAGAAGGCACTTCACTTGCCTTATTTTCCCTCAAGTGTCCTTTTGAAATTATTCTAAAGGGCACTTATTTTACCCAAGTGACCCTTTAAAAAATTTATGAAGGGCACTTTTTCGTCTAAGTGTCCCTTCAAAAAAATTCTACAAGGCACTTTTTTCCCAAGTCACCCTTGGAAAAAAATTTGAAGGGCACTTTTTTCCCAAGTGTCCCTTCAAAACTTTTTTGAAGGGCACTTTTGCCCTAACCTTTCCCAAATGCCCCTTCAAAATTTTTTTGAAGGGACATTCTTCATCCAAGTGTGCTTCAATAATTTTCTCAAAGGGTCACTTTTGGTCCAGGTGTCCTTTAGAACTTTTTTGAAAGACACTTTCTTCCAAGCATCCTTCAAGAAAAGTTCCCAAAGGTTGCCCTTCAAAAAAAATTTGAAGGACCATTTCCATTGGAAATGCCCATTGGAATTTTCTGAAGGGGCTCTTGTTCCCCCCTAGGTGTCCTTAAAAGCTTTTTTAAAGGATAATTTCCTCCAAGTGTCCTTGGGCAAAATTTCTTGAAGGGACCTTTGGCTTAGCCAAAGCCCAAAAGCAAAATTCCCAAAGGAATTCCTTTGAACTTTTGTCCAAAGGAATTACTTTAGGAAAATTGTCAAGCCATTACCTAAGAAATAAACCCAATTGAATTGCCCATGACATGTCATAGGATGTCAAATTTAAAGTAAGCAACTATCTATTAGGTTGATGCATGATGTGTCATAAGACATCAAATTTAAGGTGGGCAACTAGTCATTAGGTCGATGCATGATGTGTCATAGGATGTCAAATTTAAAGCAAGCAACTAGCCATTAGTTCGATGCATGACGTGTCATAGGACATCAAATTTAAGGTGGGAAACTAATCATTAGGTTGATGCATGGTGTGTCACAAGATGTTAAATTTAAAGCAAACAACTAGTTGTTGGATTGATGCATGACGTATTGTAGGACATCAAATTTAAGGTGGGTAACTAACCATTGGGATCAATACAAATTTGGTTTCCCAACATGCTTGACTTATGAATTTTATAAGTAGAAGAGCTTTTAAAACATGAAAGGGTCTTGGCAGTGCAAACTGGATTTCTTATGGTGTTTTGCTTATAAGGTTTAATAAGTAAAGTAGGCAAAAAAACCTGAATGGGTCTGCAGATGCAAATTGGGTTTAAGCAGGTGCTTTACTTATGAGTTTTAAAAGTGAATTCATTTAAAAAACTTGAAAGGGTCTAAACAAAAGCAAATCATATTTTTGGAACTACTTAGCTTATGAGCTTGATCAAACGGCTAATTGACGATATATAACCATGATCTAAGTCATTCCTTGAGGACCAATCAAAAGGAAAAGACAAAGCCAAACTAAATGAAAGTGACCTTTTTCTATGCTATTTCACAAATCAACAATCCAAAGAGAAGCAGTTGGGAAGCATCTTTAGAGAGGTGAGCCCATGGCATTCAAGAAGGTGACATGAATGAATCAGAGTGCCCTAATAAGCATCATTGGCAAAAATTAGTTGTAGCTGAGGACAATGACGTTTAATAGATTTGATTCCTCTCTTTGGCACAAGGTACCTCCCTTATCTCTCTCTTTTTGATATAAATAAGACCCTTGAGCTATTGTTATTTCATCCATAAATAGTACGATGAAGCTCTACTGGAATGTTTGGCCATTTTCTTGCCTTCGAGCAAAGACGCATAAGTCTATTTTATTTCTAAGTTCTAGACATTTGCTTAGGCATGCAAGAGACACATAATGATAGAAAGTGATGTTTTATCCTTCTGTTCTCTATCCTTCATGATTTTGAGTAAAGAGTTGATCCAACAGGTCATGTAGAGTGCATTCTAGCTATATGAGATTTTGCATATGTGTAACCTTTTTCTGGACTATACAGGTTGTCTTTCCAATTACTTACGTTGTGTGATCTCATTAATTTTGTCTCTACATTGAAATATTTATGTTGGAATCTTCTAGAGATCAAAGAATAGGCTTGTATTCCTCTGTATTATGAAAGTATAGGGTATACATGTGGATAATAACTTTTGATATATCACCATTTTAGACTAGGCTTTTCATTTATGTAAATTTTTTACCCTTTTCATCCAAACAAGCTGGTTCAACAAATTTTATTACATAAAAGCTAATACAAGAAGCTATCCCTTTTAACCTAGAGGTTTATTTCCACTTTTAGGCACACCCACAGGCCTATAAATGTCCCAACATTGCCCAAATCTTGGGGAGGCCTAAACAGCCATCTTCTAGGGTGGAAGATTTGGACACAACAGGTTGCATGATTGAGCTAATCTCAACTTCTAGGTGGCAACTCATTTTTGCTCCAAAGTTAGGGGTATTTGCCTCTCTCTCTCTCTCTCTCTCTCTCTCTCTCTCTCTCTCTCTCTATATATATATATATATATATATATATATATATATATACTTTAAATATTTATCCTAATATTAGTTTTAGATCTGTATAATGATACATTTTTTCAAAATAACTTACCAAAAGGCAAGGTGTTTACATTGGCACATGGGTGTACTCCTAAACCTTGATTTTTCAATTTCAATCTATTTCAAGTACTTTCAACCCAAATTATATACACTAATTGTATACTATAGCATGCTCTTGATTTCAGGTCAGTCACCCACAAAGTACTCAATTTATGCACATGTAAAGGCAATGTGTGCTCTACACACCTAGGTGTGCATTCCTTTCATTTAAACTAGCAATTTCATTACTAGATTAAAAGAATGAAATGTAGACAATATTTTATGATTATATAACACCTCAGTGTTGTATAGTTGAAAAACTCAGACCTCAATTGTTTCTCTCAATTTTTTACATTTCCTGCTTCTGCAAGTCTCACATCTACTCTATCTTTGTGTCCCTTTGCCTATGTATCTTAGTCTGACTAGTCTTATGTTGATGACCTAGGCCTTCTATCTTGCCTAGAATGCTTAAAATGTACTTGTCTTACATCTCTACAAGTTTAGAACATGTGCCTGCTCACAAATTTTGATGTTCTTTGCAAGACTCAAATATTAATCTTGGGTCAACTCTTTTTTGCCCTCTTTCTTTTCATTTTTCTCATTCATTTTCTCATTTTATTATTGTTTTATGTTTGTAGGTTAAGTTTGAATGTCACAATGTAGGAAGATAGTATATACATAATTTCTATATCAAATATAATATTTATATCAATGTACAATCATATATATTACATATATTATGTAATACATACATACATACATACATACATATATATATACATATATATATATATATATATATATATATATATATGTATGTATGTATGTATGTGTATGTATACATGCATGCATGCATACATACATGTGTGTGTGTGTGTGTATGCATGCATGTATACATACACATACATACATACATACATTTATATATATATATATATATGTATGTATGTATGTATGTATGTATGTATGTATGTATTACATAATATATGTATGTATATAATACATACATATACATATACATATATGTATGTGTATATAATACATGTATGTATGTACACACACACCCACATACACACACATATACACATATATATACATACATACATATATACATTATGTATGTATGTGTAATGTGTGTATATATATATACACATTACACATACATACATAATGTATATATGTATGTATGTATATATATGTGTATATGTGTGTGTATGTGGGTGTGTGTGTACATACATATACATACATGTATGTGTATGTGTATATGTATATGTGTGTGTATACATATGTACCTACATATACATATATATGTATGTATGTATATACATACATACATACATATGTACACATACACACACACAAACGAGTATAAGTTCCTTAGTTTAAGATAATAGGGCATATTCATGTATATGTACACACATACATAATAATAATAATAATTAAGTTTTGATTTTTTTTATAAAAATAAAATATTGTTTTTAAAGAATGTGATAAGGTCCAAAATACTTAGGAAGGTCACTGGGACATAAAATCTCAAATAAGAACAAAATTTTAAAATCGAGTTGAAAGTGAACTTCCTCCTTATAGTGGAGTAATGATTTTATTTGTTGGATCTAACAAATTATAATTGTTGGATTGAAAATCTTGGGTCAACTCTTTTTTGTCCTCTTTATTTTCATTTTTCTCGCTCATTTTATTGTTGTTTGATGTTTGTAGGTTAAGTTTGAATGTCACAATATAGGAAGATGATATATACAGAATTTATATATCAAGTATAATATTTATATCAGTGTCTCTCTCTCTCTCTCTCTCTCTCTCTCTCTCTCTCTCTCTCTCTCTCTCTCTCTCTCTCTCTCTCTCTCTCTCTCTCTCTCTCTCTCTCTCTCTCTCTCACACACACACACACACACACACACACAAAAAGTGCATAATAATAATAATTAAATTTTGATGTTATTTGCCAAAATCAGATATTATTTTTAAATAATTTGATAAGGTCTAAAATACTTAGGAAGGTCACTGGGACATAAAATCTCAAATAAGAACACACACACACACACACACACACACACACACACACACACACACACACACACACACACACACACACACACACACACACACACACACACATATATACACACATAAATGTATGTATATGTATATACATATGTATATGTGTATGTGTGTGTGTGTGTGTGTAAGTATAAGTTCCTTAATTTAAGATAATAGCGCATATTCATGTATATGTACACACACCAAATAATAATAATAATAATAATAATAATAAAATTTTGATGTTATTTGCCAAAATCAAATATTATTTTTAAATAATTTGATAAGGTCTAAAATACTTAGGAAGGTCACTAGGACATAAAGTCTCAAATAAGAACATATATATATATACACATACATGTATGTATATGTATATGTATGTATATACATATGTATGTGTATGTATATACATGTGTGTGTGTGTGTGTGTGTGTGTGTGTGTGTGTGTGTGTGTGTGTGTGTGTGTGTGTGTGTGTGTGTGTGTGTGTGTGTGTGTGTGTGTGTATAAGTATAAGTTCCTTCATTTAAGATAATAGGGCATATTCATGTATATGTACACACACCTAATAATAATAATAATAAAGTTTTGATTTTTTTTGTAAAAATCAAATATTGTTTTAAATAATATGATAAGGTCCAAAATACTTAGGAAGGTCACTAAGACATAAAATCTCAAATAAGAACATTTTTTTTAAATTGAGTTGAAAGGGATCTATCTCAAAGTGAAGTAATGATTCTATCTGTTAGATCAAGAAAATTATAATTGTTGGATTGAAAATCTTGGGTCAACTCTTTTTTGTCCTCTTTATTTTAATTTTTCTCAGTCATTTTCTCATTTTATTATTGTTTTATGTTTGCAGGTTAAGTTTGAATGTCATAATGTATGAAAATGATATATATATAATTTATATATCAATTATAATATCTATATCAATTTATAATCAAATATATATATATATAGACACACACACACACACACACACACACACACACACATTTATGAGTATATGTTCCTTAGTTTAATATAATAGGTCTTATTCATATAGATTCACACACACACACACACACACACACACACACACACACACACACACACATACACATGGCAAAGTGTTTATATAAAAATAATTAATTAAATATACCACAAATAAAAAAGGTGGGTGAGCGCATCAAGCCCCATCCACGGAACTTGTACGGTCGATGGGACCATTTAATCCTATCTCCTCTTAATAAATGCAACTGTGAGTGTCGCCCCCAACCTAATTTTAAAGTAGCAATAGGCCAAGGCAGTAAAAGGTGATGACCAAGTCCTTCAAATAGCCCTTATATATTTTTTTAATTTTATTGTTTAATATAACATTACTTTTCTTTATATATATAAGCCTTTATATTTTTTTTAATTTTATTGTTTAATATAACATTACATATATATATATATATATATATATATATATATATATATATATATAAATTAGCCTTTATATATATTTTTAATTTTAGTGTTTAATATAACATTACTTTTATATATATATATATATATATGTAATGTTATATTAAACAATAAAATTAAAAATATATATAAGGGCTTATATATATTTTTAACTTTATTGTTTAATATAACATTACATATATATATATATATATATATATATATATAAAAGTAATGTTACATTAAACAATAAAATTAAAAATATATATAAGGGCTATTTGAAGGACTTGGTCAGCATCTTTTACTGCCTTGGCCTATTGTTACTTATTTATATATATATTTATATATATATAACTGGGGGTGTCCCACAACCTAATTTTAAAGTAGCAATAGGCCAAGGCAGTAACGGGTGCTGACCAAGTCCTTCAAATAGCCCTTATATATGTTTTTAATTTTATTGTTTAATATATATATATTAATAAATATATATATATTAAACAATAAAATTAAAAACATATATAAGGGCTATTTGAAGGACTTGGTCAGCACCCGTTACTGCCTTGGCCTATTGCTACTTTAAAATTAGGTTGTGGGTGACACCCCCAATTGCATTTTTTGAGAGGAGATAGAACTAGATGGTCCCATCGAGATAAGGTACTTATTGCCATGAAAATATGAATGAATTAAGACATGTCGATTTAAAATGCATACGATTATATATATATATATATATATATATATATATATATATATATATATATATATATATATATATATATATATATATATATATATATATATGCATGCATACATATATATACATACATACATATATATATGTATATGTGTGTGTGTATACATACATATATATACAAACATATATACATATATATGTATGTATATGTGTGTGTGTGTATATGTATGTATGTATGTATATATATATATATATATATATATATATATATATAATTATATGCATTTTAAATCGACATGTCTTAATTCATTCATATTTTAATGGAAATAACTACCTTATCTTCATTTTAAACTTTATAGGTAAATTATGAATAATAAGAGATTTTCCTAACACATAAATTAAGTAAGATGCATTGCTCAATCCACATATAGGGAGTTGAGGGAGAGGGAGAGAGGTATCATTCGACTATATACCATCCTATACTACACACATACCTCTTATTGTACCAATTCAATATTTTCATTTTAAACCAAAAAATAATAAAAATGAAAGTAGAGTAAGAGGTTTTCATTTTACACATTTATTAATATTAACATGAATAAACAAGGCTTAAGTAGAGAAGCATGTCTCTTCTCCAACACTTTCCCAAGAAATTTTCCAAATCTCAAAAATGCAACAAAGATGATCTACACAATAATCCCTCAAGCTCCTTCCTCAAACAAGCTCTCAACAATGGATGATCAACCCACAAACAAGTCAAATATTGTAAATAAATAGAAAAATCCTCCACAAAAACTCCACCAAAATTCATTAATGGAGAGAGTAATTTTCTTACAAAAACAATCATTTTTATTTACACACCAATATTTTTCCTTACAAATTTATTACAAGTCCATGTGGGTTCACTTATAAAAGTAAACCCATCCTTACACAATTCTTACAAGGTTATAAAATTTCCTTACATGTCTCATACTTCTTCATACATTGTTATTTAATTTTTTTAAATGTGCCATGTGGGTTTACTTGCACAATTAAACCACTTTCCTACACATGCATTTAATTCCTTGCATGTCCAAATGGGCTTCTTATAATTTCATTTAACTTACTTACAAATTTACTCACACATTTTACCCATTTGCATAATTCTCCATATCTATGCTAAAAGTTTAGGTCCTATAGATTACTTAACAAGCCTACTTGATAGTGTTCATAGCCTTCCTAGAATACCAATGCACCCACTTCTTTTAATATTTGAATTTTAAAATAATTTTAAATTAAATTATTAGCCTTAATTATTGATTTAATTTTTTGGGGTTTTACATGTGTATTACCTGTGTTTGGTTAAAGCGCTGAGACACCTAATTTAGTTAAATAAATTAAAATAATTAAGCTACTAATTTGCTATGTTTCTTACCTTGTTTGAATTTTTGTAAATAGCAACAAATAAGGATAAATAGAGACTTAGTTGAAAATTAACTGTCATGGATGATCTGGGTTCTAAAATTTGAGATTTGAGTAGTAGTTTATGTCATCAACATGATTCTATTGTTTGTCTATTTACTAGATAGTAGCACCCATTTTGGATAATATTGGCATCAATGTGTAGTGTGTCCTCAATGTGGTGATAATGTCCTCTTTATGGGACTATTCCTATTTTTAGGGAGCACCTACGCCTATGTTTGTATGTTTTATTCCTGTGAGACCAAAGCTTATAACTGTGTATTATACCTATAAATCTTGATTTGATGTGAAAATGCTAGTTCTCTTTTTTAGAATCAAAACCACTGAGAGGGGGGTTGAATCACTAAATAAACTTTTCTTTAAATTCTACTTATCATTCATTAATCATTCAAACTAATATAGAGATATAGCAATGCATAATCAACCATTCATATGAGAACGAAGTAAAAACATAACACATGAACATAAGAGCTACAGGGGAAAACCTCATGGGAAATAAAACCCACTAACACACAACTTGGACTGCAGTCCTATAAGAAATGAATCAAGATTTAGTGAGGCACCAACCCCACAAGGAACACCAATTTAACTAGTCCTTTAACAAGCACCAACTTGCAAGGAGGCACCAATCCCCTAGGTGACTTATCACCAACTCATCCACATAGAATATGTGATAACCTTTAGACACCTATTTCTCACTCAATTGATGATGATCACCTTCTTTTTCTCTTCACACTATTCTATCTTTCTCAAACAGTCTATTAGGCCTCTTTGCTCAACTAGCCCTCTTCATGGCAGATTTAGGTCATATAACCTTACTCATCATCTATAAAGTCATTATTATAACTTCATGACATATTCAAAACACATATATGATATCCTTTAATGCCTCTTCGTAGTTTCCAAACTTTTATATCACTCGTTCACCTCATCAATATTCTAACTAGTCAAATTAGGTCTATTAGACCTTCTTCTTATACTTGACTCTTTCTTTCACATACCTTGGCTAGAAACAAACCTATAAATAATTGGATCACATTTGGAATATATCAAAAAACATGTTTCACAAGATAAATAACCACTACATAAGTCATCCATTACTCATAAGGACTAAAACCACCATTAGGCCTAAAGGAGACCTAATGCAATTAGGCCTTCTCAAAGCACATGTTTCACCTTGACCACCTTGAAACATATTGAGTATCCATAAATGGAGGAAAAAATTCACACACACTTTAATTATACCCATTATAATCTCACATTATTTCCATAACACCATTTAACTCATTTCACTCTTTGAACCACACCATTAGGCCTCCTCACAATTAGGCCTTCTCACTGCCAGAAAGTTTGTTTTGAATATCTAAAGCATACTCTCAACTTTGACACATAATAAAAAAAAAAAAAAAATTATTCAAAATTATGATGACCTTATATTCATCACCATTTCTATTATACTTCACCATACAAGGCAAAATACCTCAAACTAACCACTTCCATATGATCACTCAGAACTACAAATAGGCCTCAAAAACCAGTCAAGAACCTTTGAATTTTCACACCTTCATAGTAATTTATCATGAATAAAAATACATTAAAATTAACCTATGATGCCTATATAACACCTTAATATTAATTATAGTCTTCAAATCTATACAAATCACCACATACTCATCTTTGTTAGATGACTACTCAGAATTGTCAAAGACTTCAAAATAGAGTTATGAAAACAAAGACTTAGAACACCTATAGAATAATTTAAATAACTTAAAATGGTTTTATATGATCCTTAAAAATCCTTAGAACATCTTAAAACAAATATATTATAAGGTCCAATAGCAATATTGGTCTTACAAACCAATCTCAAGGGTTCACTATACACAATCCTCATCATGTTAGATAAGTCAGTTTGAGATCAAATTTATCCAATACACAAACTTCTTCAAAACTTATGTCCATTATGGATATGTGTTATAGGTCTTGAATAATAACCCAATACAATTGGATCTATTTCAACACATCCCTAATCTCATTCCCACTTCTGCCTATTTTTCTCACTATCTTTCTCACTAGGCCTTTTTAGTGATAGGTCAACTTCCATGACTAATTTAACATATTTAAAGTCTATAAATTGAATTGAAACCACCATGGGAATAATATATAAGTCTCAATATTCAACCTCCATCCACTTTCATACTTTGACCTAGGCAACCCTGCCTGCTATATCAAAAATCATAAAAATAAGGGATTTTTTATAGCTTCCACTCACTCATCTGATAGACCAATGCCACCTAGAGGTACTTGGTAGAGTCCTATACATTCTCCAATCATCAAACTAGGTCACACAATTCATTATGATCCATTTCTAACAAAATCTTCCATATTTAATCATTGTCAGGGTTTTAGAGAGGGTTTAGACTGCCTTCCACTCTTAACAATCATTCATAAAGTTTAGGCCCTCAACCCAAAAACTAATTCCAGGAACTTTAATCTAAGACCCTTCCCCAACTCCCATGAACTACTTGGATCCTCATGCAAAGTTTTCATGTGTTAACAAGCATAAGAAAATCCTTCTCGAGTCTGTAATACCTCATTTTGTGTACATAGAAAATTTGAAAACCATATTTCATGGTTTCTCTTTTAAAATTTGACCTCAAACTTGGTAAACACACTTGACACAACCTTTCACACCTTTTACAATGATGTTATGAGCTCTATCATCTTAGAAACTGAACTTGACCCCTGATTAGGCCACATTAGGTCTCTTTGCTCACTAGACCTATACTTGTAAGTCACACTTAGACTTGAACACACCTTAAAACCTCTTACACTACTCTTAACACATCATACTCATGTCATAAAAACTCATACCATTCTTACACACTACCAATCTTATTCTCACAAGCCTTAGACTTCTCACCTCATCATGCAACCAAGCCTATACCTTCACACTAGGTTTCTCAAGTACATGACTCATGAACTCAACCTTAAGAACATCAAGGACAACTCAGAATGACATCAAGGACACTTTGATAAAATCGATTAAAATTCCATGCATACCTTAGAACACATTGTGACACTCTTTACAAGTATGATATGAGCAAGAATTGAGTGTGTTAGAAAGATGGACCGGACATCCTCAACACCCCAATGTGTAAAGAGTTGCCTACATACTAGTACTCTAAAGAGGGATCAAGTTCAATGTAGTTCTCCCACTTAGTGTTTGATGTATGTGCAATTGAATTCTAGATTGAGAGTGGCTTTGGATGCTTTGAATGTGCTTGAGCTTTGAAATACTTGAAAACTAGACTTAAGGCTACTATAGATGGTAGTATGCAAAAAATAAGGTAGAATAGGGATAATGTACCTTGATTTTGCATAACTTTGTCTTTTATTTGAATAGACTCTACATTTATTTTCCATCTAGTGACTAAAGGTGGATTAGACTTATATTTATAGGGTTTTGTTATTTATGTGGATAATAAAATGAGCTTAGGAAGACCTTAGGAGGGGTACACATTTGAAAAACTATCTATTGGGAATATCTAAGGCAAAAGACAATAGTACCCAATTAGGTACAATAGTGAAATTTACTTGTATTGTCCCAAATGTGGTGCTTATATCCTTTTGGCATACTACTAATAAGTTTGGATTGGAGTCAAAGGTGATAGTTTAAGGACTGTGTCTTGACTAGTTGTAGGTGACTGTGGTTTGCTGAATAATTAAAAATGTAAGTCTAAGGCTCTAGAATGAGTTTATGGCTAGCCTAGATATAGGTTAACTCAAGCAACACTCTTAACATCTAATTACCACTTTTAGGTGATTAGATTTCCCCCCCATTTATGTTAGTAATGTAGCAAAGTGAAATGACTAGTATAAATGAAAAATAAGCATACATGGACTTACCTTGGAAGTGAAGCCCATGTAACTGAGTTTAAATATGCAAATTTGGGTTTGCATATGTGAAATATGATCCAAGGCAAAGTCTTTCAATGAAACATGCAAAAATTAGTCCTTACTAATGAGATAATAAAAATCAAAAGTCTATGCTAAAATGAAATAACTAATTAAAGAGAGAGGAAAGGAATGAATACACCTCATTGGGAATGTGAACCAATGCATGAACCTAGAAATAACTTGTGTGTGTGAATGTGCATAGTGATCATATCATTGAATAACATGAACTAAGTTGATGGCTTGCTCAATCCTTGTATGGGTGGTTCAAAAACTCAATCTGGTTTTGACTCCATCATTGCCCACCCCTGCTTGGTGGATCTTGATCTCTATGAATATCTTGGATAAGACTGTAAGTGTGTTGAACCCTCTCATGTAGGTCATTCAATAACTCAAATAGGCCATGACTCCATCATTTCCCCATGTGTGAAGTAGATGCCTCTATAATTATACTATGCAAAGTGCTAAAGTATCTAATCGAGTAATCTAACTGTGTATTCAACTCCACAACCACTTGGGTTTATTACACAGTTTTGAGCAACTCAGGAATGCCAACCACTATAGATAGATTAAGGCATGAATCTGGTGATAACCTCGAATGTGATTGTAAGTGTATATAATGTAGAGAATGACATGGAGTTTTCCATTTCATCTAATCAACCTGTTTGAAAATGAGTGTGTGGAAATTATGTGTTACGCACATGCCCCTAATCTAGTACCTAAGTATATTAAATCTAAATCAAGTATGTAATAGTTAAACCTATGTAACTGATTTGAATGTGTGAGTGATCATGTCATCCATGATGCCCCTAAATCTAAGTAATTGGTATGAATCTAAATTCAAATGACTAAATCTAAGCTAAATCTAAACATAACTACCAAACTTGTGACTGTATCTATGCAAATTTGTATTGTACCTAGTGTACTAGTTTAAATGATTTGGGTTGTCTTGAAGTTGGGGTTACTGGATAATATCACCCTATAGTGAACAACCCTATGGCACTAGTGTCCCAATCTGGGCACTAATGATTGACTAGTTTAATCTATGTGTGGTCTGGATTGACTGTTGAACCTCTATTCTATTATAAGTCTACCCTAAGTTTGATATCTAAATCTAAGCCTGTGTGTTGAAATGTATCTATGAAAATTAAAATAGGAGCCTGGTCTTTGTAACAACCCCTATAAATGCCCCCTTTTTTTAAGGTAGTTATGAAACCTATAGAATAACTGACCTCTAAATAAGTAACTCTATAAAATATGTTAGCAAGAGCAAGGTATTCAGATATAATGTACAAACATATCATTAGAATGTAAATGTATCTGAACAATAGTAGGAAAAGTAAGATGTATGTTGTAATCTAGCATTAGACAAGGGTGTCAAGATAATTGTAAGCAATATATAATACTAGTAAATTTTGAGTAACTACCTAGGGGGATGGGGTATGATTTCCATCAAGGCTCCCAAGTAGGATACGTAGATGCATGAGATGTCTCATGGCATCAAAAACTGGTGTGTGTGTGTGTGTGTAACAAGTAAATACAAGTGTCATGATGTAGAAGCATACAAAGAATCAAACATACAAACACATGAAGCATGTAAAAATTAGGCCAAGTTGTCATAAAACAAGGGACATTACACATGTCACTAAATCTAAGAATGAAGACATACAAGGACATGTTCAAATGTCTACATATGCAAATAATAATTAATTTGGTGTAGAGACACAGAGAAGGACATGTTCAAATGTCCACATATAGAAGCATGAAAGAGAACACACAAGGGACATGGGCACATGTCCAAGGCATAAAAATAGAGAAGTGGTGTAAAACATAAGGAACAATGACATATTAAAATACCCTCAAAGATGTAAGAAGCATAGTAACACAATCAAGTCTAATCTAAGAACTAGAAATGAAAGCATGTATAACAGTGCAATACAAATATATATAGATGTCAGGGTGCATACATATTGAAGATAAATTATTTAAGTCGGTAAAACATTTGAGCAATGAATAATAATTATCAATATCAAGATAAATCTATGCATAACTAGAATGTATAGTATGTAAAGATAAACCCTGGTTATAGCAACTATGTATGAGATTCCCCAAGTGGCCAAATGTAGTAATGTATAAACCTAGATTAGTGTAAAATCCCCTAATGGGTAGATGATAGTTGGTCTAGATTAGTGTAGTGGACTAGAGTCCTATCTGGAATCTACAAGCACTTAACAAGAACAAGTTAAGCATTTGTGTATGATAAAACCAACAACATTAAGATAGCTAGCAATATGTAATACTTGTCAAGTAGTAGAAATGTAAAAAAAACAAAGTATATAATCTATACAAAATTTGGATTTTTGAAATATTTGAATGGTTTTTGTATTTTGACATATATATTATTTTTGTGTTTTCTAAGTATAAGCTATGTACAAGCATATGAAATTAAACTATGTATAAGGAGCAAGAGAGAAGGAAGTAGTTACAAGGGTAGAAACCATACTAACCAATGAATCTCATGGGAGACTCACCATTACTATGACCTATGTCAAAGAGTGGAATAGTGATCATGTGTGTGGTGTGAAAGGGCAGTTGTGAGCCCATGATCTACTATATTATAAAATCTAAACCAAAATTTGCCTGAGTAGTGATGTTATAATGCAGTGGCATTGATTGTGATGTCCTATGAACTGTAGGGGTCATGGGGACCCATATGGTAGATGTAGAGCCTTTAGTTGATGTAAGTGCCCTGTGCTAAGAACCCCTAGAACCCAATATAATTGATCTCAATGTGAACTATGTGAGTATAGACACTGTATAAGTAGACCTAGCTTACTTTGAGGAATATGTTAAATATTGTGATGTATTCATAAGAGTTGTACTCTTTTTTTTAATGGATAGTTGTGTAATATCTGGTATTGAAATTGGAACTGCCTATGAGATGGCAAGAAGGTACTCATATGGGACACTCTCAATCTTAACCACCTATTTAGCATGTATATATTTAAGGCATCAGTGTCCTATAAATGAGATGTTTCTGAGCTACTATAACCATGACCTACCCAATAATATGTCAAATATACATGCCCTAGGTACTACTAAAAATTGAGAGGCTATGTATGTTGGTCTTACTTGTAATGGAAGTACTATCTTCTTGATGGAGCTCTAAATGTGCCCAATGAAACCACTAATAATTGTATTTATAGGGAAAATATCTTGTACAATGTAGCCCAAATGCTATAGGAGTGTCATGGTGCACATGTTTATGCTTGAGCCGTTATCAACCATGACATTATTAAAAGGATGGTGGTCTATATATGCTTATATGAATAATGCATGTAAATCTTTATCGTCATCCACAGTATCCTGCTCTAAAAATGTGATAAGTGGTTTAGGTGGCACTGTAGTGTGATACATGACAATAATATTATGCAAGGAATGTGTCTCCTTCGTAACTATGTGATAGGAAGCTGGTGGTGGATGAGCTTGGTATGTATAATGAACACTTGATGTGCCCCCTGCCTCATTAGTTGTATGCTTAGGGAAATGATCTAAAAATGTCTTAAGTGCCTTTACCTTTATTTCTTGTTTTGGTACCTTGGTAGGTGTGCCCACATCAATAATGTTTGCCTCAATGAGATAATGTATCTTATGCTTCAGGATAATGCATCTATTTTTGGTGTGGCCTGGTGCCTTATGATACTTGTAGAATGCATTTGAATCATAACTCTTTGGAAGAGGTTGTGTTGTATCAACCTTTTTAATGGGAGGGAGAGATATGACATTACATTCCAATAGTTATTATAGAACTTGTGCTGGTGACTCTCATAAATTAGTGAATACTTTGTGTTGAGGAGCTAATAAAACCAATCTGGGAGAAGGCTTTGAAGTTGTGTTGGTTGTTGTCTTTTGATTTTTTTTGTTATCTATGGCCCTAACTTTGTATGGATGTTTACTTGAACTCTTGATAGTTGAATCTGATCCATTTATTTATTTGAGTTTGCCCATTACTGAGAGATTAACCTCTCTTTCCTTATCTGTGTGGCACATATCCATAAATGTGGGAATTTTTTTTAATAAGATTTATTCGTGAAGTTCTCATAATCAACTTTGTTTGAATATATCTTTAAGCTCTCTATCTACCATGGGGCTAGTCAATTTTGATAAGATTGTCTTGTACCATAAGACATAATTAGATACGAGCTCATTTGACCTTTGATTAGCTATGCCACTTGTGAAAATGATATCTTATCACTTATTTTAATAGAGAAGTGTGCTAGGAACATATCTTCCAGAGGATTAAATGTCATAATAGATTGGTTAGGTAAATGATAGAACCACTGTAAGGTATAATCCTTGAGATTACATGGAAATAACTTCATAAGAAGCTAATCATTGGACACATAGTCCAAACAAGTTGCATGAAAAGATCTAAGGTGATGTTCTAGGTCACCCTTGCTATCATATAAAGTCATCTTGGGTGCTAAGAAACTAGATGGCAAAGGAGTTATTGTAATGTGATGTGCTAACATTGTATGCAATAGATAGTTGGAATCTAAAGCATGTGAAGGATTAGTTTCTCCCTACTCAAGAGGTGACACCTTAGATTGTAGATAAAGAATCTACTACATAAGGGATTGTACATTAGGAGGAGAAGAACTAGCCACAAGGGGTGTAGTTGTCACTGATGGTCGAATAACAAGCTTGGGTTATGCTATCTGAGTTGGTTAAGTGGGCCCCACTAAAGATGTAACAACATCATTAATTAGAGGGGTTGAAGATTAACCATTGCTATTCTTTTGAAGCTCCTCTTAAAGAATGTTTATAAAATCATCTTATACATCCTTATTTTTGGACACAAAGTCTTGTAATTGATGCTTATTGGTTTCATCAAATCTGTTGTTAAATTTTGCCATTGTAGGTTGAAGGTAGGAAAATAAGTTTTGTTTTTTATGACTTTTCAGGAATAGTAATCTATGAAAGTTTTCAAAATTTAGATATTGTAGCAAAGTGGAATATTTTTGGAAGTGAAATCTGATAAAATAAAGGATACAAACCCTAAGTGTGTCTAGGGTTAGGGTTTTTGGAAGCTAGGGTTTCTTTGCAATAATTTAAATTAGATGTATTAAAATTAAAACACTAATGAAACATTTAATTTTAAATAACTCAGTTGTTTAAATAAAATCATAAAAATCAAAAGTATGAAACCCTAAATTTGTTGCACATAAATAGGAATTAATGCAAGCTAGGGTTTTATGTAATGTTCAAAATAAGACAGGTTCACCAAATTATTTAACATTTTTGGGTTTTAAATGTGTAATTACCTATGTTTGGTTAAAGGGTTGAGATGCCTAAATTAGTTAAAAAAATTGAAATAATTAAGATATTAATTTGTTACGATTTTATCCTTATTTGACTTTTTGTAAATTGCAACAAATAGGGATAAATAGAGACTTAGTTAAAAATTAACTATTGTAAATACTCTGGGTTTTGGAATTTGAGATCTGAGTAATAGTCTATGTCATCAATAAGATTTTGATGTTCATTTGTTCACTAGATAGTAGCACCCAATTTGGATAGTAGTATTATCTGTGTAGTTTCTTCAATGTGGCGCTAATGTCCTCTTTGCGGGATCATTCTTATTTTCAAGGAGTACCTATGCCTATGCTTGTATGTTTTATTCATTTGAGACTGAAGCTTGTAGCTATGTATTATACCTAGAAAGCTTGATTTGAAATACAAACCTTGTTTATCTTTACAAGTATCATATGAGCAAAAATTGAGTGTATATGTAGGATGGACTCGATATCCTCAACACCCTACTATGTAGAGAGTTTCCTACATACTAATACTCTGAAGAGGGATCAAGTTCAATGTAGTTATCCCACCTAATGCTTGATCTATGTGCAAGTGAATTCTAGAATGAGAGTGGATTTGGATCCCTTGAATGTGCTTGAGCTTTAAAATACTTGAAAACTAGACCTTGGGATACTATAGATGGTAGTATGCAAAAAGTAGGGCAGAATAGGGATAATGTACCTTGATTTTACACAACTTTGTATTTGATTTGAATAGCTTTTGCATCTATTTTCCATCTAGTGAATAGAGATGGATTAGACATGTATTTATAGGGTTATGTTACTTATGTAGATAAGAAAATGAGCTTAGGACGACCTTAGGAATAGCACACATTTAAAAAACTATTCGTTATGAAGAGCTAGGGATAGGGACAATAGCGCCCAGTTGGGAACTAGTGCCATGTGCTTTTAGTGTACCAAATGTGGTGTTAATGTCCTTTTGGTAGAATACTAAGAAATTTGGATTAGAATCAAAGGTGATAGTTTAGGGACTATGTCTTGAGTGGCTATAGGTGATTGTGGTATGTTGAATGACTGGAAATTTAAGTCTAAGGCTCTATAATGGGTCTATGGATAGCCTAGGGATAGGTTGACTCAAGCAACACTCTTATCATCCAAATACCACTTTTATGTGATTATAATTATTTTAAAATAATCTTGGCTAAATATAATTTCTTTAATCACTCTTAACATAAATAAAAATGTTTAAATATTTATATCAGGGAAAACAATTCAAATTTTCACATATGTCAAGGGACACCAAACATGAATAATGTATCAAATAAAGTGAATTCGACAATGAATTATAGTTCAAAACAAGGGGTATTACCCACTCACCTTTTATCATGTATGATTATCTCTATTTTTTTTCTCCTTCCTTTGATACCACAATATCATTTCTGACCACTACATTGCCCTTAAAAGGGGAGATAATGTACTAGGTTGGACAACCCAAACCACTCCATGTTGAGTGACTAAGTGTTGCCTATATTTCAATACCCTGAAGAGGGATCAAATGACATATAGTTCTCCCACCTAGTTATGTGTGTGGATCATCGTGATCAATATAAAATACAATGCAATGTTTGGCTTTTAACACTTGACATCTTGAAATTTTGACGTGTTTATATTCAGACTTGTCACTAGAGATACTCTTTTGAGAGATAATCAAATATGTATGTATTTTAAGAATGTCTTAAGAGAGTGATAATTAATTTCTCAATGTAATTTCCCAAGTAGTGATCAAGTTACAAAGTGAATATGACCTTAAGATTGATTTATATTGACTCTTTGATATTTCCAAAAATAACTCGCAAATGAAATGTTTCAAGCTAACCTAATGAAGACTTCCCAATTTGAAAAATAGTCATTGAGTATTCGTAGGCACTACCGATAGAGGAAGACACTAGTGGTAAACTTCAATGGTTTGACTATTTCCAGTATTGTCTTAGGAGTGAAAATCAGTGATTTGAGATATGGAGACAATATGTTCATAATTATAAAAGGCTATTGCACAAATTAAGGTGATCATGAATATGTGTATATTTTAAATTGGGTTCACCAAGGCAATGGATGGGTATATAAATAGGGGAAAGTGTACACAAGATTCAAATGTGAACATAAAGTCCAAGTATGTCTAAGGGTGCCAAATTCGACAATGTCAAAGTGTTTGATACTAAATTTAGGTGTCTATAAATGCCCCTATTTTAATCTAGTATTAATAATGTTATATTCAAAGGATAAAATAATAAATTTGGTAGCTAATATTAACCACACTTGGTGTTAATAGGTATGTCATAAATGTCACATTTGTTTCATGAAAAACTTGTAAGGAAACATGTATAAATCAATGTCTATTCATGATATTAAATCTAAAATATTCTAGATCATTGAGATATTTAAAATTAAAAATTCAATAAATGACTACACCTTAGGGTATGTGGACCAAGATTCATTTTGTTAAACTCATTCGAATAATGCAATGGGTTGATTATGAACTAATGAAACATATTCTTTAAAATAGTGAGTTGAGGAGTATAAATGCCTCAACCACCATTGGATAAGGATAAGTATAAGAAGTTGAGCACTACTGAAACCTATCTTGCACTAATTTTAATGTCATCATATATCTTCTTTTTAGAACCCCAAAACCAAGTTTGTATGTAAAGTTGGAACCCCAAAATAGGTTCATATGTAAAGGATCAACCACTACAAATGGAATTTAGATACAAAGTGATTACATAACACCATCATTACCCATTGATTAATAATATATAAATATAAAAATATTTGAATGAACAACATTCATGCTCCAAATCTAATCAAATTGTGCCTCAAAATGATATATAATTCAATAATCTATTTGTTATAATGTCATATGATATTCCAAATTTACCATGTAATCATGTAGAATTCCCTAGATATGTACAACTTGTCCTATCTAAGTCACATAATCTAATCCAAAATGTGAACTACCTATCTTTCATGGCTTAAATCTGTAAGACAAGTCCACTATATATCCCATTTTGATGTGAAAGATGAAGCTTGTGAATCACTCATCTCAAAAGAAAGAGTTATGTGTATTATGTGTTGTATAGATAAATGTAATCATGTAAAACATATATGCAACACCAAAATATATGCTACCATATAAAGTTGTAATCATTCAAGCATGTATAGAATATGTAATCCAAGGCAATAGGAATAAAAGTGTCATGTCAAGTAGATATATCAATTAGACACGTAGTATTAAGTATCATAATAGATGCATGATAGAAATCATGGCATCACATACAATAAAATTATGTGTGTTAGAAATCATAATACCAAGATCAATAGTAGTCATATATGTAATGAACTTTCTTCATAATTTAAGTAATAAATCACAAGATAATTGAAATATAGAAAAATATATTTAAGTCGATTAGAGGGAGCAACCTCCAAATCCTTATAATAAGATATAATTCACAAATATGATTATTAGAGTGAACCACACTCATCCAGGTATAGATTTAATGGGGGAGTCACACCCATTCATCCCACGCTTACATCTTAACAAGTTAGACCAACACAATAATTAAGGAATGTAATTAGAAATGAAGAGTATGCCATAGATTGAGATCTTAACATGCCCCCTCCTTTACAACAATGTTGCCATCAACATTAAACAACTATGGATGCTATTGCATAACTATGGTATCCTCTCATGTGGCATCCTCATAATGAAAATTATTCCATTTGACCAAATAATCCTTAATCTCTCGAGTTCGAAGTCATTTCATATGTGTATCAAGAATCTTCTTAGGTTTAAGTATGACACGACCTTCCTCATCCAGTATAGTTAACTCGGCCCGTGCAAAGATGGTTTGGATAATTACCTTCTTTAATCAAGAAACATGAAAGACTGGATGAATGTGAGTATACTGGGGAAGTGCTAACTTAAAGGTGACACTACCAATCTTTTGTAGGATATGATAAGGACCATAATACTTAAGAGATATTTTGTTATCCTTTTTACATTATTTTAGGGATAACTACTTACATGGTTGAAGATGAATAAATACCTAATCACTTGCTTCAAAATTCCACTCACTATGATGTTGATCAACTTGTTATTCCATGCAATTATGTGTCATGGCTAAATTTTCTCTGAGACTAATGAGAACTTCTTGTTGGTGGTAAATGTGTTCTTTCACAACACACACTTTAGTTTGGATCTACAATGATGAGGTGAGGGAAGGATTTTGGTACCCATATAGTGCCACAAATGGAGACATTTTGGAAGAGACATAGAATGAAGTGTTATACCACCATTCATCTAGTTAGCCATTGAACCCATTTTTCTTGTTTATCTGATGCAAAACAATGAAGATAAGCTTCTAGAAATTTATTGACCACCTCAATTTGTCCATCATATTGAAAATGATAGGATGAATTATGAGCCAATTGAGTACCCAAACATGAAAATAAATCAATCAAAATATTACTGGTAAAAATTAGATCATGATCACTCACTATGATCTTGGGGGTGCCATGTAGCTTTTGAATTGTATGCAAAAAAGTAGATATGGTATTGGCTATAAATGGTTGTGATAAGGCACAAAAATGGGCATATTTTGTTAGTCTATCTATTATCACCATGATGACATTTTTACCTTCTAACCTAGGAAAACCATTGATGAAATCCATAGACACCTCCTCCCATCATTGACTCAAAATGGATAAAAGTTGGAGAAAACCTAGCAGCTTAATTGTTTCTCTCTTACTTTGTTCACACACTAAGCATCCAACCATAAATTTTCATACATCCTCTGGGGGTCTTTCCTGAAATAAATCCTTTTTGACTCGATAATAAGTTTTCAAAAAACCTAAATGCCCTCTTGTGGGAGATGAATGAAGCTCGACAAGGATCTTGTTTTTGAGGGAAGAATTCTTGAATCGATATGACCAATCTTTATACCATAATACATTCCTTTTCCATGAATTTTTTTATGAGGCACTAGAGTCATGCTAGAGACTATGAATTGAAGTGTGAGTATTCACATCATTTTTCCACTCGGATCTAGCCTCTTTCTCCCAATCAACATTCCAAATAGTCATGGAACACAACAATGCCTTAATGTATTCATCCTTGCTAGATAGTGCATCAACAACCACATTATATTTACTTTTCTTTTAGATTATTTAAAATTCATACCCTAACATTTTAGTTAGCCACTTGTGTTTTTATTCAAAATATAAGCATTGTTCTAAAAAATATTTGAGACTATCATGATCAGTCTTTACCATAAAATGTCTCCCCATTAGATAAGGTATGTATTATAACATCAATTTTCACCCTTATATAGGGTTCTTCAGGCTCTCTCTAATTGAGCTACACTTTGTGAATAACCCTAGGTTATGGGTCACCTATTGATCCAAAACTCAAAAGTTCTAGTTGATAAATATTTCAATAACATAGAAATAACACAGTAATAATGAATTCTCTGAGAAGAGATGTAGTATTACTCAAGATCACAATACAAATATATGCTTATCTCTGGGAAGAGATTTTGTCTTCACATTTTGGGTTACCTCTTCATATATACACATTTTGAAAGCATGGGGAGGATGTGGAAGGTCACCAATCTTGAGGGAGATTAAGTGGTTAGACTTTCAAGATTTAAAACAATACAAAATTCGAGGAATTACTATTTTTAAAAACTTATTATTTTTAGACTGCACTACTAAAATTAAAATTTGTGGAACTTCTATTGTGTTTTTTGGGGGTCAAACTTCATTCAATAGATCTCCATGTCATCTCACAATGTTATCCTCTTTCTTAGCTTTCCAACGGTTCAAACGGCGAGTCAATTGGAGCTACAGTGTAAAAGTTATGGCTCCCAGAAGTTCCATCATCAATTGGGGTGGAACTGTCACCTGAATTATCACCTAAATTGTTGCCCGAATCATTCTTCCCTCCTTGAAAATCAATGGTCCCCATTGTGTCAATGTTCCCCATCAGGTGTGGTAGTTATCTCTTGATTTGATTCTCTATGAGCCACTCACCTTGGTGGCTAAGTTGGCCCCTTTTGACCACTCGATAAAGTGAAATAGAGCATCCTCTTGTTGTCTTCATCTAGGTATCCATAATCTAAGCCTCTTCCACTAGAGAAAAACTCTGTGGATCAAGATCATCAATGTCTAGTTGTTCTACTACAACTGAAGTTTCTAATAGAGGTGGGTGATATGGTTTGAGGAGCTCCACATTGAATATTGGATGTAGACCAAGGTAGGCTGGTAGGTTTAACTCAAAAGCATTTTCTCCAACTCTTTTGGTGATGGTGTAGGGACCATATCACAGACGCTGAATCTTTCTATGTGGGCCTGCAAGTTGTTCCTTTTAAATCTGCAACCAAACCTTGTCACCCACAGCAAAATGGTGTGTAATCCTATGTTTGTCATGGCATTACTTATACTTCTGATTCATCTTCTCCAAGATGTCATGAACTTGTTGCCAGATGTGTTGCATTTGTTCAATAAACTTTGTTGCTTTTGTTGCCTCAGATCTTCCATGAGGTGTGTATTCTATGGTGGAAAATGGAATAGCTATATCAATTGGTGCCATGGGTTGGAACCCAAAACATACTTGGAATGGACTATGCTTGGTCGAGCTGTGCAACACCTGATTGTATCCATGTTGTATGAAAATAAGTCCCTCATCCCATGTGCGTGGATGTTTGGAGTGATACATCCAAATCATGTGAATAATCAAGCAATTTACCACCTCTGTCTGACCATTAGTCTGTGCATGGAAGGCTGTGGACTTCATTAGCTTAGTATCCATCATCTTCCATAGAGTGGACCAGAAGATCCTCAAGAACCTGCTATCTCGATCTAAGACAATGGACTTGGGGAGACCAAAATGGAGCCATACATGACTAAAATATAGTTGAGCAGTTTCCTCAACATATATATTTTTCTTACAAGCAATCATGGAAGACCCAAAAAGCTGTGAAGCTCTGTGAGGGTCCTTGGTGTGGACCATTCTCAAATAGCCTGAATCTTTTTTGGATCAACATGGACCCCTTCCTCATTCACAATGTACTTGAGGTACTAAATTATTGTCATCTTGAATGTGCATTTGTCAATATTTGCATACAATTTATGCTCCCAAAGATTTTGAAGCACCTTACGAACATGTTGTAAATGTTCTTCCCATGTTATGTTATAGATAAGTATGTCATCTAAGTAGACAACCATGAATGAGTTGGTGAAGGGTCATAAGATGTCATCATCATCCGCATGAAGGTTGCAGGTGTGTTACTTAAACCAAAGGCATAACCAACCATTCAAGGAGCCCCTCCTTAGATTTGAATGCAGTCTTCTAGACATCAGTGGGATCGATGGGAATTTGGTGATAACTAGATTTGAGATTAATTTTGGTGAAGAAATTCACACCACAGAGCTGGTCTAGTAGGTCATCAATCCTAGGGAGAGGGTAGTGATTCTTCACAGAGATTTTATTCAGGGCTCGGTAGTTAATGCAAAGCCTCAATGTTCCATCTCTCTTCGGTGTTAAGACAATTGGGCTACCACAAGGTGAAGATCTTGGCCTGATGTGACCCTTTTGGATCAATTCTTGAATCTATCTTTTTATCTAATCATTCTCCAAAACTAATCTGTGATACACAGGACTGTTAGGCAAAGGTGATCTTGGGATCAAATTGATAGAATGTTTTACCTGACAATGCAGTGGAACTCCTATGGGTGACTTGAATAAGTCATCATATTCTCATGTGATTCATCCTATCTACTTTTGTTGTTGTGTTGATTATGTAGTCAAGACTACAACATCGGCCTTCTTGGATTTTTGTGGTTTGACCACCATGAGAACAAATTGCTTTGTCTTCTCCACCAATCTCTTGCATTGCTTAGCACTAATCAGGGAGACAGATGTGGGAGGTGGTACCTATGGTACCCTATAGTGCCGTGTTCCAAGAGTGAGGATGATCCTTTGGGTTTGTGATTCATAGATGCCATGTCACTCATACATGAATGGCTAACCAAGGAGTACATCACAAACATCTAGATTGACCACATCACATAAGACTTCATCTTGGAATGGTTTTATATCATATGAAAGAAGACACTAATGGGTGACACAGAGGTCTCTCCTTAGCCTGAACCATCCAATACTATAGGGCTTTAGATGAGGCTTCATGGATAGATTTAGACTTTTCACAACTTTAGCAGCGATTAAATTCTTTTGACTCCCACTATCAAGAGTGAAATGCAGAGGCTTACCTTTTACCCATAATTTGGAGTGAAACAATCTTTCCTTTTCATATGGTATTTCCTCATGGGTTTGTGATGAAGCAACGATGGTGTCAGGCTCAACATCTACAATTTCTTCTTCATCCTCTTTGAATGTGGGTTGTGTATGAGGTAGAGTAGTAGATGTCAAGTATTGTGACTCAGAAAGCAGTGACTTGATGGCTCGACATTCTTCTTTGGAGTGAGTTCTAGTTTTGTGGTAATCACACCATTTTCTAGCCTTCCCCTTCTAGGATTTCTTATCTTGAAACTCCTTCTGCTTCCAATTTTGGCCTTGTGTTTGACCTTCCTTGTCACTTTTCCATTTTGAGGGTTGACTCTTCCTATTCTTTCTGCCATGCTTCTGTTCAATCTTCACTACAAATTTGTATGCCTCACCAAGGGTTTCCAAATTAAAGAGTTGCATTTCCCCCCGTATGTGCCATTGTAGTCCACCACGATATTTGAGAGTCTTATGTTTCTCACTTTCTTGAATGCCCAATCTTGTAGACAAAGAATGAAAAGTGTATGTGTAATCTTGAACAGATTGGTCCTTACCTTGGCGAAGTTGTTGCCACTGTATGTATAGATCATCATATGATCTGATGGGATAGTATTCTTCTTTCATCTCTTCCACAAAATCATCCCAAGTAGGTTCCACCTCAAGGCTAATGTCATCTATACTGAACCTCTTTTTGTACACTTCCCACCAGTTTTTCACAGGCAATGATGATTTCAAAAGAGCAAAAGTAATCTTTTCTCCATCGGTGAACTTATTTACAAAGAAGTAGGAAGATAGCTGACCCAACCAATTTTCTACTGCATTAGCATTGATTTTGCCTTCAAATGTAGGAATATCAAAATTTACCTGAACCTTGAAGGGTGTTGGGGCATTGAAAGGACGTTCCCTGGATGAGGAGCCAAGAAGTGTAGCTGTGGAGCCAAGATTTCCAATTGAAAGTGTTTGAAGAACTTGGGCAAATTGTTGTAGCATCTACTCTTGTTTCCATTAGAGGGTTTCATTCACCAGTTCCTTGAAAGGATCAGATGTCTTGGTGTCGTCTGCCATTTGAAGTTGTTTGGAGCGAACAGGTGAAAAATTTGGAAGCTCTGTTGTTTCCTACCCAAGCTTCTTGTAGCCTGACCTCATCCTCAGGATCATACACTCTCAAGACACACCGCTCTGATACCACTGATCCAAAACTCAGAAGTTTTAGTTGATAAATATTTCAATAGCATATAAATAACATAGTAATAATGAATTCTCTGAGAAGAGATGTAGTATTACTCAAGATCGTAATACAAATATATGTTTATCTCTGGGAAGAGATGTTTGTCTTCACATTTTGGATTACCTCTTCATTTATACACATTTTGAAATCATGGGGATGATGCGAAAGGTCACCAATCTCGAGGGATATTAAGTGTTTTGACTTCCAAGATTTAAAACAATACAGAATACGAGGAATTACTATTTTTAGAAACTTACTATTTTTAGACTACACTACTAAAATTAAAATTTGGGGCACTTCTGTTGGGTTTTCAAGGGTCAAACTTGATCAAGAAAATCTCAATTCCATCTCACAATGTTCTCCTCTTTTTTATCTTTCCAAAAATTCAAACGGTGAGTCAACTGGAGCTACGGTGTAAAAGTTATGTCTCTCAGAAGTTCTGTCATCAATTGGGGTGGAACTATCACCCGAATTATCACCTAAATTATTTCCCAGATCACCTATGGTGGGGTTGAACCTCTGGAGAAGGATAGCTTCCTCTTGATGGATCAGCTATACTAATGTTTACACCAAGAAAAGGGTCAGAAAGGGGGAAAGGGCTCCCAAGAATGTTAACCGAGTGATGCACCAAATTAAAATGAGGCTCACATAATCATAAAGTAAACACTAAGGAAGCATAAGATAATGCTAGTTCACACAATCTCACAAAACTTATATAGTTGCATAAGTGTTTCATAAACTAGGTTCAAGAACAATGAATGAAATAAAAGAAGAGTTCTAAGACTCAATGAGAGCTTGCATCAATGACAAAAAAAACACTAACTTGGACCTATAAATAACTTGAAGACACCTAGAAATGAGCAAGAAAGAAAGACAATGGCATGGAAGATTCTCCTTCACAATGCCATCATGCACAAGCTTTGTTACACACAATTTAAAGGGGAGAGATAGGCAAAGAAAAGTCTTTATTGCTTCAAGAGGTCTTTCATACAAATTTTGATAGGGTTTAGCCTTATCAAATGAGAGTCTCTGCTCTTCCATAAATGATAGAGAATCTCTTCTCAAAAGTGAGAGAGATCTTTTCTTCTAAAAATTGAGAGAGATCTACAATGTATCAGAAAATGAAAGATATAGAGAAAGGGGGGAGAGAGGGAGAACACACCATCTGAGATCATTAATTGAGTTCCCAATACCTTTTGATTATATCATGATTAATACATCATAGACAAAATAGCCTTCATTTACTCCAAAAGTCCCTAAATCTTCTCATTTGCTGAGAAAAATGCACTAAGAGACAAGAAAGTGTCTTAGGACGATGATTCATGATCTTGTAATGAAGAAAAACCCTTAGACACCCTAAAAATCTTTTAAATTCTCTCATTGATTTCTCTAATCACCAGATCTCCATCTTAGGACTCGATGACATCTTCCACTTGAATCATTATAAGGGCAAGGTCCTTATATCCATGGACTTGAAAAAGGCATACCTAAGTTTGCTTTGAATGGTGATAAGTACATGCTTTGTTGATGATGTGACTATATCGGAAGATGAGACACTCCTTCATAATCACTTATCAACCCCTATCCCAAACTTGAACATAGGTCTTACTGTAGATTGAAAACCAATCCAAATTATTCGTTTTCCTATAGTCAATATATTGATGAAGTTTTATAGGTCACATTCGCTCATCCCTGAACCATATTAGGTCTAAATAGACCTATTGTACCTCTAAAACTTATGGAAGCCAAGGACTTATTATATGTGACACAAGAAAATTGAGTCTACATGCTCTGAATCCTCTAATAGAGGTTTCAATTGAGCTTCAATGGTGTTCTTTGAAATATCTACCCTGGTTTGACTTGAGTCAAATTTGCTCTCCATTGAAGTACCTTAGATTTTGAATTTCAATTTTGATCATTGGATCTTGATTTGGGCTTCTCATAATGTGTTAATTTTTAACTCTTCATTTTTTCCATAGGATCTTATTAACTTTTAGACCTCACACGCACAATCAATCTGCCTTTATATGAATGAACACACGCCATAGATCTTCTGTTAGTTTAACATGGTTGAGACACTTGGTAGCTTCTCATTTGTCTTTGAGATCCACTGACCTCTTGGCTTCTCACTTGTCATAGCTTTGCATTAGTACAATTAAATGTGCATTGTTTATCAGCTTGGGCCCACTGACCTTATCATTCGATGCGTACCATTAGATATTTGTTCAGGTACCTAATAGTATGCCACTTGTCGTTGATGTAATTATGCTAAATTTTTGACTTGATGCTAACCATTGATCTTCGATACATGATCAAACATGTGTTGTTGGATCTTCAGGACCCACTGGCTTTGTCAGTCACTGCTCATTATTGTATCTTAGATTGAGCTCCCAATATTTTAACACTTATCACTGGCATGTTCACCCTAGAGACATTTGAATTTAAATGGCTATTTCATGAAGCTTAAACTTGACATCCCCGTACACATTTCATTCTGCAAGTCTAACTTTGAAGTTTTATATCTTGAGATAGAAACGACATCAAGATATGAAATTTGTAGATGATGATCTTGGTACTGAAAGCATCATGTCTGTGTGGTCTTTTGGCCTTGACTGATTCCCTAAATGCATTTATTAAATACATAATCAAGTTGACTTGTGTAAGAAATTGGTGTCTCTTTAGAAGGCTCCAATGAACTTCTAAGTCTTAGTGCAATCTATTTCATTCCCTAGAATGCTTGAAGCATCACGAGACCCTGCTAGTCTTTTTCATTTTGCAATCCTAGACCTATTTTAAGACATGCTTCTTAAAGATCAATAAAACACACTTTAAGCTTGCTTAAAGTGTTTCAAAAGTTTTGTAAGTGACATTTGATCTTATTCTTCATTATTTGGTCCCCCACTCAATTAAGAACTCTGTTCAATGTCTCACTCCATCCTGAAACTTCCAAAAATTTATCTATCTAGGTAAATTTTTATATGTAAGCCAAAATTAGCCAACATTTATGGTGACATCTTGGGATTGCATACCTACTATGCAAAGATTAATGGCATTAAATTGATCCATTGGGTACATGGAGTCATAGTATTTTCTCTCAATTGTCATGAAATTGACTCAAGGCTGACCCTTTCTCAAATTTCCTCTTGAAGCAAAAAGGAACACAAAGAGTAAAACAAACAATTGTTCTGCGTGCTCTTATTGAAATAGAAACACACAAATAAAAGGAAATGTGCACAAGGTACTTAGAGGAAATCATATAAAATTAATATAATATGTTACAATATCATATAATAGCTACAAATTTTTCTAATAACAAGGCTTTAAATGAATTCCATTAACTAGGATGGGTAATAAATCTCCATCCAGTTGGGCAAGTTAAAAAACATTAAGTTGTTTCCATCTATGGATCAAATAAGGACCACTCCAAAAGCTATCAAAATTGGTATGGTTGCCTAGATTGGCCTCATTTGAGTCCCATTTGAGGACTAGATCCCCTTCCTTGAAATCCCTTGTTGTGTCTTTTTTGTCAAAGGCTTTTTTGACCTGAGCTTGATATGAGTCTAATGTCTTCATGGCAAGGTCCCTGGTTCCTTCAAGCTCCATGAGCTCCATCATATTCACGTTTATAGGCTCACTTTACATCAACTAAGTTGATGGGCTAACTCCAATGCAGGCAGTTCAAGAGAAATGGGAAATTTGGTTTCCCTTTCATATACAAGAACATATGGAGAATTATCAATGGTAGTTTTAGGAATAACTATGTCAGCCCATAAGGTTGTCCTTAGCTTTGTATGTCACACTCTTTGATTTTTTTAAATGGTCCTCTTAATAATCCTTAACAAGTTCTTATTTGTGGACTCTATCAGCCCATTGCCTTGGGGGTAGTAATTGGAGGATGTGCTAAGGTAGATGCCCAACTTAAGTGCCCATTCACTTGTTTGTATGCCCATAAATGCTAAGGCATTATCTAAAATTATAGTAGTTAGGACACCAAACCTGGTCACTATGTTATTGTAAAAATCTAATATTATTATTTCATTGGCTTCTTTTAAGACAATTGCTTCCACCCACATGGTAAAGTAGTCAGTTGTAGTGAGCACCCATTTATGCCCAATACTTGAAGGTGGATTTATCATTCCTATAAATTCCAACCCCCATTGCATGAAGGGTTGCTCCACCTCGATTGGGTTGACTATAAGAGCTGATAATTTTTGTTTTCTTGCAAAGAGAGCACACTTCTGGCATTTTTTAACCCATGCATAGGCATCTTTGAAAAGGTTGGGCTAGTAATAACTAGCCCTCATTATTTTTGTTAATACTGTTCTTAGAGAAAAATGACCTCCTACAAGACCATCATAAAACTGATCAAAGAGATTTGTCACTTGGTTATCATCAATGCACCTAAAAAGTACCCCATTTAGGTCCCTTCTAAAAATAACACCATCAACTAATGCATAAGGTATGGACTAAAGTTTGAAATACCTTCTTTTTGCTTTGTTCAAACCTTGAGGGCATTCTCCTGTCATCAATAAATGTATCATATCTTGGAGCTAGTTTTTATGAAGTTTAGGTGCATTTATTTGTGAGTTGTCTTGTGTCACCAAAAAAACTTCTTTGTCTTCTTGAATATCATCTAGCATATACTCACACAAGCATTTAGCTCTTACTAGTTTGGTGACCTTGATCTCTACATCATACTCCATGACCTTGGTAATCTAGCCTGCTCTTTTCTCATTCAAATCCTTATTGAGGAGAAAATCCCTAACTTCAAGATGAGACACCATAAGATGAACCTTACTTTTAGAGAGCATTGGATTGAACTTTTTTAGGCTCCTTAAAGCTATAATAACCTGGTTTTTTATAAAATCATACCTCACCTCATATCTTTCTAGCCCTTGACTAAAAAAGGTAATTGGCTACTCAAGTCCTTCACCATTATTATGCATCAAAATAGTTGATATTTTATCAACATTGAAAAATGTGTACAATATGAAATCCTTTGAGAAATTAGGATTCATGAACAAGGGTGCTTGGGCAATGGCTTTTTTGATGGTCTCAAAAGTTTCTTTACCTTCATTTGACCAAGCAAACACTTGGTTCTTCTTCAACATGGTAGTGATGGAATTGGCTAGGTTTACAAAACTAGGTATAAACCTTCTCACAAAGTTTATCTTCCCAAGGAAGCTCTGGATTCCTTTCTTGTGCTTGGTATAAATAGTGATAAGATAACACTTATTTTATTAGGGTCAATGGATAGTCCTTATTTTAAAGCATTGTGACCCAAAAGTTTGCCTTTATGAACAATAAACACACATTTCTTGGGATTTAAAGAGATCCCATACTCTCTACATATTTGGAAGATCAACCTTAGATGGTCCATGTGCTCACTAGTCTTCTTAAAGAAAATTGTGATGTCATCTAAGTAGACCAGTACCATCTGATTCAACACCCCTTGGAAAGCCATGTCCATGACTCTTTGAAAAGTAGCACCAGCATTTGACAATCCAAAAAGCATCTTTTGGTAAGCATATGTGCCCAACTATGTGGTGAAGATAGTTTTATATCGATCGTCTTCTCTCACCAACACCTGGTTGTATCCTGAATATCTATCCAAAAGGGAGAAGCTTTATGAAATAACAACTATCTAAAGTAGTTGCTCCATAGATGGAAAAGGATAGTGATATTTTAAAGAGAACTTATTCATATCCCTAAAGTCAACACATAATCTAATTTCCCCACTCTTCTTCCTCACAGGGACCAAATTAGTTACCCATACAGAGTGCTTAATGGGAAAGATGATCTTGGATTCAATCAGTTTAGTCAATTCTTTCCTCTTAAGCTCTTCAATTTAGGGGTTTATAAGCCTCTACTTCTACCTGATAGGTTTGACATTAGCCTCTAGTTCTATAGTGTGTTGGGCCAGCTTGGGATCAAAGCCTCTCAGGTTACTGTATTCCCAAACAAAGATGTATGCATATTCTTTATAGAATTCTATAAAAGCATTACTTTCAGCTTTAATGCTTACCTTTCCAAGCTTGAGGAGCTTATCCTTGAAGATAAAGACTTTTTCATAGTTCTCTTTATTGGTTTACATCACTACCTTATCTTTTCTCATATGATATCCTTCATGGAAAAGGCCTTCAAGGGTGACAAGCCCTTTATAAAGATTTTTTGATCTCAACTAAATAATTTGCTCCTCATATTAATGTTGAAATTTTTCCTAGTTTATGGAGGAGAACTATGCTTCCTGCTGCAAGAAATAAGCAATTTGCTTGTCATTCTCAAAGACCTACCAATGAGCTTCATTGTCTAGAACTAATGGTCTCACCACCACTTTGACATGCGGTTGCACTTTGGTCTTTTTTAGCTCATTTGGGATATCAAATTGAGCTCCCAAAGCTACTAATTCATTAGCATGTTGATTCTAGTTTCTTGGTATTGTTTGGATATTAAAGGCCTCAAAATCCTCAATTAGGTCCCACACACTATGTTTGTAAGACTTCATCAAGGGACTCTTGGTGATATTCTAACCCTTAACCTGGTGCACTATCAGTTCATTATCCCCATAAATTTGTAATTATTTGATCCCTCTCTTATTATCCCATTGAAGGCCATGAATAAGACCTTCATATTTAGTTGCATTGCAAGATCAACTGAATTGAAACCTATAAGAAGAGAATACTTATCATTGGATGGGGATATTAGCATTGCATCTGTACCCACTCCATGTTTTCTCTTTGAACCATCAAAGAACAATTTCCATAAGACACTAAGATCTTCTTGAGGTCCAATGAGGGACGGCATGGACTGATTCTCTTCATGTAGGTAGTAGACACCCATGTCTCTTTCTTCAACTCCTTCCAAAGGATCAATTGACTGATGTTCATTCCATAGCTCATCCAAGAACATATCTGGTATCTCTTTAGGATGAGTGTTTAATTTTTGACCAACTATGAATTTTGTTCAGTGAATATTTTGTCGGCCAACTAACTGGTGACCAAAATAGTTCCTTTCACCATAGCATAGGGAGATCAATCAGCCAGATGTGCAGGTTTACTGCATTAACAGGAGACAAATCTCTCCTCTCATCAAGGGGAGGTTCCCTATAGATATGCAGGAGATGCAGGAAGCTATATATATATATATATATATATATATATATATATATATATATATATATATATATATATATATATATATATGCAGAAAATAAGACATAGGGGGTATATATGCAGAAAATAAGACATAGGGGGTAGGACAAACCATCCATCTCTCTTTTTTTAGAGATGATGCAAACAAACAAAGGAGAAATCCTGGGTGATGGGGAAGGTGCTTCTCTTCTTCCAAAAGCAACTTTCAGCTAAGAGCCAGATTCCTTCTCAAATAGTAGAAATCTTGGGAAACACTTAAGGCACTTTTCTTCTTTCAGAAGTGTTCTTGCAGGAAATAATAAGAGTTCTTTCAAGGAGTAAGTGACCAGTAATAGGGTACAAAGTAACCAACAATCTAAGATGTAGCACAAAGTCTCCACCTTGACTGCCCAATAGTGAGATATGAAGAACAATGGGGGCACAAAGTCATCCCAAGGTCTTTTACACAGAAATAGAAAATAAAAACACACTAAAGACAATTGTAGATAGCATAAAGTCTTCCACAACTGACTTCAGGACACCTTCCTGATTACTTTCATTAGTTCTACTTGTTAGATCAAATAAACAAGAATGCTCCTAGGGAATAAACATAAGAATAATTTCTTAAAATAGCACAAGCTATAACAGCACAAAGTCTGCAAGTAATTTGCTTTCTCATTTAGATAAAATAATATGAAATTACAATCTAAGCTCAAAGTCTCAGTAATGCCTTTCAATTTGGGCAGAGTTTCACTTCTGGTAAGGGGAAGATCTCCCTTGTAACAAATGAGAGATTACAATATATAGCAACCCAGAAAGACTTGGTGCTTTTTTCCATAGAACGGCCCATGTTGTGCATTCAATGCCTTGAATTCATTTCCAGGTTTGTCAAAGGACTGCACTGAAAATAGGGCAGTTGTCTTAACTATGGCGTGTCATTTCATCCCATATGTCTTCTCCCAAGTCTGTATCATCTGGTCTATCCCCTCTGATATATGAACAGCTGTCCATTTTGTCTTTACTTCATGGAAGGAAAACCAGGCCGCGTCTTTAATTTTTGCAAGCTAGAAAATCTACTTCGCAGACCATTCCAGCTACCAGAATAACTACTGCATAGATATTTTCGTCTTTGTCCTCTTTTTGCTTTTGTCTTTTCCAGCTTTGCCTCTTCTTGGAATTTAAGCTCTCGGGCTATCTTTTCCCCTTTCCAGTTTTGTCTTTTCCTAGAATCTGAGCCCTCGGGGCTATATTTTTAGCTTTGATGGCTCTTTCAGCTCCTTCAGCTAGTCACTGAGTTTGTTTTTTGGTTCCACACCACATTTGAAACTTAGCAAATATTATATTGCCTTAAATTTGACATCCATGGTGACATCATTAGTTGACTATTTCAACAGTTCAGGCGGCCTTCTCAGCTCCTTGGTTCAATCGCTTTCTTGCTTCAATCACTTTATTGATTTAATCGCTTTCCCGCTCCTTGGTTGAACCATCCGTCGAACCACCTATTTTCTATTTCTTTCCTTGACTGAGGCCGCCTTTAAACCTTTGAACCCAAGAATCATTAAACTTTGAACTCTTTCAGTTCAAGGTTTAATCAGTTCATTAGTTCATCCTTTGTTCTGTTCAATCATGCTTCCCTTATCTTTCTTTGTCTAAGTCATCAAAGGCTCTTGGGATGCCCCGAAGGGAAGGTGTCCCTTTGGGCTTTTAAAATGATCTTCTCTTTGTCGTCAAGCCCCCCCCGCAAGGGTACCTACCCATTGGGATTTTTTAGGTGGCCTTCGAGCTTAAAATTCCCTGGCAGGTTCTTGCTTCTTCGACGGGCTTTTTCTGTCATGCTTTTACTTTGGACAAAATGCCCAAAAGAAAGCTTCTTCCTTAGCCATTTGTTCCTTTCAATTTCTTCGGGCTCCTTTCCCAAGTGAATTCCTTCGGCCTCCTTCACTTAGTCATTTCCATAGGATAAAAAGTCTGAAGCAATTGTTCCTTTTGGGCCTTCAAACAAATCTGAAAGAATTATATCTTTTCTTTGACCTTTGAGCCAATGTTGCCTGCCTTCCACAAGGGCACTTGCCTTTTTTGCTTTGGGGCAGCCCCTTGAACCTACCAATTGAACCAACCGATTGAACCAACTTTGGTTCAACGGTTCAATGGTTCAATCAGCTCATTCTTCATTATTTGGCCAAGTCTTTTTGATCTTTTGCACCAAGCACATTGAACCAATTGGATGTTGAACCCATTGAAGTGGTTGAACTTTGAACCTTGAAATTGCCTTCGTGTTGAGAGCTTGTTTCTTTCTTACAGAGTCCGTAGAAATCAACCTGCGAAGCCTATAGAACTTGGCCTGCAGAGTCTGTAGATTTTCTTCCTGTAGAGTCCGTAGATTCAAGCCTGTAGAGTCTGTAGATTTTTTAAGAAGCTTGAAAAATGAGGAATTCGAATGCTCAGAACAAATTTTGAAAAATAAAGAGACAATTTTGGTCTGTAGGACCAAAATATTTCAAATGTTGTCTCAAAAATGAGTGATATTTTTGGGGGACAACAATTGGCTCTAGTTGGGGAACTTCCTTTAGATGAAAACCTAAAACATAGCTGAGGGGAGTAGAAACCAGAATCTCCAATGCCTTGAAGTGTGTCATTGGGCTACGGAGTCATGCTACCCAAAAGGAAAGGCTCCAAAAATGAAAATGAAAAGAACAAAATAGAACTAAAGACTATACAGATATACATATGTATAGGTGAACTTATTCGATACTTCAAGAATTGAAGTACATCAGACGTTGTTCCTTATGAGGTGAAGAAAAGGGGATGCCATCCTGATAAACTAGCAAGAAACCATTTTGTCCCCAAAAATGGTGATGGGCGAATGGAGCTCTCCACCAGGAAACTAATTTTTTGCGTCTTTCTCTTGGCTCTTTCTTCTTCTTGCCCCATGGAGGGATGTGGTCTTCAAACTGAAAACCATAACTCCTTGCTCTCTCTGTAAAGAGTTCCTTTAGTTGACTTCAGAATACAGCAATATGGTCCACCATCATAACTTGTTGTTCTGTGAGTTCAGTCTAGCACATGCCTTGATTGTCAGCATCAAACTCTTGACAAACCATCAGCTCAGCATCTCTTTTGGTGTGAAGGAGTTTGACCTCTTCACCCTAAGCAGTTTTCAATCTGAGCAACAAAGATCCGCATCCAGCTGTGGAAGAATTGTTGTCATCAAATTCCAGGATCCAAGCATCATCAGAAGCTGATCTTCTATCAGATTTATTTTCATAGGAGATGGAAGATCCTTTTTGATTTGTATTGTGCCTTACCAATTTTTTTGATGCCTTATTTGGATGAAATCCTAGATTGCTAGCTACGAGACTTTGATCAGCTAAGACATGAGCATCCTCTATGGTCAAGGAGTAATTACCCCTACCTGAAGGCTCAAATAGAATTTGAGTAGCAGGGACTGACATTTGGGTGACCACAATCCTTGCCTCAAACAAGTCCACACCTAGCTCTTCACCAATGTTTAATTGCTCAGAATTGGCTTGCAAGGATTCAAACTTAGTCTTTTGAATATTAGATTTCTTGACATGATCAATCATGTCAAATGACTGAGATGGACTTGGAAGGGAGGATGGGAGTTCATCCTTTTGGTTTTTGGGAGGGGGAGGACTGATTTATGAATTTGAAGTAGAAGGTGCATAGATGTTTGATGTACTAACCTTCTTGGCAATCACTAGGTCCTTTGACTGGAAAGGCAGAGTGGTTCTCTACTCAGTAATTGAAATTGTTGGTTGGGGTCGCTCCTCTATCTTCTCTTTGTCAGCTTGTTGGGCTGACTGATTCTTAGACTTGGTGAATACTACGTATGATCCTTTGACTACTTCACCTTCACTTCTAGGTTCATCCTAGAAATTTAGGAAAATAATGTGGGAGTAACCAACTGATTTTTCTTGATCCTCCATGAAGAGACCAGCATCATTTTCTTACTTGAACTCAGGTTGGAAATAGAAAACATGTTTTGTTTCCAGATATCCCACTGCTGAGTTGGTTAGAGGTGCTTCAATGGCTAGGTTCCTCCGTGGGGGAGGAAGATGATTTGGTTGCCCTTGACTTTTGGCAGTGTTTCCTTGATATGGCTAATTGGGGAATGCCCTTCTTAGTACATCTCTATATGAAGGAGTAGAAGACATACCTTTTGCCACTTGTCTTTTCAAGGCTAGCAGTTCATTTGCCAGCTTTTGTACCATTGGGTCAATGGTGGTTGTGGGTGAGTATTCAAAAGATGAAGAGGGTTTACCTCTGTTCAGGTCTCTCTTTATTTTTTCTACCAAGATAAGGTCATCTTCTAGCTCAGTAACCAAGTCTTGAGCAGCCTTAAGGTTTATATGTCTAGCCCGTCTCAACATAAAACTCACTTCAGGCAGTTGTGAGTTGATGAAGAAACACATGAGATTCTGAGGTCTTGACTGGGCGATCATGGGAATCCTTTGCCTTAACTTGTTGAACCTGGCAATAAAATCCATCATAGGCTCATGAGGTTCCTTCTTCATCTGAGTGAGCTGGGCCAGCAAAGCATGTGCATCCTCTACATGCCTGAACCTGGCTTCAAACCTAGCTTTGAGTGTATCCCGGTCAGTCATTGATCTAGCTTGCAGATGGTAGAACCAGTCTATAGTAGTGCCTTATAGTGTCTCCACGAATAGCTTGACCGCTATGTCTTCAAATTCCACCCCTATTACACCGTAGGCTATGCTAAAAGCTACAATGTGTTCATCAACATGAACCTTCCCATCACTAAAGAATTTGGGGAAATTCTTTCTTGAACTGCATGGAAGTTCATGCAGAGGTGGAGTCAAGTTGAGTGGGCCAAAAGAGTTACCCCAAGGGCCTCGAACTGCCATGATTTAGTTATAACAAATAGGGATAACAAATTTGGGTAGAGTGGCCAGATTGCAGATTAAAAAATGGAAAAGAACTGGCCCTGCTTCAGCTTAAGGCTTGAGGCTTCAAACTACACACTCTTTTTTAGTAGCTCTGGTTTTGTAGACTAGATAAAATAACAGAGGTGGAGGAAATGGTAAGGCTATAATGATAATGGGTAAGACATGAAACAGAATCACCAGAGTCTGTATAATGGATAAGGGAAGGAACTACTTCAATTTGAAACTTGAGGCTTTAGACTACATGTTCATCCCCAATAGAGTCACCAAAAACTGTTGGGTGAATATTTTGTCAGCCAGCTAACTGGTGACCAAAATAGTTCCTATCACCACAGCATAGGGAGATCAGTCGGCCAGATGTGCAGGTTTACTACATCAGTAGGAGAAAAATCTCTCCTCTCATCAAGGGGAGGTTCCCTATAGATATACAGGAGATGTAGGAGGCTATATACTATATATATATGCAAAAAATAAGACACACGGGGTAGGACAAACCATCCATCTCTCTTTTATCAGAGATGATGCAAACAAACAAAGGAGAAATCTTGGGTGATGGGGAAGGTGCTTCTCTTCTTATAGAATCAACTTTCAGCCAAGAGCCAGATTCCTTTCTAAATAGTAAAAATCTTGGGAAACACTGAAGGCACTTCTCTTCTTTCAGAAGTGTTCTTGCAGGAAACAGCAGGAATTCTTTCAAGGAGCAAGTGACCGGTAACAGGGTACAAAGTAACCAGCAATCTAAGATGTAGCACAAAGTCTCCACCTTGACTGCCCAATAGTGAGATACAAAGAACAATGGGGGCACAAAGTCATCTCAAGGTCCTTTACACAAAAACAAAAAATAAAAACACACTAAAGACAACTGCAGACAGCACAAAGTCTTCCACAACTGACTTCAGGACACCTTCCTGATTATTTCCATTAGTTTTTCTTGTTAGATCAAATAAACAAAAATGCTCCTAGAAAACAGACATAAGAACAATTTTCTAAAATAGCACAAGCCATAATAACACAAAGTTTACAAGTAACTTGTTTTCTCATTCAGATAAAATAATATGCAATTACAATCTGAGCTCAAAGTCTCAGTAATGCCTTTCAATTTGGGCAGATTTTCACTTCTGGTAAGGGGAAGATCTCCCTTGTAAAAAATGAGAGATTACAATATATAGTAGCCCAGAAAGACTTGGCACTTTTTTCCATAGAACGGCCCATGTTGTGCATTCAATGCCTTGAATGCATTTCTAGGTTTATCAAAGGACTGCATTGAAAATAGGGCGACTGTCTTAACTATGGCATGTCATTTCATCCCATATGTCTTCTCTCGAGTCTAGATCATCTAGTTTGTCCCCTCTGATATATGCGTAGCTATCCATTTTGTCTTTACTTCATGGAAGGAAAAATAGGTCGCGTCTTTAATTTTTGCAAGATAGAAAATCTACTACACAGACTATTCCAACTACTGGAATAACTACTGCATAGATATTTTCTTCTTTGTCCTCTTTCTACTTTTGTCTTTTTCAGCTTTGTCTCTTCTTGGAATTTAAGCTCCTAGGTTATCTTTCCCCCTTTTCAATTTTGTCTTTTCTTGGAATCTGATCCCTCGGGGCTATATTCTTAGATTTGCCAGCTCTTTCGACTCCTTCAGCTGGCCACTGAATTTGTTTTTTGGTTCCGCACCACATTTAAAACTTAGCGAATATTTTATTACCTTAAATTTGACGTCCACGACAACATCATTAATTGACTGTTTCAACGGTTCGGGCGGCCTTCTCGACTCCGTGGTTCAATCGCTTTCTTACTTCAATCGCTTTATTGGTTCAATCGCTTTCCCACTCCTTGATTGAACCATCAATCAAACCACCTGTTTGCTACTTCTTTCCTTAACTGAGGTCACCTTTGAACCTTTGAACCCATGAACCATTTAACTTTGAACTCTTTCAGTTCAAGGTTCAATGAGTTCATTGGTTCATCCTTTGTTCTGTTCAATCATGCTTCCCTTATCTTTCTTTGTCTAAGTCGTCAAAGGCTCTTGGGATGCCCCAAAGAGAAGGTGTCCCTTCAGGGTTTTAAAATGGTCTTTTGTTTGTCATCAAGCGCCCCCCTATAAGGGTACCTACCATTCAAGATTTTTTGGGCAGCCTTCAGGCTTAAAATTCCCCGACGGGTTCTTGCTTCTTCGGTAGGCTTTTTCCATCGAGCTTTTCCTTTAGACAAAAAGTTTGAAGGAATTCTTTTGGATAAAATGTCTGAAAGAAAGCTTCTTCCTTAGCTGTTTGTTCCTTTCAATTTCTTCAGGCTCCTTTCCTGAGTGAATTCCTTCGGCCTCCTTCACTTAGTCATTTCCATCAGACAAAAAGTCTGAAGGAATTATTCCTTTTAGGCCTTCGAACAAATTCAAAGGAATTTTATCTTTCCTTTGATCTTCAAACCAATGTTGCCTACCTTTCACAAGGGCACTTGCCTTTTTCACTTTGGGGCAGCCCCTTGAACCTACCGATTGAACCAACCGGTTGAACCAACTTTGGTTCAACAGTTTAATGGTTCAATCACTCATTCTTCATTATTTGGCCAAGTCTTTTTGATATTTTGCACCAAGCACGTTGAACCAATTGGACATTGAACCCGTTGAAGCGGTTGAACATTGAACCTTAAAATTGCCTCAGTGTTGAGAGCTTGCTTCTTTCCTGCAGAGTCCGTAGAAATCAACCTGCGAAGCCTGTAGAACTTGGCCTGCAGAGTCCGTAGATTTTCTTCTTGCAGAGTCCATAGATTCAAGCCTACAGAGTCCATAGATTTTTTGAGAAGCTTGAAAAATGAGGAATTCAAATGCTCAGAATAAATTTCAAAAAAGGAAGAGACAATTTTGGTCTGTAGGACCAAAATAGTTCAAATGTTGTCCCAAAAATGAGTGATATTTTTGGGGGACAACAAATTTATCCTTAGTAAGGATGGTGCAATTGAGGTTTATGTTATCTAGCCCATAAGGTTCAATGTGGAATTGTGCAATGGGCTCAGCCTTGATAGACACTTTGGTCCCATATCTTGTTCTAAATACTATGTATGACAAATCTACTACAAGATAACCTCCAATATCTATAGTGAATTCTCTATATAATCATAGTGCAAAATGAGGATGCACATCAAGGATCAATACATCTTGAATCACTGAGACACTAGGACAAGTAGGCAGGGTCAAGTTGGGGTCTCTGATGATACCAGATGGCTTGGTGGAAGATCCATCTAGCTATAACACTCCTTTGGTTAGGGCTTATATTTTAGACCAAGTTGGTAAGCTTAGACTTTGGCATTACTGAGGTGCTAGCCCCATTATCTACCAAGAAATTGTGTACTAAAGAGTCACCAATGATTACTAAAATGTAGAAGGAAGGAGGTTTGACCATCTTACCTAGTTACCTTTTATTTGGTCCTTTGGTTACATTGGTGAGAACCACATTTTCTTTACTTGGCAGCTTTTTAAAAACATTGATTCTTGACAACTTCTTGGAGGATGTCTACCTGACCAGGCATGGAGAGCATATCCCACATTGGCACACTCACATTAGACCTTTTCATTTGTTTCACAATGTTGATGAGTAAACCACCAACATTTGGTTGTATTTTGGCAGCCACAACTGCACCTTGAGTTTGTGAGTCTTGAGGGACAAAGACATTCCCCTAATTTTGACTCGTTAGAGCTATTGGAACCTTTAGAACAGTAGTAGGTTCATGTGGCTTTAATATTGAAGGAGTAATGGTAGGATGCTCTCTGACTATTTCTTAATTGTCATCCATGTTCCTTCTTTTCAACCTTGTATTTGCTACCACTAGAATGTATGCATGGCTAGAACTAGCTTGTTGATTGAGTGCATAACAGTCTTCTTGCTTATAATTCACTATTGTAGCACCCAACTATCCTGGTCCTTGATCAGGGATTTGACCCTATTGAGGCTCTTTTGGTTTTGTCATTATGGGTACCTCTGTGTTCTGAGCCATAAGAGATTGATTGTACCCATAGTTGGTAGCCTATTGCCATTAATAATTGAAAACTTGGTTGAAGTCAGTGTTTGGGACAATGGATTGCCCAAAAGATTGATTCCAAGGCATGATACCCTCAACTTCTTGAGTAATATTAT